>OZ023270.1:73232081-73832081 GCA_964006375.1 Tillus elongatus
ACGCTCACTGGAAGACCGGTTGGTCAAGATTCTTTCAATTTTACTGTCGACGCATTGATCTTGAACGCCATTTGTGATAATTTGCCAGCAACCGCTATTTGCTCTTCCAATTGGTCTCACATTCGCAATTTAAAATTGGCTGATCGCCATTTTAATCGTCCAGGTCAGGTCGATATATTGTTAGGAGCCGACGTTTTTTCTAAAATCCTTTTAAATGGACGCATTTCCGGTGGGGAAGGTCAACCTGATGCCGTCAACACCGTCTTTGGTTATGTGCTCATGGGTAAGATTGGCAACACAGTTCATTCTTCTGCTGTCTTTTCTTTCTTGTGCAGTAACTTTGAATCAAATCTCGATCGCACCCTTAGGGATTTTTGGGAAGTGGAAAGTGTTCCGACTTCGTCGCATCACTCTAATGAAGATATTTTTTTGTGAACATCATTTTAAGACTAAAATATCTCGCTCTCCTTCTGGCAAATATATCGTTTCGCTCCCATTTAAATCTGAGTCGCTGCCTATTTTTCCTGGCATTCGCGACCTCGTCGTCCAAAGATTTCTTTCCCTGGAACGCCGCCTTGCTAGAAACATGGACTTGTATACCCAATATTCTGCTTTTATGAGAGAATATTTGGAACTAGGCCACATGAAACGTGTTTATGACAATAAAGATTCTCCCGACGCATATTATATTCCGCATCATTGCATTTTGAAACCAAATAGCTTGTCTACTAAACTCAGGGTAGTTTTTAATGGTTCGGCGAAACTTCCCAACCAAAGCTCTCTTAACGATTGTCTACATACTGGACCAAAACTACAACAAGATATTGCCACAATTCTGTGTCACTTTCGCCTTCATAATTATGTCTTGTGTGCTGACATCAAAATGATGTATCGTAACATTCTTGTCGACCAATCACAGCATGATTATCAAAGAATTGTTTGGAGGTTTGCTTCTGATGAACCTTTGGTGGACTATAACCTGGTTACGCTTGTATATGGACTAACGCCATCCCCCTTTCTCGCGATACGCACTCTTCATCAGTTAGTGAATGACGAAGGGGGCTCTTACCCGCTAGCTTCTGCCGCCATTTTAAACGACACTTATGTTGATGATGTTGTAACCGGCTGCTCTTCTTATGAAGACGCAAAGCTTTTACAGTCAGAGCTGATCTCGCTTTTTGAACGAGGCGGCTTTGAGCTTAGAAAATGGTCTAGTAACTGTTCCGCATTACTTTCACATTTACCTCCGGAACATTTGTCGCAAAATCCGCTTATTTTTGGTTCACTGGCAAACGACACTCCTTTAAAAATTCTCGGTCTGCAGTGGAGTCCCTCTGAGGATACATTCTTTTTCTCAGTCTCGCCGTTGGGGAAACCCTGTACGAAACGCAACATGCTCTCGGAACTGGCCAGAATCTTTGACCCGCTTGGATTTCTTTCGCCTATTACTATTTTTCAAAAGATTCTAATCCAGTCGCTGTGGACTTCTAAATTAGATTGGGACCAAACCCCGCCCTCGCATATTGTTGAGGCTTGGAACCGTTATCGAAATGAACTCGGTTTACTAAGCAATTTACGCATTCCTAGAAAAATCCTTCCACCTCATTCTGGATGTGGTTATGAATTACATGGGTTCTGTGACTCTTCTGAAAAGGGTTACGCTGCCGTTGTTTATATACGATGCCTCCGCCCTGACAAAACAGTTTTTGTTCAGTTTGTTTGCTCTAAAACCAAAGTCGCTCCGGTTAAGAAACTAACCATTCCTAGGCTAGAACTGTGTGGTGCAGTTTTGTTGGCGAAACTCCTATCGTTTCTTCTGAACGTTTATCAGACTCGCATGACTTTCGAAAGAATTTTTGCCTGGTCAGATTCGCAAATCGTCTTGAGTTGGATCAAATCTTCGCCTCATCGTTGGAAAACCTTTGTGGCAAATCGAGTTGCCTACATTCACGAAAGGGTTTCTTCTGAATTTTGGCATTATATAGATTCTGCTAATAATCCCGCCGATATCGCCTCTCGAGGTGTTCATCCTTCTCAATTTCTCGCCCATGATATTTGGTTCAATGGTCCATCGCTACTATGTCGTTCTGAGCTGTCTGCCTGCTCCCCGTCTTCAGAGCTGCAGTCTGAAGAGGTCTCTGTTGAGGAAAGGACAGTTTCGCTTTTAACATTTACAGGTGAAGAAAATCTGCTTGATGATTTGTTAGAAAATCATTCTTCTTTACATTACATACAGTCTATTTTGTCATACGTATTACGCTTCGCTTTTAATTCTAGACATTCTTCTATTGCGAAATTTGGACCGCTATCTCGGTTAGAGCTTCATGATGCTCTGACCCTTCTGGTCAAGCGCACTCAAGCGGTCTACTTTGAAAAGGAGTTATCTAGTAAAAAATTCCCTAAGTCCTGGAGAAAACTCGCCGTATTTCAAGACAGTACTGGTCTTTTGCGTGTAGGTGGTCGCTTGACTCACTCAAGTTTGTCTTATGAGCGAAAGCATCCGCTCTTACTTCCACAAAAGTGCCGACTCACGGTGCTTTTAATTGAACAATACCATAAAAGGTATCTTCATATTGGCCCTCGCACTCTTCATTTTTTGTTGTGTCAGAATTTTTGGATTTTGTCTGCAAGACGTGCCATAAACACTGTTATTTCGAAATGTATGCCATGTTGGAAAATCAAGCCTCAACCTTATCAGCCACCTATGGGTGACTTACCCCTTTCTCGAGTTTCGCAAGTCAAACCATTCTCGCATACTGGGGTAGATTTTGGTGGTCCATTCGCGATCACTATGAATCGATACCGAGGTGCTAAAACCTCTAAGGCATATATTTGCCTCTTTGTGTGTTTCGCGACTAAGGCTATACATCTAGAACCTGCCTGTAGTCTTTCGACTGACGCTTTTCTCGCTGCCCTCCAACGATTTATTGCTCGTCGTGGTCGATGTGATAATCTCTATAGTGATTGTGGTACAAATTTCGTTGGCTCCGCCAAGGAGCTTAAACGCATTTTTTCTGATGCAACTGCTAGGGAAGGAATCCATTGGCATTTCAACCCCCCTTCTGCCCCACATTTCGGTGGTCTTTGGGAATCTGGTATCAAGAGTGTAAAATCTCATCTCTCTCGTGTTGTTGGCCAACAAATCCTATCGTACGAAGAATTCTACACTGTCCTGACGCTTATAGAATCTGTCTTGAACTCCCGACCTTTAAATCCCATGAGTTCGGATATCGATGACATTCACGCTTTAACTCCTGGACACTTTCTTCATATGGAGCCAGTTTCTACGCTTCCAACTCCCGATTTGTCGTCTGTCCCCTTAACTCGTCTGTCAAGATGGCAACTTCTCCAACGTATGCACCATGATTTTTGGATTCGCTGGCACAAGGAGTACCTTCACACCCTACAACAACGAAGCAAGTGGCTTGACGCTGGTGCTCTTCCTACTATTGGGGCGATGGTGGCCGTGAAAGCTGAAAAACTTCCGCCTTCTAAATGGCTACTAGGTCGTCTATTGTCTCTAATTCCTGGTCCTGATGGTGTCGTAAGAGTTGCTATTGTAAAGACCTCGAATGGTATCCTTCGTCGCCCTTTGGTGAAGTTGTGCCCGTTGCCAACTAATGACTAGTAGTAGTAGTATTTGTTTCTAATTTAATTTAATTTTTTATTTTAAGTCTTTTTATTGTTTTGTGGATTCTTGCTAACCGGGATAATCATTTATTTTGTTTCTTGTTCTCTTTTTTCTTATCCGCCGCATGTTATCGCTTCTCCTTCGCGTTAATTATTTTTGTTGTGTAGAAAAATGTCTTGCTTATAGCAGCCATTTTGGCCGGGCGGGATGTTCGCTCCTCGTATAGTGTAAAAGCAGTGGAATTTATAATCTTTATTTTGCGATAAGAAGAACAGACCAGAATTCCACGAATCGTCAAGAAGAACACAACTTAAGTAGTCAGCAACGAAAAACCGCGATATCATATAGTACCGCTACCTTAAAATTATATGTGTGTGTGATACAGTCAAACCAGCCTTAACAAATCCATTAAACGCACCAGCAACCCAGGATAGCCTTTTCCGGGACACGCACGAGTTTCTGTGAGTCCAGTACTCGACAAGAGAAGAAATTCACAAAGGTAAGTGGCTTTTTGGTCATTCACGAGTTTGCATCAATTTCCACTGCTTTTGCCCCTTCTCTTTTCATTAAAAACGTTACTTAATTAACAAACGCAAATTACAGTCCACTTTGTTCGTAATAGCCCGCTTAACGCCAATTTCTTCGCCCGCTCCAGCCCAGGCGGTCTGTATGTCCGTCTGTCTGTTTGTAGCCACGATAACTTTAGAACGAACTGAGATATCGTCTTCAAATTTGATATACAGTTAGCACCCGACAAACAAACGGTTCGGATTGTTTTTGGGTAAAATCGCCCCAGAGGGGATGAATGGAGGGTGATTTGGTGACAATTGACATTTTTTCGTTAAAACTCGAGTAAAGTAACGTTTTAAGGTGTGTTTATTAGAAAACTTTCAATATCATCAAACATCTGGTATTCTGTGCTGAAATTAAATTAGGGTTGAATGTGCGGGGGTGAATATCGGTGACAGAAATTTCCAATTTTTTTGTGCTAAAACGGCAAAGTTTCAAAACATATAGAAGACTTGATTCTTGAACGTAAATTCTTTTGTCTGTCGGTCGGTCTGTCGGTCTGTACGTCAGTCTGTTAGTAGGCGCAATAACTTTCGAACGAATTGATATATCATCTTTAAATTTGGCACCCAGTTAGCACCCAACAAAGGAACGCTTCGAATGGTTTTTAGGTAAGATCGCTTTAGGATGTAGCGGATAAATGAGGAGTCATTTGGTGAAAACTGATATTTTTTCGTTAAAACTCGAGTACTATATCGTTTCAGAAGTTTATGGGTACATGAATACGAATATTTTCTTTGTGGTCAAGTCATGGACCCAAAATTCATTTCGTGAGAATGTCTTTCTGGGGAGAGTACATGATTACAGCTATGTGGAAGTTATGATTCAGTTTGCAGCACTATTTTTAAGGGTGATACTTCTTAATGTGTGATTTTGAAGCGGTGAATTTATAAAATTTTGCTCTCAACTTTAAAGTGATTCTTCCTCTGCATTTTTGAGATGCAAACAGGAATACCTGTATATAAAGACATACTGAGTTCATTCTTTAACTCACATGGTACATTGCTTATTGCTGGCATTTCTATAGGCATGCTTGAGCTAATTTACTTTAAATTTTTACAGGGCTCGAGTAAAGCTACCCTTAAAATTGAAAATGTAAAAGAAAGTGACTCTGGCATATACAGCTGCAGGATAGCTTACAAAAACAATGAAATTATCTACAGGAATATTGATGTAAATATCAGAAAAGGGTCAGCACTCAACGGCCAATCAGGTATAGTTTATCTCTATTAAATTAATAAACACTCTCCATTAAGTAATTTGTAAATTTATTACAACATGTGTTTGTGGAGTAAAAAATTCAGTATCGAGTAACCAAAAAATTGTATTTTCAGAGAAGAGGATTACGGTTTTTTTGTGTGATGCAATTTGAAAGTGAATGTTGAACGATCCAACTTTAATTTTAAGAAGATCTGCAAGCTGTTGTAGAGATGCATGTTTCCCCACCTTCCGCCTGTTAGTTAAAAACAGTTTTCATAAAGAAGATTTCGCTTATAGAGGGGTAATGACTTTTGAATTTTTGAAAATTTTGTTCAAATGAGAGCGCTAAACTCTATTACTTTCTCTACTAGTTATCAAGGGACTGCAATTACTCGTTCTACCCTCTTTATCAAACATCATTACTGTAGTCTTCTCTGTCTTCCTACGTAGATTATTTTTATTTGTTACTGCCATCAGTCTCTCTAACCCCTGCTGCATTTCTCCTTTAGATTCTCATTTTATTTGTTACTACCATCGGTCTCTTTAACCACCGCTGCATTTCTCCTTCAGATTCATTAAGTAGTCCTGCATCATCAGCGTAAAGTAACACTTTTACCTCAGAAGCATCCATTTTTATGCCTTCTGTCCCCGAACAAACTTCTCTGATACATTCGTCCATTAATATATCAAATAACACATCCTCGTTTGACACCCTCTTTAATTCTAAAATACTTCCATCATAAAGCGATCTAATACCTAGAATTAGCCAATCATCCGCCTCGTAGTATTTTAAAATACTCCTCAGCTTCTGCCTATCTACAGTATCATATGCTTTTTCTAACTCTACAAAGGAGCATTAGATACATTTCTAAATGTTTGCAGCAAAAAAAAAAAAACTTTGCAAACTTACAAATGAACTTTTAACATAACTTTTAAATGTAATATCTCCTTTGCCAGCTTGTTTTTCTCCATTTATTTAATTTTTAGGGGTGAAGGAGCTGCTTTTTTCTTGGCCGTTTTCGATTTGGGTTAGGTTTCTTTGTGGGACCGGCTTTGGCTTTTTTCGCATTGGATGGCGACTTCGGTTTAGCCACGGCGCAAACGGGTTTCTTTCTGTCACCGACACCTATGGATTTCTTCGCTTTGGGGCTGGAAGGGGCTTTTCTCAGTTTCGTTGCGGTTTTCATGGCGGCGAGGTTCTTATCGTCGCCGCCCTGGACGAAGCCCCATGCCAGCAGAAGGAACAAGACAGCCACTAGCCCTTGGTCTGTACCAGAGAGCCGCTGGGCGACGGCCGATTTCAAGTATTTCCTGATAAACGGCACCAGCTTATCGGCGTTCTTCTTGTAGTTTGCAGTGATGTACATCCTTTTGGTGGCTTGCAAGTCCATACTTGTGGAAATAACTTAAATTATGGAGGTCTACAAATAGTTTTAAATATCTCAAATACGACCCCTGGAGCGGTCAGAAGGGTGGGGCATTGTTAAGTATTAACATTTCTGTACTGCCGTAACTTAGTAAAACCTCTCCCAAAAATCAGGGCGTCAAATCCACTGGGAACGAGAGTCGAGCGTAATACCGCGATCAGAAACCTTGTGTCTGGGCTAAACTGAGACAAAAACCCGATACTCCAGTTTTTTTTTTCATACATTTTATATACCAGTCAGCCCTGGTGAACACCTTTCATTATGTATTTATGTATTAATTTCAAAATCAGTTTTATAACTTGTATGCAACATTATATATATATATATATATATATATATATATATATATATATATATATATATATATATATATATATATATATATATATATATATAGTGCATTTGTTCCTATATATTTTCTTCGCCAAAATTAAACCAATATTTATTTGTATACAATATATATCTTGTCTATTTTGACAAGTTTTTCCGACAAACTTTAAGAAAATCCGACACCTAGAGACTAACTATCCTCATTACCGTCTACCTGGGCATCCTACTTTTACAGTGTGGTCCGTTACCGTTCATTCCGCCACTTTGGAGCTGCCACTTTTCCCCAACAATTCAAATATTTCAAGAAACAGGTGCGGTCGAGTTAACTCCTTGTCCGACCAACCCACTCCACCCTTCGGAAGTACACCGTCACAACTCTTGCTTCCTTTACCATTTACACTCCATTGACACTTGACCTACTTTTATTGACATGTTAAACAGCTCACATAGCCACGCAGTCAAATCGAGCATCCATACTTCAACATTTCTCCATAGACTTTATCAACACCCGTTGCTTTTTCATTCTTTATTTCCTTGATCAGTATTTTAACCAACCTGACGAACTTCAACAGTGTCACATTTTGTCTGACATGCAATCTTCAGAGATTTTTTTTATTGCTTCCATATAGTTTCTCAAAATATTGTTTCCAGCATTCTCACACCTTCCTCGTCCCATATCTAGTCCCCTTCTGTGTTTTCACGCCTATCATACTGTTTCTTTTAGTTTGTTTTACCTTTTTTATCCACTTACAAAACAATTTCATGTTTCCTTCAAAGTCGTGTTGCATTTTCTCAGCCCCTTTCGTTTCCAGTTCGCGCTTATCGTCACTAACGATTCGTTTGCACCGTCTTTCCATGTCGTTGACGGGTCGTCCTCACGTAATGGGGCTAGCCTATTCACTCTTCGTCGCTTATGATGACTTTGGCTGCCCGCGGCTTTATTTGTGGTTTTCAAAGTGTTTCAATATATGCTTTTTAACACTAAGGATGGGGCCGTCCACCGATGCATGTTGGGTAATTTTAGCCACGGTGGTACAAACAATGGCCGTAATTCCAGGTACTTCCGGGTACGTCCACGTTATTTTCTGCTGTGGAGACTGCCCGACAGGTCACCACTGCGTTGTCCACCAGCGCCACTAGGAGGCGAAACCGATGCATGATGCACTTGCCGACACGTTATCATAACTTTTCGATATACAGTGTGTCCCAAACTGGATGTGAATGTATTGCTATCTCCGTTATTATTAGATATAGGGAGACGGTTAAATTAGCAATGTTTTGTAGAATTTTATGGTCGTTCAAAATATGACTTGTATTTTGACCTGCCTCTTTTCGTTTTCGAGTTGTTTTGAAAAACCAAAATTCGTCGATTTCTTTAATATCTAAGTAGGCGTTGATCTGACATGTCTAAGACTTGCACATTATCAGGACACTTTTTACCGGGTAATATTTTTGTGCTATTCTCAACTTTGGATTGTAATTTGTTTTTGAGCTACATGTATCAACGTTTGTTTTTATTATGGCAACCATATTGATTTTTTTCTCATGTGATAGCCTGTGAAAAGAGCTTTCGAATGATGTACATCATGCTTGAGAAATCTTGTAATTGCCTCGACAATTTTGAGAAAAACCGTTTTGCGGATAGTAGGCTATGAAATCCAATACCAGAAACCAAATGACAAAAAAAAGTTTTCAAAAAGCAGTAGGCCATGTAGTCTAACAATAAACTTCTACTTTTAATATAATTTACTGTAATTATTCACGATAAAAAAATAGGAACTTTGAGCACACCAATGAATCGGTCCATTATTACAAATTATATTTTACATTACAATATTATCCTAAAAGATTGTTATAATTTAATTAGATAGGTAAACCTAGTAAATAACAAAATTTACTAATAGAACTCAATAAAAAGCAGATTAATGATTTACGAAGACGCCTTTGAAAATTGTTTGATTTTTAAACGTAAGTCAACTGAAAAACAACAGAAGATAAGTTGCTATGGATATAAAAATATTGCGACAATTAAGAATACTGTAATTCTTAATTATCTGAACAATTTGAGGTGTATTCAACACGTTGCTTAAAATTTTGTACTAAATAGTTTGTTTCCTGTTTATTTTAAATATTATTCAACAATATGTCCAGTAATGACGAATATTTTGACATGTTGGAATGTTATATTCGTTCTAACCGAAAAACTGGGGCAGCTGCAAATTCATATCAAAACAACTACCCAGAAAGACGAAAACCAACCACCAAAATATTTCGCAGGATAGTAACCAATCTACTGAACGACGGTAGCTTCCACGCAAAGAAACTACCAATGCCTAGGTTTCGAACGAAAACGCTCCGCAATCTGTTCGGTTTTATGGTGAACAAAAAGTATGGTACACTGTGTATTAAAACAAAGTCATTACCATCCATACAAACCTACAATCGTACAAGGCTTAAATGTTGACGATTGCCCTAAGCGACTTCATTTCTGCAGATGGTATCAAGGACAATGTCAGCAAGATGAAAATTTTCATTTGAAAATAATATGGACTGATGAATCCTGATTTACAAATTGTGGTGTGTATAATCGCCATAATAGGCATTATTGGGCAAATGAAAATCCTCATCTAAAGGAAGAAAGACGATTGCAAGACAGATTTGGTATTAATGTTTGGTGCGGCTTATTAGGTAAAAAACTGTTTTTATTTGTAGACTAGACAGTTAATTTTAAAAAAATTAAGGTAACTTCATTATCTTAATCTATTGAGAAATGATATCTTACCAACAATTAGAAGAGTTCATGATAATTTAGACGAGATTTGGTACCAAAAAGACGGTTGTCCAGCTCACAATGCTAGGATCGTCAAAGAATTTTTGTACCAAAATTTTAATAATCGTGTCATTTGTAACAATGGGCTGGTTCATTGGTGTGCTCGAAGTCCTGATACAACACCCATGGATTTTTATTTTTTGGGTACTTTGAAGAATGATGTGTATAAATTCGATCCACCACAAAATATCAATAAATTACGAAACAGAATCACGGAAGCTATAAGTCATATTAACCAAAACACCCTTACCAGAGTTTGCAGACATGTTTCAAAAAGATATATAAGACGCATTGAACAAAACGGTGGCCATATTGAACAATTTTCCATTTTGTGTATCTTTAAGTTTCTATTTTATTATTGTTGAGTTCCGTTTCTAATTGTATTGTTTTGTGAAGTTTAAGTTTCTAGTTATTGCTGGGTTTCGTTATTAAACTGTTTCACATAATAGCATTAGTACCTATTTAAGTATTGTAAATTAAATCACAATATTTTTTTTATCGAGAATCATTACGGAAAATTAGATTAAAGGTATAAGTCTATTGCTGGACTCCATGGCCTCTGCTTTTGGAACTTTTTTTGTCATTTGTTTTCTGGTATTGTATTTCATAGCCTACTATCCTCAAAACAGGTTTTCTCAAAATTGTCAGTGCAATTACAAGAATTCTCAAGCATGTTGTACATCATTGGAAAGCTCTTTTCACAGGCCAGCACATGAGCAAAAATCCAATGTGGCTGCCATAATAAACACAAACGTTAATACATGTAGCTCAAAAACAAATGACAATCCAAAGTTGAGAATAGCACAAGAAGATTACTCTGTAAAAAGTGTCCTGATAATGTGCAAGTCTTAGACATGTCAGATCAACGCCTACTTAGATGTTGAAGAAAAAAGAAATCGACAAATTTTGTTTTTTCAAAATAACTCGAAAACGAAAAGAGGCAGGGCAAAATACAAGTCATATTTGGAACGATCATGAATTTCTATAAAACATTGCTAATTTAACCGTCTCTCTAATAATAACGGAGATAGCAATACATTCCCATTCAGTTTGGGACACACTGTATACCGTTTGTTATCCACAAAATTTAAATTTCATCATCTTTCAGGAAAAACTAAGCCACTTATAACTTACATTGCTCGAACTCAAAATCTTAACGAAGGAGATGCAGTGTCTCTGGAGTGTGTCGTTCAAAACGCCGAAGATTATCCTGTGATGTGGGTGAAAAATAGTGACACTATCAAAAATGAGCACTTCGTCATTTCAACAGGGAATGCAATGATAACACGAGATTCCAGATATTCTGTAAGGATTGACCCTGTAAGTAATATTTAGTCACTCTAAAAACGTTAGAAAAAAATTGGATAAGGTCAAATTTAAAACAAAACTTGTAGTATACAGTTTTAGAAAGAACTTTACAAAGAGCGAGAATAAATAAATAAATATATATATATATGTATATATATATATATATATATATATATATATATATATATATATATATATATATATATAAAAGTGAATTACAACTTCCCCTTAGCTGTGATAATTGATTCTCTTCAGAAAGACATGCTCTTGGAATGAATGTAGGGCCCATGACTTGACCACAAAGAAAATATTTGTATTCCTGTACCCAAAAACTTTTGAAACGTTATATTCTTGAGTTGTATTGAAAAAATGTAAATTTTCACCAAATCACCCCTTATTTTTCCCCTACCACCTGAAACGATCTTACCCAAAAACGAAAGTTTACTAGGAACTGATAACTTAGAACAAATGGTTTACATATATTACTTCTGAGAAATGTACGGGTTACTGATTCTGTTAGATCGTTGGAAGATAATCGTAGGCAACGAAGAAGAATATATTCTTAATTTTGTTTATTAAAGTAAATAAATGTCGAATTTAATAAAAACGCTTCCAACTTATCCATTATCCCAACATATTGCAAATTAATATTTGACTTTTCAGGTATCGTCTAAAACCACTTTAGAGATTAGACGGATAACAGGAAAAGATGCTGGCGTCTACAGTTGCAGAATTGTTTACACCCCCGATGAAGTTATTTCAAAAGATGTAATAGTAAATGTAAAACGCGCCAAAGATCGTTTGAAGAGATCTCCTACCGATGAAGCCCCTCCTTTGGATGGAATAAGTGAGTTTTAAAGTAATATTTAAGGAACGGGGACTTATTCACTTGAACAACTGTTTGCGGAAAGCAACTAATTAGGTTTGAGACAAATATATTTACAAGCTTCTCAAAAATATATAACATTACGGGTCTATTTTAATAAAGAACGAAAAAAATCCTAATTTTCATTATGAGCTTTGGAAATTTTGCAGTAGGCCATGCAAAAATGCTGCTGTTTATTAATTTTTATATACCAACAATAAATCGAGAAAATTATTTAATGGCAGCACTTTACCTATATATATATATATATATATATATATATATATATATATATATATATATATATATATATATATATATATATATATTATACTAATTTTTCACAAAACAGTGCGACCTACCTAGATTAATGTAATAAAAGTTTGGGGCTTTGGCTTGGATAAGTTCTTTAGCCAGGAAAATCTGCTCAGTTCAAATAGATTAAGCAGTGATTTGTTTTAATTAGACAGACGGATTCCCCGGCCAGGTCAGGTCAGTTCTGAGCTGACCTTAAATGTATGGAATTTCGACCACGAAAATATAATGCATGTTTGTAAGAAAATAAATTCGGTACTCAGCAAGTGCGTTATGGTAGCGAATTTTTATCGAATGCCTCAAATTTGAATAGCTCAATTTGCTATTAACCTAACCTTTGGTCAGGAAACTAGTTTTCTCGGGAACATTTTAAGTTTATTTTCGAAATTTTTTTGTACATTTTCAAACAATAAAGTTATTTTGAAGAAATATGGTACATTGTTGCTACTATCTATGTTATACTGATAACCAAATTTGAGGTCTGCTTTCTTTAAAAAACACATATTTGCTATTTAAAACATTTTTATGAAAATTAACTATCATAACGCACTTGCGGCGTCCAGACTTTTGTTGGAGTAGTCATATTTAGGACGCATAATATTTTCTTCTGTCGTATTTTGTTGTTGTGTTATACACCTGTTGTTGCTCTCAAATTTAGTAGCAAATTCACACTTTCACAAGAACACCTTTCCTCTTTAGTTCAATTTTTAAGGCTTTTTGAACATATTTTCGTCATTGGAAAACACGTAGATACAAACAAAATTATAGATTGTAGATTTATTGATTGTTTAACGAGTCGTATAGGCCTTTGCCTCTCAGCGCTGCGACATCAGCGCGTCTCATATGCATGACTTTTCTCTTCTTCTAATAATTTCCCAAAAAGCTCAGACTTTTTATGTAACCTACTATCTTTTGGGGGCTATTTTACCTATTTCCTGGGATGGTAAGGTCATCCCCCAAGGTATTTGAGCCTTTTGTTCTGTTGTGTCTGCTGCTTTCTGCGGTTTTCACTGTCCGCCTTACGCATATCCATAAGGTGATACCTTCCTGGGGAGTGTCCTGTGAAAACTCCTGTGATTATTCTCGTAGTTCCTGTCCAATTCAAGAAACAGTTTAGACTTGTCTGTTTATAAAATGGCATTGTCGCTGTCTTTTTTGCAAGACAATCTGCTTCCTCATTTCCTTAAATGCCCTGATCCCTTGGCACCCACAACAAAGTTACTTTGTTGTTCGTAGCCAGTTGCTTTAAGGATTTTTTGCAGACCCAGGTCAGTAGAGACTCGCATACAGACAAATTACTCAAATATGAAGTAAAAGTCTGTCAAATATACTGACCTATATTGCAGTCACATAAAATTGGGATTTAAATAATCCAACAAAGAGGGATAACACTAGATATACTTCAATTCATTGATTGTTGTTGCCCTTACTTGGTGAAACTTGTCCATACTACATACTTCTCTGGCTTCACTGTTGGTTTTCGTTGATGAATGACATATCCAGCGCGTAAGCTAACTGGAGCAAGTGGCCCTTACGAATTCTGGATGTTCCAGGATGTTCTTCAACGTTTCTGTGACTATAGTTTCGCTGCTTGACAGCATTCTCAGACAGATTAAAATTGAATTTGTACGAAATCATGACAACTACAAATAAAGATATGTTGCTATGTTATGATATGATGTTTTGATCAAAAAATTTATCAAATTGAAAATAAAAATGAAACACAGATGACAGATGAGGCTTCCAAAATGTCTACGTGATGTATGTCAATATGTAACATAAAAATAGAACTAGCCTATAATAAATATGATAACAGTTACAACAATAAAATAACGAAACAATAACAGTATAAAAGCAGTCTCTATACAACGAAAATATCGACATACATCAACTCATTATCTTATTACAACTTTTTTGAAAGAATAGTTAAATTTATTTTCTTTGACTTATTTAATTAGAAAGAAGAGTATCCAAGAAAGGGGAATTCATTAAACCAGTTTGCTCGTTTAAAACAAGGTAGCTATTGTCGTGTGTGTGCTTTTTGACTTCCAAAGCTTTAAAAAAGTCTAGTTTACGCTTGTCATTATAAACATGTAGTGGTTGTATGCGGTTCTTTACTGTAGGTCTATGTTCGGTATCAATAATATGTTTTGCAAATGTAGATTTGTCAGCGTGGTTATTTCTACTATTAGAAAAGCCAGTTTCATCTGGCTGAAAGCAGAATCCAAGAAATGGTTTTCAATTCGTGATAGTTTGCTTCTTTATATATATATATATATATATATATATATATATATATATATATATATATATATATATATATATATATACATTCAGAACTTACTTATAAATTACATCCAGTAGAATTTGATATATTAGATAACCAAATACATATTCTAGTTGGTGAATTAAAATTTAAAAAACGCTTAACACAGACAAACAAAATTAGAAGCCTAGAAAGCACACAATATTTACATAATCGAGAAAGACCTCCCCCACAAACACATAAGTTCTACAAAAGATTTGAAAACCTAAGCGATACAATTTTTACAACTGAAGAAATTTCTTTTCTAAATAAAGGATATAAATACTGCCCAAAATTTAAATTTACAAACAAAATTAAAGAGATATTAGCTTCTGATTTCGAAATTGCTTCCAGGTCTATAAAGCAATATGAAAGATTAAAAATATGTGAATTTTTAAGACATTTAACTTCAAAATATGACAAACGTCAAATTAACGAAACTCAAATTTTAAAATCTGTTCAGCATAAAATATTAGACAATGATCTAGTTTTTACTGAAGCTGATAAAGGAAATACAACTGTAGCTATAAGTAGGGATGCATATAACATTAAAATTAATGATTTTATTACTACAAAATAAATATATTTTATATAAAAGCCCACAACCACCAAAAATGTATGGTCATATGAAAATTCATAAGCCAAATATACCGTTGAGGCCAGTAGTTAGCTATGTTAATACACCTAATCATAAGATAGCGAGCAAACTGGTTTCAATTATTAGAGAATATAATTATTTTTCAAAATATTCAGTTAATAATTCTTATGAACTTACATAAAAATTAAATAACTTAATTATTCCCACAAATAGTAAATTAGTCTCATTTGATGTTTGTAGCATGTATTCTAAGATACCCCCTAAAGAATGCTTACCTCTATTAGAAAACGTTTTAATAGAAAAGAACGTAAATGTCATAAAAAGACAAGAAATAATGAATCTTTTTAATGAATGTATAAAACAAAACTATTTTAAATTTAATAATAAAATTTATATGCAAAATGAAGGTCTACCTATGGGTAGTCCATTGTCACCTTTATTAGCCAACATATTTATGGAAAACTTAGAAAACCAAATTTTAACATCAGAACTTTCGCATAATATTATCTTTTGGTACAGATACGTAGATGATATTTTAGCATGTTTTCAAGGTAGTCGTACATAATTAAATGAATTTTTCAATTTCATTAATAACTTTCACACAAATATTAAGTTTACTTTAGAAGAAGAAGCTAACAGTTGTATAAATTTTTTAGACTTAACAATTAGAAAGTTAGAAAATAATTCATTTGACTTTTCAATATATAGGAAACCAACTTACACTGACACAACCATACCATACGATTCATGTCACCCTTTTTCACAAAAGCTGTCAGCCTACCATTCTATGATACATTGTGCATTTTCAATACCTATGTCACAAAACAATTTTGAAAAAGAAATTTCAATAATTAAGCAAACAGCATTTAATAATGGCTACTATGTTAAAATAATAGATAATATGATCGAGAGGAAAGAATACAAATTAGCAATTAATTTAATTTATCCAAATATTAGAGACAACAGATACGTTTCGATAACTTATTTTGGAACCATTTCAGGAAACATTTCAAAAATTTTAAATACCTGTACAAATACAAAGGTAGCTTTTAAATCTTATAACACGACGCGTGATTTACTATTTAACGCTAAAGAAAAATCTTGTTTCCTGACAAAAGCTGAAGTTTATAAATTAGCTTGTACATATTGTAACGCATGCTACATAGGTCAAACTTCTAGAAATTTTAACACCCGATACAAAGAACATATTTCTGCATTTAGAAATAACCGCGCTGACAAATCTACATTTGCAAAACATATTATTGATACCCAACATAGACCTACAGTAAATAACCGCATACAATCACTACATTTTTATAATGACAAGCGTAAACTAGACTTTTTTGAAGCTTTGGAAATCAAAAAGCACACACACGACAATAGCAACCTTGTTTTAAACGAGCAAACTGATCTAATGAATTCCCCTTTCTTGGATATTCTTCTTTCTAATTAAATAAGCCAAAGAAAATAAATTTAACTATTCTTTCAAAAAAGTTGTAATAAGATAATGGGTTGATGTATGTCGATATTTTCGTATAGAGACTACTTTTATACTGTTATTGTTTAGTTATTTTATTGTTGTAACTGTTATGATAGTTATTATAGGCTAGTTCTATTTTTATGTTAAATATTGACATACATCACGTAGACATTTTGGAAGCCTCATCTGTCATCTGTGTTTCATTTTTATTTTCAATTTGATAAATTTTTTGGTCAAAACATATCATAACATAGCAACAGATCTTTATTTGTAGTTGTCATGATTTCGTACTAATTAAATTTTAATCTGTCTGAGAATGCTGTCAAGCAGCAAAACTATAGTCACAGAAACGTTGAAGAACATCCTAGTACATCCAGAATTCGCAAGGGCCACTTGCTCCGGTTAGCTTACGCGCTGGCTACGTCATTCATCAACGAAAACCAACAGTGAAGCCAGAGAAGTAGTCTCCAAGTCTATATGTAGTACTAGATATACTGCTAGTTAGTTTAATGTCTACTGTTGCAGGTCATATTATAAAATAAAATTAATAAATGTATGTATTTCTTCATTTTTTAAAGCTCAAAACGACGCCCCACGCATACCACCAGTTATATCTTACATTTCCACACCTCAAACAAAGAGGGTAGGTGAAGATGCTACATTGGCGTGTACGATCACTGATGTTATGGAACATTCAGTGATGTGGATCTCCGGCAGTGGTACTACCATAGCGTCTAAAGACATAATAGTCATCGGAAATCCAAGATATGTTGCTTCTAGAAATCCAGTTAGTATAATGATTTTTTTACTTTTATCTTTGTTAATAAAATCATAAAATTTGACAAAAAAAACATCCTTTAGCATTAAGTTATTTTACTTGAATAGTCTAGTTCCACCTACTACTTGCGAATAAGAAACCTACAAGAATCCGATTCCAACATTTATAAATGCGAGGTGGCCAGCAAGAACCGATTCCCCAAAGTCAGCAAGCTGACAAAGCTGGAGGTGAAGAGACAGATACCAGCGTATCCAGTCACCACACCACGTCCCCGTTATACCACTACACCATTTGTACCGTTTCCCACACGACCTTCTGCATCTTACCCTTCCATAACCCATCCTGCAGGGACTTTACCATCTTATTATAAGCCAGTGCCACGGAGCGGCGCAGTTCCTTACACATCACCAATAGAAACACATATAGGCGGTGAGTATATATTTCATTTGATTTTCGTCTTAAGCTCTTAATTTTTTTTTAACTGACTTATTACGAGAATGCGCTAAAACATCAGTTGATTTAATTTTGATGGAAAAGTATTTGATTTTTTAAGAGATTTTACTTACAAACATTACTACTACTATTATTACTATACTATTACTATTACTAAGTACTAAATGCGATGCCGATGACTCAATTACAAAATTTGATATTCCACCCTTATATGATTGACAACTACTTGAATTTTATGAGAAAATGCCATGCCGGTCGTGATGTTTGAATTTACGTTCTTAAGAAAATCTCGTAAAACGATATATTACTCGATTTTCAATGTTACATGCCCGAGATTTTTATTATATTCAAAGTATACTTAACAATTAATTACAGAATTAGTAGAATTGCCATTGAAACACATCCCACGACCGTTTTGGTTCTATATGCCGTCTTATGTTTAAGTTTAAAGATAAAAGAAACTATTTTAGAGTCATTTTTATAGAGACTTGGCTTGATTTTGTTTACATTTCTAGTATATTATGCGAAGGCATAATATATTAGAATAATTTTACCTTCTTTTTTGTTCTCTTCTATGTTTTTTTGTCTTTCATAAGTTGCCAATAAGTGTATGAAGATCGTTCCTGCAATCACCTGTATTGCTCTTGTTGCCAGTGCTCTATATGCACTTGCTATTCTGATGGCTACCTTCCTCTGCGCTCTTTAGATCTTTTTTCTACGCCTTGTCTTTGACAACATGGCCTTCCATGCTGGTGCGCCATACAGTATGATTGAGTTTACCACACTACTCAGCACTCTCCTTCTCTCTGGTTTTAGTCCACCGATATTTAGCATTGGACGCCCTAGCTTTGAAACCATCATGTCTGCTTCGCCACTACTCTTTCTATGTGTAAACCTCTATTCATGTTATGTCCTACTTGTACGCCGATATAGTTCAGGCTTGTCTGCGACTTAATATCTGCATTCCCCACCTTGACGGTTACTGTTCTCAGTGATCTTCGTCCCATTAGCACTATACTTTCAGTTTAGTGAGGCGCGAGTTGTGGACCACTTTTTCCATCCAGTTTTCCACTGTTGCCACTTACCACATGATATTATCTTCTATGTCAGCCTTGTTTCCTCCGCTTACAACCAGCGCACAATCATCTGCATACCCCATAATAGCCATGTTGTTTACGGACTGCATATTAAAAACGCTATCGTAATACAAGTTCAACAGTGTTGGTCCTAGGATGGACGCCTGAGGTACGCCACATGTGACCTGCATCTGATATTTCTAACCAACCAGTAACGGTTTATCTTCCAGGTAACTACATACTATTTTCAGTAGCTATGGCTGAACTGAACTTCTTAGCACTGCGTATATGCCTCTCCATGGTGCTGTATCGAATGCATGTTTAATGTCCAATGTTACCATGGCCACAAACCTGTTTTTATTGCCTTCGCCCTGCTTCCCTTATTTCTTCATCTGTACAAGGTGGAATATCCTCCGACTTCACTTCCAGTCTCGACCATTCTTTGACTTGGTGTATAGGAAACAATTCGTGCGCTATCTTAATTTGTTCATCATCACTTATTGTCATTGGTGTTCTTGTACCAATTTTACCTGTCACAATATTGTACCCTAGTCCCCAAATGTCATCATATATTTCTTTTGAAAGAGAGTCCCATTCTTGTTTCTTTGCCTTTGTTATTGCTGTCTTAATTTCTTTCTGCTTTCCCTGTATTGGCTCTGTGCTTCTCTATCTTTTGTGATGTCTTTTTTTCCTATTGACTAGTGAATTTCCTTCTTGCCTTCGTAGATTCAGTTTTGATTTTGGCATTCTCTTCATTCCACCAATATGCACCTTTTCGTCAGCCGCATTGCTGTTTCCTTTTCAGGCACACCTAACACGCCCTATCCAGTGCTCTATTCAGGTCTTTGACAGTACCTTAATAGTTTTTATGCTTTGTTTGTCTCTTTATTTGTTCTAGTATTTTCCCGTTCCACGCTATTGGGTCTTTTTTTCTCATAGCGGAGGTGAATGCTTTTTACGCAGACCGGTGGCTGGCGCTTGCGCGATCTGACACTAACCGGTACTGTGGTGACTCCCCTTCCCTCCAGGTCGGGACTACCCACTAAACACCCCCTTGAAACCTAGATACGTGGCGGAAACCACTCACTGGCATTGCTTCACCACGTCCCTAACTCTTGTTGTTTTCAAAACATCTACATCCTGTTTACATCCTCCTTTGACTTCATTATTTCTGCAATCCCTCTCTCCACAGTATTCCATACCCTTTCACTTCCCAGCATATGCTCCACCTATCTGCTGTTAAATCACTGACAATGTCTTTATACATTTGTTCTCTAAGTTGCGACCATCTTGCGCACTCAAAAACCGTGTGTTCTGGTGTATCTCTGTCACCACAATACGTACAGTTCTCTTTGTCGACTATTTTCATTTTACTCAGGTAAGACCTGAAACGCCCATGACCTGACAGAAACTGGGTAAAATAGTAACCCACTTCCCCATGCTGTCTCGATACCCATGTCTGTATGTGTGGGATGAGCCTCTTTGTCCACTGAGATGTTGACATTTCCTCTTGCCTTCTTTTTTCCTTCCCTTATATTTTCGTGTCTTTCGTAAGTTACCTCTCTTGCGAATAAGTGTATAGTGATTGTTCCCGCAATCGCCTGTATTGCTTTCGTTGCCACCGTTCTATATGCGCTTGCTATTCTGACGGCTACCTTCCTCTGTGCCCCCTCAATCATTTTTCTATACTTTGTCTTTGAAAGCACGTTTTTCCATGCTGGTGCACCGTACAGTATGACTGAGTTTACCATACTACTCAGCACTCTCCTTCTCCCTGGTTTTGGTCCACCGATATTTGGCATCAGACGCCCTAGCTTTGCAACCATCATGTCTGATTTTGCCACTACTCTTTCTATGTGCACCCCCATGTTCATGTTATGTCATATTTGTATACCGAGGTAGTTCAGGCTTGTCTGCGACTGAATTTCTGCATTCCCCACCGTGACGGTTACTGTTCTCAGTGTTCTTCGACCCACTAGCACTATACTTTCAGTTTTGTGGGGCGCGAGTTGTAGACCACTTTTTGGCATCCAGTTTTCCACTTTTGCCACTGACCAGTAGACAAGTTCCACAGTGTTGGTCCCAGGACTGACCCTTGAGGCACGCCACATGTAACCTGCATCCGATATTTCTGTCCAATCAGTAGTTGTCTGTTTTCCAGGTAACTACATACTATTTTCAGCATATATGGTTCAACCTGCCTCTTTCTTAACACTTCGTATATGCCTCTCCACGGTGTTGTATTGAACGCGTTTTTTACGTCCAATGTTACCATGGCCACAAACCTGTTTTTAATGCTTTCTTTCCTTGCCACGTCCTGTACTTTTTTTACAGCATCCATCGTCGAGCGCCCCTTGCGGTAACGCTAGTGGGTTAACATTCAGGCTACGAGCTCGCCAAGGGATTCGGCTGTTACAGTTTATCCATCTAAGGGGATATCTTTTATTTAGTCAACTTCGCACTTAAACACAAAAGTGTTGTGGTGCACCGTCTTGCATAAAATCCGTATTTCACCTTAAATTTAAGAGTAGATCAATTAGATTCGTGAAACCATTTTGTAGAAAATTTAGGTACGAATTATCATTTGGATTTGCTGATAAGTGATATGGACCTAAGATATGATTGTCAATTATCCCACACTAAACATTAATCTTAAATTCAGGCTGAAAATGACGATATACCGCCACATGACGATTTTTGTTCCCCACATATATTTATTTTTCAAGTTGAATACACTCTGCTTAGTAAAGGTAGCTTTATTTAAAAAATCTGCATTATGTTTATTTCTGAAAGAATGGTAATACTGTAGTCTAGCTGGAAAATCAGCTAGTAATAAATTCTGTACAGATGTGGGGTGAAAAATAGCCTTCGCCATTGCGCAATCTGGAGCCTCCAACCTGTTAAATAAACCTGGTGCTAAAGTTATGAACCAATAATCAATATTATAAGTGATCCTTCGTACTTGCAATCAGCTTATTTTTAATTTTTACAATATTAATGGCAGGTCTAATGGATGATGATCAACCAAAAATCACAAGTATATCACCTCCGCAAGCAAAAATTGTTGGTGAAGATGTGGTCTTAATGTGTACAGTGGAAAATCTTGGCCATTATCATGTATATTGGAAAAACGATGATGGTCTCCCGATTTCGAAAGATGATGAACGTTATATACCTGACCGTAGATTTGAACCTGTAGTTGATTTGGTGAGTATTCCTATATATATATATATATATATATATATATATATATATATATATATTACACAAACCATACATTCACAAGCTTATACATAGCAAGTCTATCTAGATGTAATTTTCAAATACGGCATGCTTAACCTCGTATTGAATTCTAAGAGATTCAGATGAAAGTGACCACCATGTATATATATATATATATATATATATATATATATATATATATATATATATATATATATATATATATATATATATATATATTGATATAAAGTGTTGCAAGCTAGGGTTTTTACCACCGTAAATAATTTTAATTTGATATAAAATTGCCCCACGATTGGGTGTCAAATGAAATAAAGTGTTGGTTATTTAGGAATTTTATTACTGTATTTATTTACAGTAAATTAGAAATTATTTTATTCTTGAGGAGATAGTGTTTATATGTGGTTTTTGATACTTATTGTATATAGAATTTTGTTGTATGTTAATTTGTCAATTTAATAAACAAGTTTTGCTTTACTACCCCAAGTTTATGGGTGTCAATTATTAATAAACGAAAAGAAATAATTTTTATGTTGATAAATGGTTTATAATGTAATATTTGTGTGTAATAAATAAATAAATGAAAATTTGTGATGGTCGTATTGTTTGTGGTATTTGACACACTAAAGAAAAACTTACCATTTATTCATATACTGGTATATTTACTTGTTCCTTTTCTTTGTTGTTGTCGCCTCGGCTAGCTATTAAATGATCGAAAGATCAAAACGACACTATCTGAGGGATTTCTAATAGGTTCAGGTCTCTTCCTTACCTATGTAACTTTATAAATTGCTGTGAAATTTATTTAACCTTGTTTTTTTCTTACACTCTGTCGTTGTATATATACCAAATAATCAAAAATAAACCCTAATTCTTCCTTTTTTAACAAAACAACAATATAACTTTATTGAATACTAAATAAAGGTGACAAACATCGTTAAAATATGTCTTAATTACTCTACAAAATTGTTTGTCTCAAATTTTAATAACCCCCACAAATTTTAGGCCAATATATTATTTAAAGATTTGTATTAAATTTTTCTAATTTAAATTTTATTGACCAATAAACCTTTTTTATATGAAAGGTATTGCAATAAGTTTTATTCAGTTTTACTTTTATGGAACTAAGTGTTAGGCAACTCCTCTTGACTGTCTTGTTGTAATATGGGTTGTATACCCGCTGAATCTCTGAATTTATGCAGAATTGTATGGTCGCTCCTCCAGTAGTGGACTTTTTAAGTATTATTGTAAATAAATATGGCAGATGTTGACTTTACTATCTTTGTAGTAGTTAAAATTTGAAGAAATTGGCTTTATATTTAAAAGTTTATCCACTTGTATGTAGCTTTACTGCTGTGTATCTAATTATTCAGTTATTACGTAAGTATTTTAATATTTATTTTTGAAAAACTCACTCTTTGATATTCTTGTAGGCGCTGGCTATCCAACTGTTGATATTATTTTTCTTATAATTCAAGTTCGAACTGTTCTTTGTATTTTTTCAAGAAGATTTTCAAAAAATGCTGCTTCTGCCTTCCAATCTCGCCAAAAAGTTGTTGTTATTTTTTTCCATCTTTTTTACCAAACTGCTGTTGCCAGAGTTTCCTCTCTATAGCCCTCTTGTCCCAACAACAATGCCTTTCATTTTCTTATCACTTAGGATACCTGGCAGGCATTGTTGTTCAAGATTTAATTTTTACATGTTTCCTTAACCTAATTTACAGATTGACAGTTCCCACCTAATCATATGTTCACACTTTCTACAACTATTTCTTAACCTATGAAACATCAAATTATCTTAACCTAAATATTTACATCTGTCAGAACCAACTTATCCACAGTACATTATTAATATTATTTCACTATCGTTCTTATCGAGTCTTGTTAAACGGGCACCTTATATTATACACATGTTTACTTAAAATTACACTCATCTACATACATCAGTTTTTCCTTATTTTCGTATACACACTTGGGTCAAATGGATTTATCTTTTTGAATTTTTACAATTTTTCTAATATACCAAGGTATGTTTTCCTTAGGTGATTGTGCCTGTGTGGTCCGTATGAGTGTATTCATATTTTCTTTGTTGATTTTACGTCTATAATTGTGTAAGTCTATATGTATATGTGTGTGTATTTCAGCCGCCGCTCTTATAAACCATATATATATATATATATATATATATATATATATATATATATATATATATATATATATATATATATATATATATATATATTATACATGGTGGTCACTTTTACCTGGCTTACTATTGGGATTTCCCAAACCATGCGAGATACAGAGTTGGAGTTGGTTAAATTAAAAAAAAGTGCAACATTTTATGCAAATTTATTATTTGAAAACGAGTTCTGGATATCTTTTATAGTGACTGAAATATCCTGAAAAAACTAAAAACTTGAATATTCTTTATTTCTTAAGACATTTTTGTTATCAAGTCAAATCTCACTAGAATTGGTGAGTTTCTAAAACTGGCATGTGCTGTCAACATGTTTCGGTCGAATTCTGACATTTTTTGGTATGGTGTAAGTCTGTGCATATGGACCACCTACATCTTACTCTTCGGGCTCCTCTGAATGCGATAGACAACGCTATTGATCCCTTTGATCACCTTATTCGGACCTAATTTCTTTAGTTTAGCTAACAGTCGCTTGCGTCGTACTGGCTTGTAGAACAACACCCGATCTTCTTCTTTAAAACCAGCTCAATTAGGTGGCACGTCATAACGGGTCTTCATGCGGTCGGTTTTTATTCGTATATGTATTCCGACAGTAGAGTGGATGGTTTCCCTTCTCGTTAATATGTCGGGGCTTCCTTCAAGCAAAGTTCTTAGGTGGTACTGGTTCTTCCGTGTAGTTGCTGTTGTTCTGATGTTTCTACTTGCACAAATATCTTGGCAGGCTCTATTCATCCTTTCGACATCGGCTCTGTTCCAACAAATGTGTTTACTGGTATTTTCCTGGATTAGCTTCACATTTACGTGGTCTTTGCACCCTTCGTCTTGTATTTCTCTCATACTTTCTTCTCCACTTGTTTCTGGCTGGGTAACTGGGTCGTCTCTTCCTCTCACAGCTCTTTTCACTGGAATTGCACTTTCACGGCAGGCATTGATATTTTCCTCTGTGGTGATTTTCCGCACTACCAAGGTACCGCCAGTCGACATTCTTATTTCTTCACCGCCGATAGTCAGGATGTTCGTCCCATGATCAAGTTTAGCGCACTGACCTTGCAGTATGTCTAAGCCAATTATAATCGGGTCTGATATGGCGGCGACTATGGCTATCTGATTTGCCTTCCATGTCCCAATTTGCAGCTCGACGTCAGTTTCGCCAAATACCTGGATCCGATCGGCTGCATTTACTCTGTACACTCTGTCTGGTTCTCTTACTCGCCATATTGGAACCATGTCGCGGCGAATAATCGTCCTGGGTGCGCCTGTGTCGACGACCATCTGAGTCTTATTACCGCTTGCGTATCCGTTTACGACAAGAGCGCTGCCAGAATCGCTAACCTGAGAAATGGTTACCGGCCTTAGCTTCACTTTCTCCCTTACGCGTGATCTTATAGCGCAACATTCGCCCCTTATATGTCCCACCTTGCCGCAGTTACAGCAGTGCAAGGCATTTTCACGGTGAACTCTTATTGGGTGTCCATGAGACGTCGGCCTTATTTGTTCTGTTCTTTTCTTTAGTAGCTGCATGATCTTGGATGAATCTGTTTTATTTTCTTCTTGGACTTGGAGACGGCGAACTTTCATATGACTTTCCGACGCTTGCTTTACCACTTCAAACTCCAAGGCATGTGCCAAAGCATCGTTCAAGTTTTTGTGTCTTGCCATCCTCAGCGCCTCTTGCGTGTCGGTATCTCTGATGGCGTCAATGAAGGTTTGCACCGACAGCTGGTTTAAAAACTCCATTGGAGCTATGGGGTAGGCTAATCGCAGCAGTTTGACAACGTCGGCGTGGAGATGTTTCTTCCGGTTTCTGACAACGATTTTTCAACTGCAATCGGTACAACTGTTGTAAATGCTGATCGCCAAACCTCATTTCTAGTTGATGTCTAATGCTGTCAAAACTCAGCGGTTCTTCCCTGGGAATACCTTGAAGCACATCTAGAGCATCTCCTCTAAGAACTACAATTAATGAAGTCGCTTTCTCTCTATCGCCCCAACCATTTGCTGTAGCAGCGGCTTCGAACTGGCGTAGATAAATACCCCATGGGACTGAACCATCAAATGTGGAAACCTTAATTCTTATGTGGCTATCTTCAAGTCTCATGTTGCCCTTGACTAGAGTAGCATACTTATTTTCTAGTGATTGTATCTTCTGATGCACTTCCTCTTTATATTCGTCAGCTTGTCATGTACATCGTCGCTGATACTTACTCGACATTCTACTTGCTGGAAGATGTCGTCTTTTACCTGCTTCATACGTTCGTCCACACACGAAGTAATATTCTCAATTCTGCTGGCTTGTTCTTGCAGAATTTTCTTTGTTTCTTCATCTCTTCTTCTGGCTTCTTCGTCTCTGTTTCGGGCCTCTTCATCTCTTTTTCTCATTTCTTCTTTGACTTCTTCGTCCCTTTTTCTCAGTTCCTGTTTTATCTCTTCGTCTCTTTTTCTGGCCTCCTCTTTCATTTCTTTAATCAATTCCAATAGCTGGGCGTCTATTTGGGCTGTTATGCTGCGTGTCTTTAGCATAGACGTACTTAAAGCTGGTAAACAGTTTATTCTGTTTCAAGAACACACCCAGTTATGACTTACCGCTGACACTGATCTTCCAGAGATTTTAGAAATTGTCACGTTGTTCAACGAATATTCTGAAAAATATTTCTACTAGCAGCTTGAAAATCCCACTTCTGACACAAGTTGTTACGTTCCACGGGATTCTGGATTTGTTGACTAACAAAACACAGCTTTTCAAACTACTATTTTATTATAACCAACTATTTTCCAACACCTGTGTCAACTAAAATATATCTCTTCTCTATTATTAAATGTCCATAGAACTATATTCCACTATCGCCTTCTATGATCGCTTCCTATAGACCAACACTTACTGTTAACTCGCTTTATACTCTATGATCACTTTCACACCACCTTATTCAATACTAAACTAACTTACTCTGTACACCGCTCGTCTATTTATACTGTCTATAGAGATGCTAGACATTCTACACTATTCTACACCTGTCACTTCTGGTATCTTCTAGAAATATCGTTCTAGAGTGTTCGCTGTTACCAACACACCACCATAGAAGTAACAAGGTCCCTAAACTTATTTCTTATAGACAAATGTGACAATATGTTTCTATACCATCATTATAATTTAGAAAACTATTTTATTATTCTCGAAATAACATATAAATTGTAGCTAAATTTCTTCTAATTCCTGAAAGCGTTATTAAGCATTTAATAAAGGCATCTAGATTTTTATTAATATATTTCTACAGGGTGTTATACTGACTACCAATTATCAGAAAATTATCTAGATATAATTTAGATGTTAAGTTAAGTTTGTAAAGGTCATGTACTATATAAGACGTTGCAATATGAAGCGATGCACATGTGAATGTATGTTGCTTATTGCTAGTTGATAATTTATTTTTACGATATCTTAAAAAAATTCTCCATTGCAGTAAATCTATTTTCACAGTCAACTAAATATAAATATCGTGTTTTCAGGCTTCATCAAGATACATTTTAAGAATAAGAAATGTTGAAGTCAGAGATTCGAAAAATCCATACCGATGTATCATAAGTGAAAGCAGTTCAAGTGCACCCATCACAAGCCAAGAAACTAGAATTCAAGTCAGGGATCCATCAAATTGTGAGTTCTAAAGATGTATAATTTATTTTTTTATTGCTGGTAGGTCCTTTAAATATTCAGTGTATTTCTTTTATATTTTGGTAGCATACCAACGGACTCCCAAAGTTTCATTTATATCGCAGCCGCAAGAAAAAACTGTAGGAGAAGAGACAGTGTTATCCTGTACTGTACAAAATGTAGGAGATGGTCAAGTCGTTTGGTCGCAAAATGGCTTACCTATAACCGCAGATACCAACGTTATACTTGTTGATCCCAGGCTTAGCTTACTTAAAGACGAAGTAAGTATAATATAAAAACAACAGTAATAACTGAAATCAAATCAAAGTTTATTCACCAATCAAGTAATAAAGAACTGATTAGTCTGGTCAACATATAGAAATCAAAATATAAAAATTACGGTAGGTGGTAGTGGAATTTTCCCTTGCGTGATAGTAAATGATTTTTTTCACGCCCGAGGAGGTACCACCCCTTACATCAAGGGGCCGGTGAAGTCCCAGCGGACGTTTCCGGTTCTGGTGTATGAGTCGGTTTCCCTTATAAGCAAAAATGATGATGGCTCCTCCTTGTACAAAAGATTCCGGAGGTAAAATACCCCTCCATTCGGATCTCCGGGAGAGGGGTGTACAGGGGGCGCCAGCATCAAGATTTAACATATCTTTCTCGAATATATGTAGCCTAAATTCTATCCTGAACTCCGTCCACCATTTTCTCCAGGCTAATAGGCCCCAACTCCTCTTCCTGACCGAAACTCAAATCAGTTCCAAAACAGCCAAAACAGACACCTTAATTTCCCAGGCTACGAGCTCCTTACTTTGTTTAGATTGCATGGAGGCGTGTGCGCGTATGTCCGTAGCAATCTGCCCTGCACCAGACTCCCCAATTTAGAAGCTGGAAGAAAAGACATACTATGGATAAAACTCTCTCTCAGGGCTGCAACTAAATTCATCTGTTGCATTTACCGGTCACCTTCTGACAACAACTTTGTTCAGCTCTTTGATTACCTTTCTGAAAAAACCGACCATCTGATTACTTAATATCCTTCCTCCGAGGTCACTATTCTTGGTGACTTCAATGTCCATAACAAGGAATGTCTAGGATTTTCAAAAACCGATCCACAAGAGAGAGCAGCGGAGACCTTTGCAGTCAGCAATTCTTTAGCCAATATGGTTCAGCAACCTACTTACTTTCCTCGCATCTCAACACACAGCTCGAATCCCATGGATCTCCTTCTTACTATAAATCCTGACTGCTATAAGATATCAGTCACCGCCCCCCTGGGTCGCTCAGACCACCGCATTGTCACTGCTTCCTGTGCAATGCAACTCGTGGTCACACAGTAATCACACCCACGCATCGTTTGGCACTACAACTCTGCGAACTGGAACGAAATGCGAGATTACTTTTCCTCATTTCCATAGGCGTCTGTCTGCTTCTCTCATCCTGTCTCCTCTGATATCTCACAAAACGTCACCGAAATTATCCAAGCTGGCATGGAATTATTTATTCCACGTACACAGAAAACCTCTGCAGCCACTCAAATGCCCTGGTTCTCCAAACCCTGTGATAAGGCCAGACTTGAAAAGGTCAAAGCTCACAAAAAGCTTCTACACAATCCCAGTCAAGAAAACCGTCAAGAATTTAACGACGTAAGAAACCGCATTCTTTCTGAGGCAAAAAACTCGTTTAATAACCACATCAAAAACAAAGTCCTCTTAAGCTCCAGAAGCAGCAAAGCCTTCTGGACTCTTGCTAAAATCTATTGGGAACAATTTCTGCAAGAGCACGTTCCCACCTGTTGTCTCAGGGGATGAAATTGTTTCTACCGCCCTGGACAAGGCTGAACTTTTTGCCTCGTTGTTCGCTGGCAATTCTACTCTCAACCCACCTCCAAATGTTCAACCACCAACAGTCCCCAATGTCGCGCATAAAATGACGGATATCACTTTCAAAAGTAAAAAGGTACGACAGATGCTCTCTTCTCTTAATACCAGGAAAGCCTCTGGCCTTGACGAGATCCCAGCAATTGTTCCCAAAAAATGCGCACCAGAACTTGCTCCTGTCCTGACTCGTCTGTTTCAGACATCCTACAATAGAGGCATATTCCCTAGTAACTGGAAAACTGCTCGAGTACAACCCGTTCCCAAGAAAGGATCCAAAGCGCTTTCTAGCAACTACATGCCCATTTCTCTCCTTTCAGTCGTCTCTAAAGTGATGGAAAAGTATATAAACACCGAATTACTAAAATTTCTTGAAAAACACAGTCTAATCCACGACAGGCAGTATGGATTCAGTCAGCGCAGATCAACTGCCGACCTCCTTTCCTTTGTTACCCATTCTGGGAACAAGTCTATGGAACTACACGGTGAATCACAGATTGTCGCTCTAGACATATCCAAAGCATTCGACCAGGTCTGGCACGCAGCGCTGCGTAATAAAATACCGGCCTATGGCCTACCACCAAAACTCTGTACGTGGACAGCAAATGTCCTCTCCAACCGGAGCATTTCTGTTGTCGTGGATGACCATTCCTCTAAACTGTATCCAATTAATGCAGGAGTTCCTCAAGGTTCAGCTTTAGCCCCTACTTTGTTTCTTCTCTACATCAATGACTTCCTCTCTAGCACATCCAACCCAGTTCACAGTTACGCGGACGACAGCACCCTCCACTCAAATATACAATATTCTAAGCCTGTCTCTATAGCTCAATTAGATGAGAATTGCAGACTCATGGAGCGTTCTGTCTCCGTGTATCTCCAAAAAATATTAGACTCGGGAAGTAGAAATCTTGTACAATTCAACCCCACCAAATCACAGTCTTGCTTTCTTTCTCATAAGAGATACACCAGCCCTAGACCTATCACAATAAACAACCAAGTTATTCAAAGTAATGAGTCCTTTTTACTTGTTGGCATTTCTGTGGACCGAAATATCAATTGGCACCAACATGTCACATCAATTGCAGAAGCGGCTGCTAAGAAATTAGGTTTACTCTTCCGGGCACGCAAATACTTTTCACCAGCTAATCTCTATACCTTATGTACTTCACAAATAAGACCAAACCTCGAATACTGCTCCCACATCTGGGGTGCTGCTGCCGCTTCTACACTCGCTATCCTGGACGCCATTCAAAAGAGAGCTATACGTCTCATCGTTGACCCTACTCTCACCCAAAGGCTGGCATCCCTTGCCCACCGACGTGCCGTTGGTGACCTCTCTCTCTCTCTCTGTTTTATATATATCTGCACGGGCACTGCTCAGAGGAGCTTTCTTCCATAGTTCCTCCACCTGCTGCCCCCAACAGATCTACCAGAGGAACAGAGCGAATGCACCCTTTTACTGTCCAGGTCACCAGATATAGAACATCTTGTTATGCCCGCTCTTTTGTCCCGAGGACTTCCAAGTTGTGGAATTCTTTGCCGGCACATGTTTTTCCTTCTCCCCCGAACCTCCAAACCTTCAAGTCCAGAATTAACAAGTTGCCTCTTTCCTCCTTGTCTACACCTACGGTACGATAGTATTTAGGCTGTAAGCCCTCGTGGTGTGTTGTTTAAATAAAAACATCACCTTAAAACCACACACAATACATTATTCTCAAAAAAAACTATTTACTGAGAAATTCACTCGTGGCTTAAAATGCACCTGTTAATAAAACTTCCAAGAAAATCGACTTAACTCGTTGTTGTTTCACCCGTGTTGGTGTTTTGTTATAAACTCCAACATAATGCGGATTATTCTGACCCACCCCCAAGCGCGAGTATCGCTGATCAAGTGGGCGACAGTGATAATCTGAGTATACCCCCTCCATGCACCTCAAACACCTTTTCTGAGATTTAAAGTCTCCTCCACATGGTAGTAACCACCCCAATATATTAGCCCATAAAGTAGGTGTCCTTAGATTGAAGTATGATAAATTTCCACCAAAATCTCGCGATCAACTCTGCCTCTCAAAGAGTGCAAGCAAAAACACGAATAACTCAGCCTAACCGAAAGAGCACATATGTGCTTTTCTCATGTTAGCTTCGTATCCAGACAGATTTCCAAAAACTTCGGTATATTCACCTGTTGCACGGATCTGTCCCCAACTCATATCAAATAGCTCTGGGCGACGGACACATTTCTTGGCTGGAACTCTATAAAACAAGACTTATCCACGTTAAGGCTCGAACCAGTGGCCCCTCCCACCTACATGTATCAGAGGAGGTGGTACTTGCCGCTGTTATTAATAAATATTATTTTTACAATATAACGGCAGGGATCCACTGGATAGGCTTAGGTGCCTAGGCTGGTTGTTGGAACTAGTACGAAATGATACAATTGTAAAATAAACGAACTATTAGTGTCAAAGTTAACGTGAGGAATAAAAATAGCAGAACCTGGTGACCTCGTCTACGCGTGGGCCGCAGCAGCGTTGCCGATGAACGGTTAAAAAGTCGCGAACAACCAAACAAAAATATATATCTAATATATGACCACGAGGCCTTGACAACAAGATCACTAACTTGAGATGTGAGACAGGAGTCGTCACCTAAAGCGTAAAAGCAAACGGCCAAATAACCCGAGCAATTACCCGCCGTCCAAAATTTTACAATGTATTGTCATATATAATTGCTATGAAAGTGTACAAGCACCTAGAGGTAAATAAGCTCCTGTATGGGGAACATAAAGCTTACCAAAAAGGTTTAAGCAGTTGCAAAGATCAACTTGTCCCAGACGACAGAAATGGACCATGCAGTGGCACGAAATGATTTTTTTTTTAATTTCAACCACACACCACGAGGGCTCACAGCCTAAATACTATCGTAATATGGGTGTCGACAAGGAGGAAAGAGGCGACTTGTTAATTCTGGATTTGAAGGTTCGGAGGAGAAGGAAAAACATGTGCCGGCAAGGAATTCCACAACTTGGAAGTCCTCGGGACAAAAGAGCGGGCATAACAAGATATTCTATGTCTGGTGACATGGACAGTAAAAGGGTGCATTCGCTCTGTTCCCCTGGTAGATCTGTTAGGGGCAGCAGTTGGAGTAACTATGGAAGAAAGGTCCTTTGAGCAGTGCCCGTGCAGATATCTATAAAAGAGAGAGAGAGGTCACCAACGGCACGTCGGTGGGCAAGGGATGGCAGCCTTTGGGTGAGGGTAGGGTCACGGATGAGACGTATATCTTTCTTCTGAATTGAGTCCAGGATAGCGAGTGTAGAAGTGGCAGCGGCACCACAGATCTGGGGCAGTATTCGAGATTTGGCCTTATTTGTGAAGTATATAAGGTATAGAGATTAGCTAATAAAAAGTATTTGCGAGTCCGAAAGAGGGAACCTAATTTCTTAGCAGCCGCTTCTGCAAATGATGTGACATGTTGGTGCCAATTGAGATTTCGATCCACAGAAAGGCCAACAAGTGAAAAGGACTCATTACTTTGAATAACTTTGTTGTTCATTGTGATGGACCTAGGGCTGGTGGAGTTCAATTGTACAAGAGTTCTACTTCCCCAGTCTAATATTATTTTGGAGATCCACAGAGATAGAATCCTCCATGAGTCTGCGATCCTCATATAATTGGACTAAAGAGACAGGCTTAGAATATTGCATATTTGAGTGGAGCGTGCTGTCATCCGCGTAACTGTGAACTGGGTTGGATGTGCTAGAGAGGAGTTCATTGATGTGGAGAAGAAACAAAGTAGGGGCTAAATCTGAACCTTGAGGGACTCCTGCATTAATTGGATACAGTGTAGAGGAATGGCCATCCATGACAAGAGAAATGCTCCGGTTGGAGAGGAAATTTTCTGTCCAGGTACAGAGTTTTGGTGGTAGGTTATAGGCCGGAAGTTTATTAGGCAGCGCCGGTCGAATGCTTTGAATATGTCTAGAACGACAATCTGGGTTTCACCGTGTAGTTCCATAGAAGAATGGGTGACAGAGGAAGAGAGGAGGGCAGTTGATCTGCGCTGACGGAATCCATACTGCCTGTCGTGGATTAGACTGTGTTTTTCAAGAAATTTTAGTAATTCGGTGTTTATATACTTTTCCACCATTTTAGAGACGACCGAAAGGAGCGAAATGGGCCTGTAGTTGCTAGGAAGCGCTTTGGATCCTTTCGTGGGGACGGGTTGTACCCGTGCAGTTTTCCAGTTACTAGGGAATATGCCTCTATTGTAAGATGTCTGAAACAGACGAGTCAGGACAGGAGCAAGTTTGGTGCGCATTTTTTGAGAACAATTGCTGGGATCTCGTCAAGGCCAGAGGCTTTCGTGGTATTAAGAGAAAAGAGCATCTTTCGTACCTTTTTAGTTTTGAAAATAATATCCGTCATTGTATGTGCGACATTAGGGACTGTTGGTGGTTGAACATTTGGAGGTGGGTTGAGAGTAGAATTGCCGGCGAACAACGAGGCAAAAAGTTCAGCCTTGCCCAGGGCGCTAGAAACAATTTCATTCCCTGAAACAAGAGGTGGGAACGTGCTCTTGCATAAATTATTCCCAATAGATTTAGCAAGAGTCCAGAAGGGTTTGCTGCCGTTGTAGCTTAAGAGGACTTTGTTTTTGATGTGGTTATTAAACGAGTTTTTTTGCCTCACAAAGAATACCGACCTAGCGGTTTCTTGCGTCGTTAAATGCTTGACGGTTTTCCTGACTGGGATTGTGTAGAAGCGTTTTGTGAGCTTTGACCTTTTCAAGTCTGGCCTTGTCACAGTATTTAGAGAACCAGGGCTTTTGAGTGGCTGAAAAGGTTTTCTGTGTACGTGGAATAAATAATTGCATGACTGCTTCGATGACTTCGGTGACGTTTTGTGAGATATCAGAGGGGTCAGAATGAGATAAGCAGACAGACGCCCATGGAAATGAGGAAAAGTAATCCTGCATTTCGTCCCAGTTCGCGGAGTTGTAATGCCAAACGATACGTGGGTGCGATGACTGTGTGACCTCGGGTTGCATTGCGCAGGCAGTGACCATGCCGTTTTTTGAGTGACCAAGGGGAGCGGTGACTACCTTTGCCAAGTATGCCATAAACTACAACTTTAGTGCCATGATGAATTAATACTAAACTAAATAAGCTAGACACAAAAACAAGAAGGAAGTTTCGAAACTACAGGACTCATCATAATCTAAGGTCTTCCATTCTAAGATTTCGTCTTCCTTGGATAAGTTATATAAGTTCGGGGTAATGGAAATTCCAAATATGAGCGTTAGACACCATAAGCAACTGGAAAATCTAAAAATGCATTTTTATAAAAAGGGCAGAAACGAGCGATCTACATCTGGCTCTTAGCAAAGCTGACGAGAGATCCACGCCATTGAAACTCGCCGATACGACCTCCATCTCTTTCGCTGAGTGCATGGTTTGTCAACAACAGTTGCAACAATGACGAGGCAAGCCACTTAATGAAAAATACCTGACCGTGATAGCGGGGGAGATCACGCATACGAAGACGTCTACGTCGTATCTGCACTGGGCCAAACTTAATGTTGAAACCAAAGCTTTATATCAGCTATACATGACCAGATAATCCCAACAATGGCATACAAAAAACGAGTTCTGGGGGAAAGGTTGTAGAAAATTACATGTCGCATGTACGATCAGATAAGAAAAGCTTGGACCACATCCTTGCTGGGTGCTAAGTGCTGGCTCTGAAGTCTAACCTGGATTGTTACAACAAAGCTGGGAAGATCATACACCTTAAGCTACGGAAGAAATACATGGGCCTTACAAATACTGTTTCGTATTACCAATATGACCACCAAAGACGTGCCAAAATAAAGAAATCCGTCTTTATTAGAACAGGAAAATACAAACAGACCAGCCAATCATAAACAACAACTATGATCTCTATTTTGGTGGACTTACGATACACTCCTTGGGAAAGGTTAATAACTACTTAGCCCCCTGTAATAAGATTCTCCAAATGTGGCATCTAGTTATGGATTAATTAATTGTTGTTGCCCTTATTACTAAATTTGATTTTCGGATTAATACGCTTCTAAAATTTTTCGAAAATATGTAAGGGATGTACTATAAGATATCTATCACCCGAAGAATTTTTGCTCTGATAATTTTCATTCACATAACACCTTTTAATTTGCTGTATTTTTCAATCAACATCTGACACATATCTCTATGTTACAGAGCACACAAACATACCATCTTCGTTTAAGTGACCTCCTAGAAGATGACTCAGGAAATTACACATGTGAGATCTTATCATTTTCGCCGGAAGGGAAGACAGGAGAGAGTACCACCCTACTCGTAAGGGATGCCCGCTATTCTCCACCTAGTAAGTTATTGATATTAATCTAGGTAGAGCTATTTTCATTAAACCGATATTAGTGCAATATATTAATTATTGTTGACTCAATTATTAAGCTGACAAATGTTTACTACCACGGTTTGAATTGTGTTTGTCATCATCTTTTAGATACGCTTGATTTTTATGTCATTAAGATCACACTACGTTAGAATGGCAGATGATATGAAATTAAAAATGATGTGATTGTAAAAATTATTCTTTTTTTTAATGGGAGATTCAATAGATTTTTAAAATACACTATATTTGTAGCTTGATTAAAGGCCCTAATTAAATTTTAAGACTGAAAATGTAGCATATAGTGAAAAGATCGACATTTGGGAAAGGAAATCTTTACGGAACTATCGTTTTTATAAAAAAATTATGACGATTTTGCTAAACTATGATTTAATATAATTCATATTAAGAAATACGAGAAACGAAAAATTAGCTAATTATTGTAAAAAATGCGCTCACGTCTCCATAAAAATGATTTTAAAACAGTTTCTTAATTCTATAATTAGCTGTTTACTTAATTTACGCTTTATAATACCGCGTAAACAAACCCTTGTTACCTAGCTTCAGTGGCCGGAGGGTAGACACGCTGCCCTAGACCCATCACAATGAACAACCAAGTTATTCAAGGTAATGAGTCATTTTCACTTGTGGGCATTTCTGTGGATCTAAATCTCAATTGGCACCAACATATTACATTAATTGCAGAAGCGGCTGCTAAGAAATTAGGTTTCCTCTTCCGGGATCTCAAATACTTTTCACCAGCTAATCTCTATACCTTATATACTTCACAAATAAAGCCAAACCTTGAATACTGCTCCCACATCTGGGGTGCTGCTGCCGCTTCTACACTGGCTATCCTGGACTCTATTCCGAATAGAGCTATACGTCTCATCGGTGACCCCTACCTTCACCCAAAGGCTGTCATCCCTTGCTCACCGACGTGCCGTTGGTGACCTTTCTCTCTCTCTCTCTCTCTATCCCTCTCTTAGAGATATCTGCACGGACACTGCTTGGAGGAGCCTTCTTCCATTGTTCCTCCACCTGCTGCCCGCAACAGATCTACCAGGGGAACAGAGCGAATGCACCCTTTTACGGTCCAAGTCACCAGACATAGAATATCTTGTTATCCCCGCTCTTTTGTCCCGAGGACTTCAAGTTGTGGAATTCCTTGCCGGCACATGTTCTTCCTTCTCCACCGAACCTCCAAACCTTCACGTGCAGATTTAACAAGTTGCCTCTTTGCCCACTGATTTCAACATTTAGTTCGAGCGTTGGTCTACCCAGCCCTTGTATTTTAATTAGTCTCCGTAAGACATTAAAGAAAATTTATTTTGCAGAAAATGCGGCACACTTGAAAGCTGAAACAGAAAATACCCTGAAAAAATTTCGCATCCGAATACGCTCTGTGGTACAGTATACACCCACCGTCAGTGAATATTAAAAACACAACACTAACAGTGCATGTGGCTGCTCAGATTGCCGCCACATTTTCCCGTATCTTCGTGTACACGATCACGTGTTGGATCAGCCAATACAAGCAGATCATTTTAAATGTTCTCCGCTGTTAACACAATTTGCTCGCTTGCACTACGGTTGAAGCGAGAGCGAGATGCAAAGTTGATATCTCGCCGTAACAGGACCGGCTTGGCACACGGTCACGTGATAGACTAGAACAAGAACGCATTTTGTTTCAATTTTGGATACCTTTTTTTTTATTTATTTAAAGTTTATTGTGTTCTGAAGCTCCGCATCTCTTATGCACAAACCGATACTGCATTTAGTGTTTCCGTTAAGATTTTTACCATTTCTCTAACGCACTCCACTTCGTTACCGTTGTCTTATGTTTTTAAAGCTTTTTTTCATTAATTTATTAAAATAGAAATATACAGATCTTAAAACATTTTGTGAATGTATCCTAGGGCCAATTCCAGTTGTTAGACCAAACATATTGTACATATCACCGGATACTGCAAAATTAACAGGTGAATCTCTTACACTAAAATGTAGAGTAGAAAATGCTCCGGATGGTGATGTCATGTGGATGAAGAATCGCGAAACGACTTTATCAATTGGAGCAGAGGTGCGTTTAAGAGATCCCAGAATTAGTGCCAATAGAGATGTGGTAAGTAAATAATGATACGAGTAACAAGATTACTTTAGAATTTGAGTTATCATTTTTAAAATGCAGGTATCTTTCTAATAAAGCTTATTTTACCCTGTCCTAATTTTAACCCAAAGAATTACTCACCAGAATGAACATAACAGATGGGCTGCCGAGGAAGGCATCAGACTCTGTCCTGAAAAGTACATAAAGTTTTAGTTTCATTGAAGAAATATATAATAATAATAATAATAATAATAATAATAATAATAATAATAATAATAATAATAATAATAATAATAATAATAATAATAATAATAATAATAATAATAATAATGAAATAAAATTCATCGGACATCGGACTGATCAGGATAAGCTGCAATCTTGGATGCAGTAGCCTGCCCATGGGCGACATCTGAATTAGACCTCCCAGGCACATGTTGACAAATTGACGTCGAACTACTGGTTGGTGTCCGGACAGATGTTTCCAGAGACAAGAGTGATTTTTGCTGGCCATACAAGACCAAGTCATCCCAACAAGGAACTATCTGAAGTATATAGTTGGAGATAATTTGCTCCAAGATGACAAATGTAGATTTGGGTGTCAGTCGTCAGAGACTATCCAGCACGTCACCGGAGGATGTCAAACGTTTGTTGCAACATATTAAGAGAGACACGACGCAGTTGCAAAAATACTTCATCAAGAACTGGCTCTGAACCTGGGACTTTTAAATCTTAGTAAGGTGTACTATAGATACACTCCTGAGCCTGTTCTAGAGAATTCGGGATGCAGGTTGCACTGGGATCGAACTGTGCTTACAGACCGACTAGGCGTACAACAGGCCAGATAGAATAATAGTGGATAAGTCATACAACCAAGTGACGCTGACTGATGTGGCCATCCGGAATACTAATAATCTAGAGATGTACAACGAGAAGATCATCAAGTACAGATACCTCGAAATACAAGTAAAAGAGACAGTGGAGGGCAGATAGTGTCCAAGTTATTCCAATAGTCATGTCCTCAACTGGTGTGGTTCCTAAGAATCTTCGAGAGAACACTAAGAGACTGGGTCTTGGATAGCATCTTTATAAGGTTATGCAGAAGGCGGCAATGCTTGCAACTGCGCACACTGTGCAGAGATTTCTGGGAAACAACGCAATAACAACAACAATAATTTCGAACCTTTCTGTAAATAAAATCACAATAATTAAAGAAACTTAATACCAGAGAGTCACAAAGCATTTTTCTTGAATTGAATTCTAAAATGTCTCTAGAGTTATTTAACAATCTCAAAGATAAATTGGATGTTTTTCATTAGGTTATTCACATGCTCCCTAAACCTCCAATCAGAACAAAACACAACAGCAAGATTTCTCGCAGACTGTCCAAAGATAACGGTGTACCAACAATTTCAATATTTAAATTATTTTTACACATTACTAAACTGTTTTTATTTCCAAACAACATAATAGTGGATTTACCAAAGTTTAAATAGAAATTATGCTCCATTGACATTTTTCTTAATAGCTCCAACTCACCGTTTACAAGGCCAGCAGCATGGGAGCAATCCTTAGGAACAAACGCAAATATTTGCATACCGTCGGCATATGCTTGAACCTTACCAATATTGATTGATTTTAGTATGGTGGAAGTGTAAATAATAAACAGAAATGGCCCTAAAATTGAACCCTGAAGCACGCCTGAGACAACATCTATTGGACATCTTATTATGACAACGTATGGCTTATTTTCTTTCTGACAGATAGGACTTCAAAAGAGTGTAAGCCTCATCACCAAAACCATAATATTTTAATTTAGTACAAAATAGATAATTGTTTATTGTATCGAAACCTTTCGAATAGTCAAGGAGCACAAGCATACCCATCAAACCCCCATCCACAGCAGAAATAACATAATCTAGAATACAAGCAATGGCAGTAGCCGTGCAAAATCCTTGCCTAAATCTATACTGACTATCCGGTAAAACAAAAGGTTAATACTAAAATAATTATACATTTGGTCATACAAGATTCTCTCAAATATTTTTGACAATACCGGAAGAACACTGACCACATGTAAGTCAGAAAATGTCAACTGATCGTTTTTCTTAGGCAGGGGAGTTCCCACTTCAACCTTCCAAGTATTAGGAAAATAGCTTTCCTCAATGCAGCTGTTGATAATATGTAAGATACATTCATCGTTAAAGGGGCTGCAATATTTTAGTATAATTAGATAGACCTTATCAATACCACATGCGTTTGAGTTTATTTTATTTAGTATAGAATTAACCTCACTGACTGTATAAAAAGTAAACTGAAAATTATTAGCGGCCTGGCATACAATGCTGTCAAAATGCTGTATCATTTGCCTACAGTCTGCTGGAAAGTTGAAAATAATATATCTAGGAGCTCCGGATCATCAAGGCTATTAGGTATTGTAGTTTGTTTGCTTTGCACGTGAATATTAAACTCACGCAGAGCAGACCAGTTATCGCGTGCATTACCATTTTTACAAATGTGATCAAGATGTGGTTTTCTTTTCCCTCTTGGTGCAAGAAACTGTAAAGTTACGAAGCTGTTTATAAGCCTTCCAAGCGTTATCAGATCTTGTCTGCTTAAACTTTTGTGAGGCCAAATCTGGCTGTTTCATTATAAGCTTCACATTCCCTGTTAGCCAGAGAGCCTTGGGCTTACTCACTGTTACTTGTCTCTCGGGAGTTAATAATACTAATAATAATAATGAATTTCTTTAGCCTAAGCCACAATAGTTTATAAGTTTGTTAAAAATGTTAACAATTACGTAATGACTAAGATATTTCAACAAACTTTAAGTCTCTACATTTTAACACTGTAAGTGTATCGGTACCTTTGGTGAAGGATTTTCAAATTATGTTGCATTGAAAGCTTTCATTTCCCGTGGATGCTAATTATAACAGTTAACTACTCTGTAAATTATTGTATTTGTAGTTTTATTTTATATTCAAATTTCTTGACCATGAAATAACTCGTATTGCGTGCATTGTACTAATGTATAGTACCTATTTTAGTTAATATAACTTTGAAATATGCTGGAGTACTCACCTCTTTTGTTTAATGTATAAATGACAGAGTTTTAAATTCTGTTAAAACTCCCACTCTTAGCTACCCCAAAGCCCGAAGTATCAAGTCAACCCAAGCATATCTACTACAACCCAATATTATCTTCATAACTCTGTAGCACATTCAAGGCTTTTAAATCTTTTTCACTCGATAAATAAATTGCAAATAAAAACAAAATGCGACAAAACAGTGGTATTCGAAGCTATCTTTCTAGTCCACATACTCAAAAAAACATTCTTGCAAATTTCTTACAATCATAATCCATATGCCGACCAAAAGTCAACTCCTTATTAAAAATTGCCCCTAAATCAGTGCCGTAGCCAGAAATTTTACACCTGTCAAAAAAGGGCTCGGGATAGATTGAAATAGGGTTGGTTTTGGGGATTATTCATTAGCCATGGACTTTAATAAATGTTAAAAACAGTTTAGTACACATCTTGTTTCTAAAGTCATATTTATCATATGCAAAAGTGGCCATTTAATCGCACTGAAAATCAGTTTGGTTATCTCTGTAAAAAGTCCATCCGCACTTGACTTATCCATTTCTCTTAAGCCTACTTTGTCCTATTGCTTAAGTGACAGCACCGCTTCTCTGATTCCTCGCCCGGGTGTAGTAGATTAGAACTGCTCGTCATCCAGGTGATTGCCAACTTTGCTTTTAATAAATCTTGCACTTTTTTATTTTTATTTTTTATTTCAACAACACAGCACGAGGCCTTACAGCCTAAATATTATCATACCACGGGTGTCGGCAAGGAGGAAAGAGGCAACTGGTTAATTCTGGACTTGAAGGTTTGGAGGTTCGGAGGAGAAGGAAAAACATGCGCCGGCAAGGAATTCCACAACTTGGAAGTCCTCGGGACAAAAGAGCGGGCATAACAAGATCTTCTGTGTCTGGTGACCTGGACAGTAAAAGGGTGCATTCGCTCTGTTCCCCTGGTAGATCTGTTGGGGGCAGCAGGTGGAGGAACTATGGAAGACAGCTCCTCTGAGCTGTGCCCCTACAGATATCTATAAGAGAGAGAGAGAGAGAGAGAGATAGAGAGAGAGAGAGAGAGAGAGAGGTCACCAACGTCACATGGATGGGCAAGGAATGGCAGCCTTTGGGTGAGGGTAGGGTCACCGATGAGACGTATAGCTCTCTTCTGAATGGAGTCCAGGATAGCGAGTGTGCTGACTAATAAAAGTTTGTTGTGAAATAATTTGCGTTTTATATTGTACTTTTCAATATCTGCTCATATATTGTAGAAAACTACAATATAGACTACAATATTATGTAGAATAAAGTTAATTAAAATTTTAGGTCGACAATAGTTATAACTTGGTAATAAGTAACTTAGAAGAATCAGATTCTGGAACCTACAGTTGTATTATACGTACTGATCCGAGAGGAAACGTAGAACGAGATGTCAGAGTTCAAGTAAGGAGACCATCAGGACCATGTAAGTTTTAACAAAACATTCGTTCTCTTTCATTGACTTAAAGTTATATAATAAAGCGAAACTTCCTACGGCTTTGTTTAATAGTAGGAGTTATTATATATATATATATATATATATATATATATATATATATATATATATATATATATATATATAATATATATATAAATATATATATGTATATATATATATATATATATATATATATATATATATATATATATATATATATATATATATATATATATATATATATATATATATTTATAGTGTGGCCCATTTAAGATGATAACACCCCTGTAACTTTTGTATTTATAATTCCATTTTGATGAGCAAAAAATCAAAAGATATAGGATTAAAAAGGGTTAAGGCCGTTTTTAGGAATAAAATAAGTACATCGCTTCATTCGGCATCCCTCAAAATAGATGTATACCAAATTTCATAAAAAAGAAGAATTATTAACCACTTCAGAGAAGTTTATTTGTGTACCCCTTGTAATACGCACACATCCCTGTAACTTTTGTATTTATAGCGCGATTTTTTTAGTGAGATCTCAAAAGATAGGAATTGGAAAACTATATAGATCCTGTGAAAATTATTTCCTCTGTCATTCGAGGACAGCCTACTAAAACTATTTTCATATGTCAAAAATTATAAAAAAGGCTTAGGGTTGATTTTAGGAGAAAATAAGCATGCCACTGGATTCTCCATTCTTTAAAACTGGTACCTACCAAATTTTATTAAAAAATAATTATTATCAACTATGTCACGGAAGTTTAACTTCTGTTATGAATGTCATTTAATGCAAAAAAAAAGGAAGCCATGGTAAATATCATAACAAGTTCAAGAAAAATAAATTGAATGAGAAACGTCCAACAAATTCAATATTTTCTCGCCAAACAGACTCTTTCAGCTTTATACAGTAAACTCAAATGAGGTTCCATAACTCTGTTGTGGGTAAACACTTTTAAATGCAACAGGAACTTTCTGAATGCCATATAAACAGAACTCCTGAGAAAATACTGAGTTTGTTTGGAGTTTGTCATTTAATTTATTATGATCGCACTGGTTATCATAGCTACCATGGCTCTCTTTTTTTTTAATTAGATGATATCATAAGTTAAACTTCTGTGAATGAGTTGATAATATTTATTTTTTGGTGAAATTTGGTAGGTACTTATTTTTTCCGTAAAACCGACCCTAAACTTTTTTTATAATTTTTGACATATGAAAGTAGTTTTAGTAGGCCGTGATCAAGTGGCATATGAAATAATTTTCACAGCATCTATAGACTTCTTAATTTTCTATCTTTTGAGATCTTAGTGAACAAAATCGCGTTATAAATGCAAAAGGTATAGGGTGTTTTCATATTAGAAGGGTCATACTAATCAACTTCTCTGAAATGGTTGATAATTTTTCTTTTTTGATGAAATTTGGTATACCTCTATTTTGAGGGATGTCGAATGCAGTAGTGTACGTATTTTTTTCTAAAAACGGCACTAATCCTTTTTCCCATTTTTTGAAATACAAAAACTACATTAGTAGGCCTTTTTTTCCGCCCCGATAGCACTGCAGCTTTTGGCTTATTGTGCATACCCTTAATCTTCTACTCCACCCATTCCAAAATCACTATTTCTTGAACTAGTCTGCACTAGTGATGGGAAAAAACCGTTATTTTCTATTAACAGTTAAAGCCGTTTACGTTATTTCATAATAACCGTTGAAAATAACAGCTTCAGTTATTTCGCTGTTATTTTGAACTGGATAGTCGATCGATAGTATCCTACGTTCCCAAAGCTGTGACCGAGAGTGAGCACACTAGAGTATAAATAACGTGTTTCCTGTTAAGTAATATGTTATGAAGTAAAGTCTGCTCTATACTGCATAGCATACCCATACATATTTATTTCATTCCCAGTCGCATGTCCATTCATCCCGTTAACTAGTTAAATTTAACAGTTGCCGATGAAAACCGATGTTTATTCATCGAACCTAGTTGCAGTGGAACTGAAACAGATACGAGTCCGAATTCTAGTTTAGTGCAAAAGGCGTTATTTTGTAAGCTGTTATTTTTATAAATCTCACAACTGGTGGTTACCGTTACGGCTCGACAACCGTTTAAAAATAACCGACAGTTAAATAACGACCCATCACTAGTCTGCACAGCGATTGGTAGGGTGAAGTTTTATATTGCTCTGTCTCCGGTCTAGACTGACCATAGATCAGTTGTCTTTTGCGGTCCAGAGCTTTACACTCGCACAAGATGTGCTGGGTTGATTCGTCCCCCTCTCCGCAGGGTCTGCATGCGAGCCCCCCCCCCCTCCCCGAACCGCCCGATTTTATGCAGGTGTTGCTTGACGGCCATGTGTCCCGTCAAGAGACATGTTATGTTTCTGAGCTGTCCTCTGCTAATATTTAGCAGCTCCACAGCTCTCTTTGAACTTGGTTCGTCAATTACTGACTTCCCCTATCTCAGACCTGGACAGTCTGCCCAGAACACCTTGTGTTCGTTTCTGACTTAATGGCTCTCTTGGCCGTGCTCTTTGTCGCGCCCAGAACTGGTTCTGGTCCCATAAATGGTTTTGCTGGCCCTCTCTTCGCGAGACTCTCAGCTTCTTCATTGGCTTGGACCCCCGAGTGACCCGGCACCCAGATGACGGTGACGTCATTCTGCTCAGCCAGGTCGCTCGTCTCGTCTCGGCACTTACTTACCAGTCTGGAATTTACCCGTGGGCTACTTAGAGCCTTAAGGGCTGCCTGGCTGTCTGTGGCTATGAGGATCCGCTTTTGGTGTAGCCCCTCCCCTTGTTCTCCCGCACACAGTGCAGGATGGCGTACATCTCGGCCTGAAACACCGTTGCATGGGCTCCGAGGGAAATACTATGACTTACCGTCGGTCCTTCCGAATAAACACCTGCCTCCGACTCACGCTCCCCGCCGGATTCGTCCGTGAACCAGACGAGCGTGTCCCGTGGTAAGCCGTTAGTAGGCCTTGGTCAAGTGACAATTTTCACAACATATATAGAGGTTTTCATTTTATATCTTTTGATCTTTTGTTCATCAAAATCGAATTATAATTGTATTATAAGTGTTTCCGTATTAAATGAGCCACACTATATATATATATATATATATATATATATATATATATATATATATATATATATATATATATATATATATATATATATATATATATATATATATATATATATATATAATATTTATTTACCATTAATTTTTGCAAGGTAGGTCACAAATATAAAATGCAAAATACAATCACAAAGTAAAGAATACAAATGTAAGAGAAAACATATTTGTCACAAACTTCCCAAGCATACAAAAAGGAATACAAATAAGACCTGAGAGGATGAGGTTTCCCATACGCTGCTGGCTACAATGTCAAGTTATTGAATGACTTTAACATGGGAATATGTTACAATTTCCAAAAGTCTGTGGGTAATGAGACAGTTGTCTCCGGGCCAAGAACTCTTACACACACACACACGAATATGAAACTGAAGCTAAAATAAGAAAGGCTATACGGCAAGGATGCACATTATTACCATGTTTGTTTTTATTTAAATTTCCGTCCTGGAACATATTTCACGGTTGATATTTACTTTGTTGGTTTCTTCTTTAAACTTTTCCAGTTTTCTGGTAACTTTTATCTTGTCTGCATTCCATTTTATCCTGGTATTTCGTCTATTATTTGCTAATGATTTTTGCAGTTTGCTAGTACTAAGAAACTCAACCAACACGTTATTACTTCCACATCGTCAATACGTGTGGAACTATATTGGCGACAAAAATTTCAATTTTTTTTTCGCTTAAACGTCGTAAAAAGTGTCAAAATATACAGAAAACATGATTTTAAAAAGAATTTTTTTTGTGTCTGTCGATTTCTATGTCTGTTTGTAGCAACGGGAACTTTAGAACGAATTGAGATGTCGTCTTTAAATTTGGTACACAGTTTCTGCCCGATAAACGAAGGGTTCGGATTGTTTTTGAGTAAAATCGCTTCAGGAGGTAGATGACGAATGGGGGATATTTTGGTGAAAATTGAAATTTTTTCGTTAAAACTTGAGTAAAGTAACGTTTTAGGGTTTGTTTATTAGAAAACTTTCAATATCATCAAACATCTGGTATCTGTGCTGAAATTAAGTGCTGAATGTGTGTGGGGGTGACAGAACAGTGACAGAAATTTCGATTTTTTTTGCCAAAACGGCGTCAAAAGTCTCCAAACATATAGAAAACTTGATTCTCGAAATTTTTTTTACCTGTCGGTCTGTCTATACGTCTGTCTATTAGCAGGCGCACTAACTTTCGAACGAATTAAGATATCATCTTCAAATTTGGTATCCAATTAGCACCCGACAAAGGAACGTTTTGAATTGTTTTTGGGTAAGATCGCTTCATGGGGTAGGGGATAAATGTGGGGTGATTTGGTGAAACTTGACATTTTTTCGTTAAAACTCGCGTAATATAACGTTTCAGAAGTTTATGGGTACATGAATGCGAATATTTTCTTTGTGGTCAAGTCTTCGATCCTAAATTCATTTCATTTCATTCATTTTGTCTTCAAATTTGAAATACAGGTAGCATTCGACAAACGAACGGTTCGGATTGTTTTTGGGTAAAATCGCTTTAGGGGGTAGGGGATGAATGGGGTGATTTGGTGAAAATTGACATTTTTTCGTTAAAACTCAGGTAATATAATGATTTAGGATGTATTTATTAGAAAACTTTTAATTTTATCAAACATCTGATATTCTATGCTGAAATTAGAGCCTCGGTGGTTCAGGGGTAAGAACGTGTGCCTCTGAACCGAAGGGTACTGGATTCGATCCCAGGGTTCTCCTTTCACTTTTCAGTACAAACTGTAAATTTAACATCAACCGAGGTTTTGGCATTGTATTTGAGCAAGTTGAATGTCTGCACGTTCCGCCCTTCGGATGGGGTGTAAAGCCGCCGGTCCCGTGTTAATGTGATGTTGGGCACGTTAAAGATCGCTACCCTCCTTACAGAAAGGCAGGGGTTCGGCACAATTTCCAGGATAGTGAGGTGAAACTGCCTGACGTCGGTGATTGGCCATAGTCACGGAAATAGGCCGACGTTAAAGAAACAAAACACACAATATGCGGAAATTATATAAGGGGTTGAATGTGTGGAATATTGTTGAAAAAAATTTCGATTTTTTTTGTTGCTAAAACGGCGTAAAAGTCTCAATACATATAGAAAACTTGATTCCGGAACGAAATTTTTTTTGTCTGTCGGCTGGTCGGTCTGTCGGCATGTACGTCTGTCTGTTAATAGGTGAAATAACTTTCGAACGAATTGAGATATCATCTTCAAATTTGGTATCTAGTTAGACCCCGACAAAGGGACGCTTCGAATTGTTTTTGGGTAAGATCGCTTCAGGGGGTAGGGGATAACTAAAGGGCCATTTGGTGAAAATTGACATTTTTTTCAATAAAACTCAAGTAATATAACGTTTCAGAAGTTTATAGGTACAGGAATACGTTTTCTTTGTGGTCAAGACTTGGACCCTAAATTCATTTCATAATAATGTCTTTCTGATGAGTTATGATTCAATTTGCAGCACTATTTTTCTTTTGAGGGGGCGATTAAAACTTTCATTCAAACTGTTCCTCAGGTAATGTGATTTATAATGTGAAGGCAGTATAAATATAAATAATCTTAACCTTTCAAGGAACGATAAAGGTTTATTTTTGTTTGTCCAGAAATGTGTTAATAAAATGTAGAGAAACGTTTTATAATATATAAATTACATTAATCCTCAAATAACTGCTGTAAAGAAATTATTACTTGCCAAGTTAATTAAAAATAACGTTTATAGCCTCAAACGCAGGTCCGCTGATCACCTCAGTCTCTGTAGAACGGACACAAAATGTAGGAGACTCAACAACTTTATCGTGCCAAGTTCAAGGTGGTCAGAATTTGCAAGTTACTTGGATGAAAGATCAAAGAATTACGGTTTCTACCAACGAACAACTAAATTACCAAGATCCAAGATTCACTCTTACTAGAGAGCAGGTAAGTATATCGAAATAATTAAGTTAAATTAAAAAATGAATACACAAACTGACAATTTCAAAATAAGTACACTTGGAGAACCTAATTCGCCACAACACATTTTTAAAGACCTGAAGATCGTTTCGCTAACAAAGTTAACGCCATCAGAGGATTAAATAATTTAAACGCTTAACAACTAAAATTGTGTTTATATTTAGTACAGGTACAAAACAAACTTACACTGCTTGCTTATCGGAAGTCCCACTATCCAGATACCGCTATGTTAATTCACACGCCGTACTGGCACCTTTTTGTAGAATGCTCGACTAAAGAACTATACATAGACGGTGGTGCTAAATTTATACGATTTATATTATTGTTAGACTTAGTGGTATATGGTGTTGGACACCAAATGGAATAAATCTAGTATCTCAATTATTGTGCCTACTTATGAAATATCACGAAATACGTCAATTTACCGATCCATACATTCAACCCTTTCGAGTGGCAGTTGCACCCCCAAATTTTTAAATAGCAAGTAAGGGCTTGTGATGCCTCTTCATTCTCTGTTCAAAAATCTTATGGTCTTAAAATTTATTGGAAAAATTAACAGTATAAAAAATTCATCTGATTGATGAACTTCGCTACAACACATTACATATTTAAAAACTAATCATTTCATTGTTGATAATGTGAAAGCACGCAAAAACAATGTTATTGTCGTTTTTGGACGGTATAAATAAGAAGTCACAAAAAGTTATCAACATTCTTCATAGTTGACCATGTTAGTTTTCATTGATTGTTGTTGCCTTTACTTGGTGCCTCGGTGGTTCAGTGGTAAGAACGTGTGATTCTGAACCGAAGGGTACTGGGTTCGATCCCGGGGTATTCCTTTCACTTTTTCAGTACATACCGTACAATTAACATCAACCGAGGCTGTAGCATTGTATTTGAGCAAGTTGAATGTCTGCACGTTCCGCCCTTCGGAGGAAGCGTAAAGCCGTCGGTCCCGTGTCCATGCGATGTTGGGCACGTTAAAGATCCATACCCTACTTACAGAAAGGCAGGGGTTCGGCGAAATTTCCGGGATAGTGAGGTGAAACTGCTCCGTGGCGTCGGTGATTGGCCATAGTCGCGGAAATAGGCCGACGTTAAAGAAATAAAAACAATAAAAAAACTTGGTAAAACAGGTCCATACTAAATACATACTTGGAGACTACTTCTCTGGCTTTACTGTTGGTTTTCTTTTCTGTAAGTAAAGGCGGCAGCCAGCGCGTAAGCTAACTGGAGCAAGTGGCCCTTTCTGAATTCTAGATGTTCTAGGATGTTTTTCAGTGTTAGTTTTGTTTAAAACGCCTTGTCGACCTTCTGTGCGATTGTAACCGCATGACATTAGTTGTCAGTTGTAAATTGCAATTCAGAAACATGATTTATTTAACGAATATGCATAAAATAACAATTTTTTAGATGGCTGGTTACGGTGATAAAACACGATCACAGATGGAAGTTGCTTGCCTTTTTCAATAAAAACTTCCCGATTTGTCGCCTATATCCCAAGAAAAAATTAGTAAAATTGAAAAGAAATGTCGCGAGCTTGGACATGTAAGGCAGATACAAGAAAATCTTGTAATGCACTTAGGAATGATACCAAATTGGATGTAATGCTTGAGTTTGAGTAAAACCCATATACCTCGAGTCCACAATGACCAGCATGATCACCTGACCTTGCACTATCAGATTTCGTATGGGGATCTGTGAAAAGTGTGGTATACAAGACTAAACCACGCGATTTAACAGAGTTGAGAAGAATAACGATTGCGAAGGTCGGTGACGCCTCAAATGTTGATTAACGTTAGAAAATACTTTTATTTGCGGTTCTGATGTTGCCAAGACATCTAAGGCGCGCATTTAAAACATCACCTACATTAATATTGATGTGTTTTTTATTATTTTTTTTTTTCATTATTAAGCATGAAACGCAATTAGTTATTAATTTTTTAGTGTGTTGTAGCGAAGTTCGTCAGTCAGGGAATTTGTTTTTTTACTGTTAATTGTTGCAATAAATTTTAAAACCATAGCATTTTTAAATAGATAATGAAAATATGTTTCAAATGGGGTATCACAAATGTAATAATGTAATAATGGGCCGATTCATTGGTGTGCTCAAAGTTCCTGTTTTTTTATCATGGATCGTTACGGAAAATTATGTTAAAAGTAGAAGTCTATTGTTAGACTCCATGGCCTACTGCTTTTTGAACCCTTTTTTTTTTGTCATTTGTTTTCTGGTACTGGATTTCATAGCCTACTATCCTCAAAACGGTTTTTCTCAAAATTGTTAGTGCAATTACAACATCTCAAACATGTTGTACATCATTGGAAAGCTATTTTCACAAGCTATCACATGAGCAAAAAATCCAATATGGCTGCCATAATAAAAACAAACGTTGATACCTGTAGCTCAAAAACAAATAACAATCCAAAGTTGAGAATAGCACAAAAAGATTACAATATAAAATATCCTGATAATGTGTAAGTCTTAGACATGTCAGGTCAACTCCTACTTAGATATTGAAGAAATAAAACGACAAATTTTGGTTTTTTTCAAAATAACCCGAAAACGAAAAGAGGCAGGGCAAAATACAGGTAGTATTTGGAACGAGCATGAAATTCTACAAAACATTGCTAATTTAACCATCTCCTCCTCTCTAATAATAACGGAGATAGCAATATATTCCCATCCAGTTTGGGACACACTGTATATATAATGTGGAACAGCCAAATGGAATAAATTCAGTATCTCAATTATTGGGCTTATTTATAAAAATCCTGAAATACGTCAATTTTAGATTAAAAATGACATCCTGCAACCGGAGAACCTTTTTTATTTTATTTTTTCCTCTGGGCTCGTCCGCGGCCCTGCCGGCCCGATAGCACCGCAACCCTTGGTTGATTGTGCATACCCTTAGTCTTACTTCACCCATTCCAAGATCACTGTGCCTTGAACTAGTCTGCACAGCGATTGGTAGGGTGAAGTTTTTTTATATTGCTCTGTCTCCGGTCTAGACTGACCGTAGATCAGTTGTCTTTTCCGGTCCAGAGCTATACACTCACACAAGATGTGCTGGGCTGATTCCTCCCCCTCGCCGCAGAGTCTGCATGCGAGGTCCCCTTCGAACCGCCCCATTTTATGCAAGTGTTTCTTGACGGCCATGTGTCCCGTCAAGAGACCTGTTGTTTTTGAGCTGTCCTCTGCTAAGGTTTAGCAGCTCCACAGCTCTCTTTGAACTGGGTCCGTCAATTATTGACTTCCCATGTCTGAGCCCTGGACAGTCCGCCCAGTACACCTTGTGTTGGTTTCTGACCCAGGACTTAATGGCTCCCCTGGCAGTGCTCTTTGACACGCCCAGAGCCGGTTCTGGTCCCATAAATGGTTCTGCTGACCCTTTCTTCGCGAGAATGTCAGCTTCTTCATTGCCTTTAACCCCCGAGTGACCCGGCACCCAGATGAGGGTCACCTCATTCTGCCCAGCCAGGTCGCTCGTCTCGTCTCGGCACTCACTCACCAGCCAGGAATTTACCCGTGGGCTACTTAGTGCCTTAAGGGCTGCCTGGCTGTCTGTGGCTATGAGGATCCGCTTGTTGGTGTAGCCCCTCCTCTTGTTCTCCCGCACACAGTGCAGGATGGCGTACATCTCGGCCTGAAACACCGTTGCATGGGCTCCGAGGGAAATACTATGACTTACCCTGCCCCCGTCCCACACTCCCCGCCAGATCCGTCCGTGAACCAGACGAGCGCGTCCCGTGGCATGCCCGGCGTCTCCTCCCGCCATGCCTCGCGATCAAGGATTTCCACTGTAAAGTTGTTTTCCCTGCACATTCGCGGGCTCGCGAAGTCTGACCTCATTTCAAGCATGGGCTCCTTCACGATCTCCTGAATTTTGCAGTGGCCCCTGAAGCCTGGGATGATCTTCAGTCTACCATTGCAGGCTAGTCTGTATAGTCCTAGCCTGGCCTCTCCCATAATAACTAAGTGTAGGGGGGGGGTAGATCCAGCAACACCTCCATGGCGGCTGTTGGGGTTGAAGACATGGCCCCTGTGATGCCTAGGCAAGCCATCCTTTGGATCTTGCCTAGTTTTTGTTTGGCACTGGATTGTGTCACCTTAGGCCACCAGACCAGTGCCGCATATGTTAACGATGGTCTGACCACCCTTGTGTACAGCCAGTGGGCCATACTAGGTCTTAGTCCCCACGTTTTTCCATATAGCCGCCTAGTGACGGCTAAGGTCATGACTGCCTTACGCAGTATTTTTCCAATGTGACCATTCCAGGTTAGCTTAGAGTCCAATACGACCCCAAGATATTTTACCTCCCTGGCGATTGGAACGCTCCTACCGTATAGAGTGAGAGTTCTGTGGCTTTCACACTTCCTCCTCCTCGTAAACGGCACGACGGTTGCTTTCTCGGGGCTCACCCCGAGCCCTTGATCAACCGTCCACCCTTCCACCACTTTCAGTGCAGTCTGCATACGCACCCACACTGCCTGTGTGACCTTTTCTCGGACTATGATGACAATGTCGTCCGCATAGCCCTGTACCTCATACCCCCCTCCCGAGAGCCTCCCCAGCAGGCCGTCCACGACTAGACACCAGAGCAAGGGAGACAGAACGCTCCCCTGCGGACACCCCGCCGCGACCCCCGCCAGCAGAGTCCCTCCCGCGAGTGAGGTGAACACCGCCCTGTCCCTGAGCATGGAACCGATCCACCTGCAGCAGGTCTCCTCTATTCCACGCTCCCGGGCAGCTGCCAGAACCGATCCGAACGAGGTGTTGCTAAAGGCTCCCTCTATGTCTAGGAAGGCCCCCAGCGCCACCTCCTTGTTCTCCAGCGTATTCTCCAGTTTCAGCACCAGTTGGTGCAGTGCAGTTTCTGTTGAGAATCCTGCTCTGTATGCATATTGTCCGCAGTGTAGAGGATATGCTTCCAGTACACCGCCCCTAATGTGCCGGTCGAGCAGTTTTTCCACTGTTTTCAGCAAGAAGGACATGAGACTTATTGGCCTCAGGGACTTTGCCTGGTCTGTTGGACGCCCAGGTTTAGGAATAAATACAACCCTGGCCAGTCTCCATGCCCTCGGAATGTACCCCAGAGCCAGGCTGGCCCTCATAATGAGAGTAAGCACCGGCGCCAGTATATCTATCCCCTGTTGGAGCATGATGGGCATTATTCCATCAAATCCCGGCGATTTGTATGGCTTAAAGCTGTTAATGGCCCATCTGATTTTGCTCCAGGTAACCACCTCTTTAGCGACTGTCCAGTCTACTCTAGATGCCCGCCTATAAGGCGCCTCTATTTCTGAGTGTTCCCAGTCCGGAGGTGATTGGTTTATTATGTTACAGCCGGGGAAGTGCGTCTGGAGTAAAATTTCCATAGTTTCCTCCTCCGAGCTTGTAAAGCCTCCCGTGGGTGTTCTAAGGGAGCCTATGTTAGTCTGAGGGCCCTTAGACAGGATTTTGTGTAGTCGAGCACTCTCGGACGTGTTTTCCACTTCTTCGCAGTGCCTCCTCCACGACTCCTTCTTGGCGTCCCTCAGTCTTTTGTTATAGGTCGATAGGGCCTGTCTATATTCATCCCATGCTCCCGACCTTTTGGCCGCGTTAAACAGCTTACGAACCTGCGTCCTCCTTTGCCTGAGGTCCTCGTTCCACCACGGGACGTTCCTGGTGGACACCCTCATTTTCAGGGGGCAGTTGGCGTTATAGGCCGAGGTAATTGCGTCTCGCAATTGGACTGCTGCAATCTCGAGGTCTATTGAATTTTTTATGGTACTCTTAACCCCCCGCAGTTCCACAGCCAGGTCTGCACTGTAGGCTTCCCAGTCCGCCTTGCGGGGGTCCCGGTACCATACCGTTTCTCTTTCGACTTTGGCGATTTCAAACCGGATGTATCTGTGGTCTGAGCTACTTACTTCCCCAGACACAGCCCAGCTTTTAACAAAGTCACCCAGAAACTGGGTGGAAACTGTTAGATCTAAAACTTCCTCACGCCGTGTTGTGACGAAGGTCGGTTTATTACCTCTATTCAATATGTCTAAATTAAATTTCATAAAGAATTGTAAAAGTGCCTCACCCCTAGAGTTTGTGTCCGAGCTACCCCACAACTCATGGTGCGCATTCGCATCCATGCCGATGATGGTCTGACATCCACCTGCTCTGCTACCCACCATCAGCTGCTCCAATTCGTTGGGTGGAGGAGGGTCCGTGCTGTCCCCTGGCAGATAGGCTGACGCGACAGTAATGTCCCTCAGCCCATCCGCTCCTCCACATCGGATTTTGATCGTTGTCAGGTCCCTGGAACAGAAATTCATTAGAGGGAGAAACTCTATCCCTTCCCTGACAAAAATGCAGGCCCTCGGGTTCTCGCTGGATCTGCTGTAGATGAGCTTTCCAGTAGCTCCGCCGAGTCCCTTGATCTCTCCTTTATAGGAGTACGGTTCCTGGATGAGGGCCACATCCGTGTTCCTCAGAGCCATTAGTAGTCCGGCCGTGGCTGCCCTACTGTTTTGGAGGTTGACCTGAAGGAACCTAAGTCTCATTAACCCTTAGTTGCTTCCCCAGTGGGCGGAAGCTAACCCTTCCCATGCCCCAGAATGCCTTGAAGGAGGTTCCTTCAAGGGCTCTGTAAGATGTCGGGTCGATCGAGAAGGCGAGCGTCTGTCCTTTCTCCTCTGCCTTCCTGCTTAGAACCGACCAGTGTTGCGTCCCCAGTTCAGGGTTCTGGATCTTAAGTCTGCTGATCACCGTCTCCTGCGGGACGGTGTCAGGGATCCGTACGAGGACCTTGCGTCTCTTTGGGAGTTCCTTGGGCTCGACGGCTGTCAAGTCCGCCCCCTCCCAAATCTGACCGAGGCCCCCGATCGTTTTCCGCAGCCAGTCCCGCGACTGCGGGCCGGCACAGGTTGTCCAGAGGATGCCCCCCGTCAGGCGCGTCCGGTGGAACTGAGGCGGGCTCTCCCCTTCCTGAAGAGAGTCCACTGCAGCTACCACCGCAGCCTGGATCAGGTCCGCCTTCCCCTGGTCTAGCGTGACCTCAGGATGGCGTCTGTCAATCACCGCCATCCCGAGGCCCTCCGCAGCCTCGCTGTAAGAGCCAGTCTGCGCCGGTGTTCCGGCCTTGGTTCCTTTGGGAGGTCTGTCTGTAGTAGGCGTGCTAGAGCCAGAGCGCGGCGTCTTCCGACTCGCACTCTCCTCTTGTGCCTTTACAGGCACCCTGGCCCTTTTGGAACGTCTATCTGTAGTGGGCGTGCTAGAGTTCGAGCGCGTCCTCTTCTGACCCGCACTCCCCTCTTGCGCCTTTACAGGTTTCTCGACCGTCCAGGTCCCGGCCGCCATTTTTTGCGCCCTCCGGAGCTTCTTTCTTTGCGCCCCGGAAAGACGCTTGGACTGCCGGGGCAGTCCCTCTACTCTAACAGTAGAGTCCTCACTGGTGGAGGGGCCCCCGGAGTCCGCGGAGCTCGCCGCCCTCCGGTGGGACCCAGCCTCCAGCTTGGGTGTCGGGGACAGGTCTCTGGCCGAAGCTACCCCCTGATCCCCCGTATCTACGCCGGTCGTGGGACCTCCAGAGTCCGCTGCCGCCCTCTGGCTCGTCTCCGTTTCCGGGATAGACTCAAGGCACAAGTCTGTAGCCGGAGCCACTCCTCGAGCCTCATTGGTTTTGGTTTTATATGTATTTATTATCTTCATGTTGTTCCCACGAGAATGGGGGAAATACTGTCCACACCATCAGAACCCCCTGTGTGGTGCAAGGCGGGTTACTCTGGAGGGTTGCCTGGTACTCCAGAGGTTCCGTTCACGACACCATCGCCCTGGTGCCATCCATCCATAGGAACGGGTCACGTGACACTGTAGATTGGGGGAGTTTAGTTCGACCTCCTTGTCTAGATCCGTCATGTTTAGTTATTAGCAGGGTCACCTCGTGCAGGATGCGGATTTTTACCGCGCATGACGGTCTTGGGGAAAGCTTCATCGGGAGTTTATGTTGTTATTTCCACTTCCTCAGCTTGCCCCCTGGAGTCCTTTGGCCCGCGACTCCTTAACCCCCACCGGAGAACCTTACCCCTACATTCAAATCCCCTTCGAGTGACAGGTGCAACCACCAAATTTTTAACTAGGAAAATCAAACAATTTTCAAAGGCGTCTTCGTGAATCATAAATCGGCTTGTTATTAAGTTATATTTATAAATTTAGTTATTTACCAGTTTTTTTTTTTCCCTCAGGGCTCGTCCGCGGACTTGCCACCCCGATAGCACTGCAATTTACTAGGTTTACCTATTTAATTTAATTATAACATTTTTTTAGGATAATGTTGTAATGTAAAATATCTGTAATAACGTGGGATGTCAGGTCAACGCCTACTTAGATAGTGAAGAAAAAAGAAATTGACAAATGTTATTTTTTTCAAAATTACTAAAAGACGAAAAGAGGCAGGACAAAATGCAAGTCATATTTGTAACGAGCGTGAAATTATACAAAACGTTGCTAATCTAACCGTCTCCCTATCTCTAATAATAACGGAGATAGCAATACATTCCCATCCAGTTTGGGACACACTGTATACTCTCATTTGAGTTTAATTGTCTCCGTTGTCTAACATTTTCAATTAATTTTTGAGTTTTCTTTGTTTACGTGGTGATTGTTATCCCAAATATGCCGGGCAACACATGATTTGAGCAAACTAAAAGATCTGAAAGTAGATTTAAAGAACATTTAGCACAAAATGAATTTTTACTTGGCTATTAGACAAGCATCTTGTCTAAATAAAGAAGTCTGGACGCAGAAAGTGCAGAAAGAAACACAGCGGCACGTGTTTCCTGTCTTACATCTCACTTAGTTTTAGAAGGCTGGCTACCATAGCCGCATTACTTTATAGGTGTATTTTCGCTACAATTGGTATACCGTACTGACGAGCTCTAATTAGAGCGAAACCGGTCTACGGTTCTAATTGTGGTGAGAATGCAGATAGCCTTACATATTTTGTCCCTATATTAGGGTAGAAATGGGCCGGGTCTGGCAATTTACTAAATTGTTAGTTGGTTGTACACAGTCTCTACTTTTTAACATTCTGTGTTATTTTGACCTGCCGTGACAACATACTACTTGGTTCCGCAACGAGATGGCGGCAAGTGTTTCGTGTCTGACATCTCACTTAGTTTTTCTAAACTCTCTTTAACCTCCAAACCCCATATCCAGATCTGCACTGCCACCAACCCTCCATCAATAGGTAGGCAAATAAGTAATTTCAACAGCCCATTATTTTTTGCATATGCGGGCGTATGATAGCCATTAGCTTTGATTCATATTGAATTAATGGGAAAGTGTAGTGTGAACAACTGTTGGCCGTAGTTGCAAAAAGATGCCAGTACGTTGCAGTACCCCCGGAAAATGGCCAGCAGTTCCAGTGCCGGGAGAAATGCCATGGGCTGTAAGCATCCTAACAGATAGTGTTTGCTGGGATGCAATTACTGGACAACCACAACAAAATATATTAACCTATTTTTAGCAATAAGCATCTACCACTCTTTACAAATCTGTTCGATGATTTGCTAAATGGCCATGGAGTTTGTTGGCAAACACGTCTGCTTATTTTAGTGAAGACTACATGAGGCTTTTCACTGTCAGATTACCGTGATTAATCTAGTATATTTTGCACGGAGAATCAGAAATGAAATTTAAAAACTATTTAATCTTTATCTAATTATTTTAGTTTAATTAATTAAACATTTTCACTGTATTATATGATTATTTTAAAGGCTGGTATGACCTACAGTCTCACGATTTCGAACATACAACAATCAGATGCCGGAATTTACAGCTGTGTTGTGTACGGCCCTTCGGGTCCTGTATCTCAAGATGTCCCATTACACGTGAGACAGCCAGATCAAAGTCAACCTAGACCCAGCAACAATCCGCCAAATGCTGCAGGTTAGTTTTTTTTTTTTCAATCGCATGTACCTATCCAGTTTACATTTAATAAAATATACAAAAAAACATCTTATACACAATTCGGCAAAATGGTGGGTTTCTGTCCTTAGTTTCAACTCGACTAAAAATTAACTGGAATAAAAGTTTATATTTTGAAAACTATTTAATAACGCCTAGAGATTTTTGTCATCTGTCTTTTCAAGATATGGCGTCATAAAATGTACATTAAACACCTGTATTTTATGTTTCTGTCGAATTGATCATTTTATTGCGAATTCGTCAAGATAGTTTGTGATGGATATCTGACGTACCATTTTGTGAGATATAGTACAGGCAATAGAGAATTTTTTTCTGCATTAAACTACAGGAGTTATTTTTTTTTGATAGATAGGTTCAGAATGACGTACTGAATGTAAAAACACAAAATCCTTACAAATTAGGAGGACGGAAGTGCCGCCATTTTGAGAAAAACCGTTTCGACCTATATCTCCGTAACCGTGCACTTTAGACCAAAAATAGTAAAGACCTTTATTGCAGATAATTGCATTTTTCATCTTTTTGTTAAATAATTTTTTTTTGTATCACTCACCGTTTACAACTTATACGACAAGTAGCATTCATTTATTGACTTTTTTACCTATATCTTTGTTAATTAATGTTTAAAAAATAAAATGCTTATAACTTAACTTTTCAATTGACAAATTTTCTATAACTTTTACTTAAAACTTTTTTTTCTAAAATTATTATAAGTGCATTTTCTTTAAAAAAATTCACTAATGAGGAGACCCCGACTTTTGAATTTTGAAAAAAAATTTGAAATAGGCGCTAATTATGCCCCCTAGAACACATATCCGGGGTCAGTTTCAATTTTTATATGTATGTATGTATATATATATATATATATATATATATATATATATATATATATATATATATATATATATATCACACCGATAACTCAAAAACTAACGGGCCGATGTTAATTAAATTTAGTGAATACCTTCCTCTTGTAAGTGGCTTGGATAAGTTCGTTAGCCAAGAAAATCGGCCCAGGTTTTCCCGGAAAATTTTGTGTTTTCTTTCGAAAAAAAATCATATCTCCGGAAATAACAAAATAAGGGCAACTAAATTGGTACACGGTTTTACTTCATTCTAGGTAAATTACTTACCAAAATTTAGGTCTGTAGGTTCAAAGACAAAAAAGTTATAGGCATTTAAAGAAAAATAAATTCGGGTTTTCCTCAAAACGTCAAAGTCACGAATTAAAACGTCAAAATTGGCAACATTTACGCAAAGAACCTGAAACTAATATAAGCTATGGAAAGAAAATGTCTCAAAAAGAATGTTTTACAAAGCCTGAAGTCTTAACTTCAACTGTCATTGTCCTTCATTTTACTAAAATATTTCCAGAAAAATTTGTCGATTGAAAAGTGCAACATTTAACGCGTTATAACTTTGAAAATATTGATTTTAGAAAAAAAAAGTTTTTAGTAAAAATTGTAAGAAATTTGTCGGTTGAAAAGTTATGTTATAAGCATTTTATTTCTTAAACAATTATTAACAAAGATATAGGTAAAAAGTCAATAAATGAAAGCTAATAGTCGTATAAGTTGTAAACGGTAAGTGATACAAAAAAAACTATTTAACAAAAAAGATGAGAAATACAATTATCTACAATAAAGATCCTTACCATTTTTGGCCTAAAGTGCACGGTTATGGAGATATAGGCCGAAACGGTATTTCTCAAAATGACGGCACTTCCGCCCACCTAATTTGTAAGGATTTTGTGTTTTTACATTCAGTACGTAATTCTGAACCTATCTATCAAAAAAAATAACTCCTGTAGTTTAGTGCATTATGGACAAGAGTAACGAGCTCCTTTATTGCCTGTACTAATAATAGTGAAAACCGAAGGTAAAATTTCTTTACATCATATCAAAGCGTGCCAATTCCATAAATGTCAACGAAAATATTGAATTAATTTACGTTTCTAGTCACGTTGTCAGTTACTATAATAAATTCGGGTTGCTCAACTAGCTTTTACTAGCTTCTACAATGACTGAACTAACTGAACGTGAAAGAACTCCGCTAATGATGATTGTTGGTTTTGGCGATAGGAAGAGATCTCTACAAGAGGCTCGTTATTTATTTAAGAAACTTTTTCTGACAAGTTAGATCCAGTTTCAAAATCTACAGTATGAAGAACTTTGCGCAGATTTAATGAAACGAGAAGTGTAAGAAACGTTCCAGGATGAACAGCTAACAAATGAGGACAACACACTTAACGTCATGTTAACCATTTCGCTCACGACTTTTTTTTCCTTCGACAAAAAAATCTTGTAAGAGAGTGAGGTTGGACGCAGCGGCTGAAAACTGAAACAAAAAGCAGAATCACGACAAAAATAATGACAAACAGTTATGCGCTATATTCGTATTTCGACAACGAAGTTACTACTACTGATGAAGACAAATTCGTTGTCGAAACACGTATCTAGCGCATAACTCTCTGTTATTATTTTCAGTAGGTGTCGCTAAACTCGTTTTTTTATATTTCAACAACACACCACGAGGGCTACAGCCTAAATACTATCGTACCGTGGGTGTCGACAAGGAGGAAAGGGGCAACTTGTTAATTCTGGACTCGTAGGTTTGGAGGTTCGGAGAAGAGGAAAAACATGTGCCGGCAAGGAATTCCACAACTTGGATGTCCTCGGGACAAAAGAGCGGGCATAACAAGATGTTCTATGTCTGGTGACCTGGACAGTAAAAGGTTGCATTCACTCTGTTTCCCTGGTAGATCTGTTGGGGGCAGCAGGTTAAAAAACTATGGAAGAAAGCTCCTCTGAGCAGTGCCCGTGCAGATATCTATAAAGGAGAGAGAGAGAGGTCACCAACGGCACGTCGGTGGGCAAGGTATGGCAGCCTTTGGGTGAGGGTAGGGTCAACGATGATACGTATAGCTCTCTTCTGAATGGATGTCAGGATAGCGAGTGTAGAAGAGGCAGCGGCACTCCAAATGTGGGAGGTTTGGCCTTATTTGTGAAATATATAAGGTAGAGAGATTAGCTGGTGAAAAGTATTTGCGAGCCCGGAAGAGGAAACCTAATTTCTTAGCAGCCGCGTCTGCAAATGATGTGACATGTTGGTGCCAATTGAGATTTCGATCCACAGAAATGCCAAAAAGTGAAAAGGACTAATTACATTGAATAACTTGGCTGTTCATTGTGATGCATCTAGTGCTGGTGTATCTCTTATGAGATCGAAAGCAAGACTGAAATTTGGTAGAGTTTAATTGTACAAGATTTTTACTTCCCTAGTCTAATATTTTTTGGAGATCCACAGAGACAGAACCCTCCATGAGTCTGCGATCCTCATCTAATTGGGCTAAAGAGACAGGCTTAGAATATTGTATATTTGAGTGGAGGGTGCTGTCGTCCGCGTAACTGTGAACTGGGTTGGATGTGTTAGAGAGGAGGTCATTGATGTGGAGAAGAAACAAACTAGGGGCTAAAGCTGAATCTTAAGGGGCTCCTGCATTAATTGGATACAGTTTAGAGGAATGACCATCCACGACAACAGTTTTGGTAGTAGGCCATAGGCCGAAAGTTTATTAAGCAGCCCTGCGTGTCAGACCTGGTCGAATGCTTTGGTAATGTCTAGAGCGACTATCTGGGATTCACCGTGTAGTTCCATAGACCTGTTTCAAGAATGGGTGACAAAGGAAAGAAGGCCGGCAGTTGATCTGCGCTGACGGAATCCATAGATAGACGGTAGAAACACTCTCACCCCCTGAAACAAGAGGTGAAAACGTGCTCCTGCAGAAATTATTCACAATAGATTTAGCAAGTGTCCAGAAGGGTTTGCTGCTGTTGGAGCTTGAGAGGACTTTATTTTTGATGTGGTTATTGAACGAGTTTTTTGCCTCAGAATGAATGCGGACATAGCGGTTTCTTGCGTCTTTAAATGCTTGACGGTTTTCTTGACTGGGATTGTGTAGAAGCGTTTTGTGAGCTTTGACCTTTTCAAGTCTGGCCTTGTCACAGTATTTAGAGAACCAGTGCTTTTGAATGGCTGTAGAGGTTTTCTGTGCACGTGGAATAAATAATTCCATGCCAGCTTGGATAATTTCGGAGACTTTTTGTGAGATATCAGAGTGGTCAGGATGAGAGAAGCAGACAGACGCCCATGGAAATGAGGAAAAGTAATCCCGCATTTCGTCCCAGTTCGCGGAGTTGTAGTGCCAAACGATACGTAGGTCTGATGCCTGTGTGACCTCGGGTTGCATTGCGCAGGAAGCAGTGACAATGCCGTGGTCTGAGCGACCCAGGGGGGCGGTGACTGATATCTTATAGCAGTCAGGATTTATAGTAAGAAGGATATCCATGGGATTCGAGCTGTGTGTTGAGATGCGAGGAAAGTAAGTAGGTTGCTGAACCATATTGGCTAAAGAATTGCTGACTGCAAAGGCCTCCGCTGCTCTCCCTTGTGGATCGGTTTTTGAAGATCCTAGACATTCCTTATTATGGACATTGAAGTCACCAAGAATAGTGACCTCGGAGGAAGGATATTAAGTAATCAGATGGTCGGTTTTTTCAGAAAGATAGTCGAAGAGCTGGACAAAGTTGTTGCCAGAAGGTGACCGACCGGTAAATGCAACAAATGAATTTAGTTGCAGCCCTGAGAGAGAGAGAGAGAGTTTCATGCAAAGTATATGTTTTCTTCCAGCTTCTTAATTGGGGAGTCTGGTGCAGGGTAGATTGCTACGGACCTATGCGCACACACCTCCATGCAATCTAAAGGAAGTAAGGAGATCATACCCCGGGAAATTAAGGTGATTAGTGGCTGTTTTGGCACTGATTTGGGGTTCGGTTAGGAAGATGAGTGGGGGAGGATGAGGCAAAGGGTTAAGTGTACATGAACAACCAAGGACTTCGCTGCGAAAACTGGCTGTAAATCACAATACTAGTGAGAGATCTGTGAGTAGGATATTAAAATCCAACAAATGTCATCCCTATAAAGTACAACCTCACCAAGAATTGAACGAATCCAATCCTGATAAGCGTATGTAGTTTTGACGAGAAATGTTAGAGGTCATTGAAGGTAATGCTAGCTTCATCAACAACATAACTGATGAAGCACCATTTTGTCTGAACAGTTTTGAAAATAAACATAATTGTAGGTGATTTCCTAAATGCTATTCTTCTGAACTTCGGCCAGGTGCCCCCTCCCCCATTTTCGTTCAAAGTAAAATAGCCGGCAGCTCCAAAGGAAAAAGTCTAAGAATAACGTTGGTATGAAACTGAAATTTGCCATATTTTAAAACCCCACGCACAAACTTAAGCGACAATCTTACAAACGCAAGTAAAAATATGGAATTATAAGTACAATTTGGAGAAGACAATTCATCACAATACAGTTTTTAAACCTGACGATCTTTTCGCTAACACAGTTAGCGAAACGATAGTTTATTAATCCCTCTGATGAAGCTAAATTTGTTGAAACGATCGTCAGTTCTAAAAACTGCATAGTGATGAATTTGATTCTCCAAATTGTACGTATCAGTGCTCATCACTAATTACAATCTTCACCCATTGTATCTGGAATTAGTTCCAATCTTTTGGGTGTGTAGTATTTTATGTACACTTTAATTATAATTTTATGCAAAATTCCTCTCCTTTAAAAGTTTGAAAGCTTTCTACCTTATCTTTCTCCAAAATTTGGAGATCAATTTTTACAGATATTGGGGATGTTTGTTAATATAAATATTGTTACAGCCTTGACAGACAAACTCAAGATTAGATCAGTATCACCCCAACAAGTGAAGAATTCAGGGGATACTGCAACCCTTTCATGTGTCATAGAAAATCCACAAGACACCCATGTTATTTGGGTGAAAGACAACAAAGAAAATCTTGCTTTGGATGAATATGTTTATAAACAAGATCCAAGATTTAGGATTACCAAAGATCCTGTAAGTAACTTAATAACCTAGCTGGTAATTATAGGTACTTGTTCAATATTATTATTGCCTTATAAATGTTTCAAAAACAGTATAATATTTTTATGTTTTAGTGAATTTTCGTAGAAAGAATTCACTTTGGGCTAATGGATAATTATCCGCAGCCCAAATAATCGCGAACAACAACAACAAGTCACTAATGGGGTAATCCCGATTTTTGAATTTTTTTAAAAATTCTTCAAATGAGCGCGAACTAGGGTCCTAAAACCCATATCCGGGGTTAGTTTCAATTTTTATATGTTTATATATTCAATAATAATAATAATACAATATACAATACAATAAGGCTTAAAGCTTGTACTTCTAATTTTGCTTACTAAATAAACTTTTTCATTTTACCTTCTTCCATCGTTAACACCTACGTTTACCATAAATCAACACCAAATCAACACCACTCCAGGATTAATTCGAAAAGTTTTTTCTGGAGTCAAAAAGACGTAAGTTTAACCACTATTGGCTAATATTAATATATATATATATATATATATATATATATATATATATATATATATATATATATATATATATATATATATATATATATATATATATATATATATGTATATATAATATAAAAATTGAAACTGACCCCGGATATGGGTTCCAGGGGTCCTAGTTTGTGCTCATTCGAAAAAAGTTTTGCAAAGTTTCATCATAGATACCTCTCTATTAGTAATTTTTTAAATATAAATTAACTTAAAGGAGCTTATATAACAAATACATATCAAGTATGACAAGTAAACATTTTAAAAAATGGAAAACCGACTTCATTAAGGATAACTAAAAAAGCTCGGGACGCAGAAAGTGCGTTATAGTAGTGAATTTTTATTAAATGCTTCAAATTTGAATAACTCAAGTGTTTACAAACTTAGAAAGTTGAATTTTGGTGTATAGTAAGGCCCTACCCAGGGCAACATATCCACCAAATTTCATCAAAATAACTTTGTAATTTTCACAGAAAAAAAATGTTTCAAATGAAAACTCAAAATTTGAATAACTCGATTTTCTAAAAATGCATAAAGTTGAATTTTAGTGTGTCGTAAGTTCTTTTACAATGCAACATATCTACCAAATTTCATTAAAATAGCTTTGTAATTTTCGGAGAAATAGATTTTTTTTGAAACAAAACTCAAAATTTTCCTGGAGAACCGTATTCAATTTTCCTGACTAACGAACTCATCCAAGCCATTAATAAAAAATTCACTAATAGTATAGCAGTAAGCGTAAGCAAAGCGAAATGTTAAGAGTTAATACTGTAACAGAGGCAGAAGCAGAAGTCAATGGAAGCCATGTGTGTTCGGTAAGAGCAAATTTTAGGAAGAAACTGTTGACTATTAATAACAACAATTGACTAAAAACGATGCGAGTTGTAAGGAAAAAATAATTATATTACAGAGGTGATAAATGATGATAAATTACAATAGGGTTATATATAATCGTAAATGCGGCCAATGATTAACAATCAGTGAATTCAGTATTATTGACATTTCTCTGAATCTTAAAAATGAATTTCATGAGTCAATGACAATAATAGCAGCTGTCATTGACTAACCAACGGCAACCACATACTTGATCTCATATAAACGGTGATTTAAACATAAATGTTTCAAATTTGAATAGCTCAATTTTCTGTAACCCTAGAAAGCTGAATTTTGGCACATAGTTAGGTCTTTCCCAAAGCAATATGTAGACCAAATTTTATCGAAATTTTCGGAGAAAAATTTTTTTTGAAAGAAAACTCAAAATTTTCCCGGAGAACCCCGTCTGATTTTCCTCGCCAACGAACTCATCCAAGCCATTAATAAAAGAAACAACACTTGCCGAGTTTCATCGAAATCGGTTAATTATTTTTTGAGTTATCAGACGGATACACACACACACACACACACACACACACACACACACACACACACACACACACACACATATATATATATATATATATATATATATATATATATATATATATATATATATATATATATATATATATATATATATATATATATATATATATATATATATATATATATATATATATATAGAATATATATAGAACAATAAACTCAGTGAGCCGGTTCCCTCAGGTTGTGATCGGTGGTGACTTTAATATTAATGTGCTTGTAGACAGTACCTCTCGTAGACTATTTCGCGACATCCTTAGCAGCTACGGCATGAAAATCACCGTACACGATCCTACACGTGTGACGCCTACATCATCTACATCCATTGACAATTTCCTTGTTAGTGAAAGGACCTTACCTAAATTCTCAGCCAATACATTGAAAACATTCCTTGGTGACCATCATGCAGTGCTCATACGGATCCCCAATGCCAAGTGTAGCACGAGCGGAATAACAGTTGCTAAACGAATAATCAGCGGGGCCAATATAGACGCCTTCATCGGACTGCTTGAACATGAGACATGGACAAACGTACTTCAAGAGACATCCCCCGAAGTTGCTTATAATAATTTCCTGGAAACATTCAACAACCATTTTAATGCATGTTTTCCCATTAGGGAAGTTAAAATCGGTAAGAAACGTAGAGCTCCTGCAACGACAGAAGTTAGGGAGATGAAGGAGGTCGTTGCTCTATATGGTGAGTTTGCCCAGCATTTTTCAGCATTTAAGTCTATCTTCAAAAAAGTAAATTCACAATATAAACAGCTGATCGCAGATGTAGGGAAGGCCGAACTCGACAAAGCTATCAGCCGCAGCAACAACATGAGCAAAACTATGTGGAAAACCATAGACGAACTAACAGGGAGGAATGTAAGATGTAAAACTGAATACCCTGTCATACATGCGGACCTCCCAGACCAGTTTGGAGACTTCTTCTCATCTGCTGCTCAAAAAGCAACTGCTCATCTGCCTGCTGCGGTAGATATAGCATTTGTTGCGGGGATAACACCACAAGTGAGCACCCAATTTAAATTCCCACCTGTTACTCAAGAGGATGTCCTAAACGCAATAAATACCCTCAAATCATCTAGCTCTGCAGGGCCGGACGAGGTATCAAGCACATTGCTTAAGCGCTGCAGGTTTGTTGTTTCTTTACCACTGTCACATATATATAACATTTCATTATCCAGAGGTATCGTTCCATCAAAAATGAAAGAAGCATACACAAAACCGACATATAAAAAGGGTGATCCCGCGGATTATTCAAGCTACAGACAAATCAGCCAACTTTCGCAAAAACCCTCGAAAAAATAGTCAATAACAAGCTGACAACCTATCTTGCTGATAATAAACTTCTTTCGCCATATCAACATGGCTTTCGGCAAGCACGAAGCACTGAAACTGCAATTGTTGAGTTTGTGGAGCAAATTGTCGAACACATTGACAAAAAAGAGGTAGCGCTGGGAGTTTTTGTGGACTTTTCCAAAGCCTTCGACTGTGTGAATCATGAGATCCTTATATGTTCACTGTGTAGGTATGGAGTGACGGGCACCGCACTGGACTGGTTCAGAAGCTATCTTTCAGACAGAACACAAAGAGTTGTAATATCTAACTCTACCAACACTTACTTATCTAGGACTTTTGAAGTAACGGTTGGGGTGCCGCAAGGAACAGTTCTTGGACCTACGCTGTACATTATCTATGCCAACAGCCTACTTCAGTACATCACGCACCAATCTGAAAACAGCATCAATCCAGATAACAAAAGAACGGTCGCCTCCTATGCCGATGATACCAACTTTTTGATAGGTGGACATAGTGTTGAGCACATTATGGCTGATTCTGACAAAACCCTCAAAAGTCTAACCAATTGGGTCGATAAAAACAAGCGTGCACTTAACAAGGATAAAACAGCTTGCGTGTTTTTTAAATCTTCAAAATCAAAAAAAAGGTACTGTACAAAGCGTAGAACTTGATGGCCAAACTGTAACCTTGCAGCCATCTACAAAACTACTAGGACTTCATATCGATAGTGAGTTAAAATGGAATGTTCACATCGATGAACTTTGCTCGCGAATCTCATCCGTTACATATGCAATAAGAACACTTACCCAAAGATGCAGTACCTTTACTGTGTTGTCACTGTATTATGCGTGTTTCTACTCACAACTAAGGTTTGGTATTACGCACTGGGGATTAGCAAGTGAAGTAAACCGAGTTTTTAAACAACAAAAGCAAGTGATGAGGATTATATTCAATATCCCTCATAGACACACTTGCAGAAACACTTTTAAAGAACAGGGTATCCTTACACTCCCCAGCATATACATCATGGAAGTGCTAACCCATGTTTTTCAAAACAAAACCAAATACACACGCAATGCAGTGGAACATGGATATACCACAAGAGGTAGAAATAACCTGAAAACTGACAAACATCGCACATCTCTGTACCAAAAATCACTGTTTTACAATGACTGCAAGTTGTATAATGCGTTGCCGGAAGATGTACGGAATGTTGACACTTTACCAGCTTTTAAAAAAAAGTGAAAACGATTCTTATAAACAAGACGTGCTACTCGGTGGATGATTTTTACACATAAACTACCATTAACTATCTTCTGTTTTTAAATTCTTATAATATGAACACTTTGTTTGTAGTGTAGTTGCCATAGTATAAACTATAAACCTAGTGCACCTAGTGACTCTAAAAAACAATATTGGAATTGGATCTGGATTCTGCAGCTCTTATCTTTTGAACGTTATAAACGTTATAAGTGTGTTTTATAAGTATCTTTGTTTTGTATTATTTAAGGAAAAATTTTCCTTAATTGTTATGCTTATTGTGTGTGCTATTGTCGTTCTTATTGTTAATTTTTTGACGTACATGAACATCCCTGTGTCATTCAGGTGACATTGGCCTGTTTCATTGTTAATATATACATTATACATTATATATATATATATATATATATATATATATATATATATATATATATATATATATATATACATATACATATATATATATATATATATATATATATATATATATATATATATATATATATATATATAAACATATAAAAATTCAAACTGACCCCGGATATGGGTTCTAGGGGTCCTAATTCGCGCTCATTTGAAAAAAATTTTGCAAAGTCTCACCATCGATACCTCTACATTAGTGAATTTTTTTAAATCAATATTCACTAAAATGCATACCGCTGCCACCATTTGTTAAACGTGTTATATGAGGTAAATTAAGGATAACTCAAGAACTACTGGTCAGATCTTAATCAAATTTATATGGGACCACATCAGAAGCACCAGCTCTCAAATAAAAATAATCAAAATCAAAATCGGTTTACCTAGACAAAAGTTCTGAGGTAACACACATTAAAAAAAAACAGGAGAATTGATAACCTCCTCCTTTTTTTAAGTCGGTCAAAAAGTTAAATATAGATATAATGGGATAAGGTTGGAAAAGGAATGGAACATGTTTAAAAAAACATTGATTACAAAATTATTCACTAAATATTGAACGACTAAAAAAAGTTCACAATATACAACCCATTTCACACTTGGTTGGCATTTCTTAGAAAAAGTTTATCTGAAAAAGATAGCTGAAATAATTCTCCATATTTTGTGCTAAAAAAGGTTAGTACATTCATGTATATATAATTAAAGCAGATGTCAAACAAATCACCAGATTTAAGATACAAGGAGGTTATGAGAAGTTTGGTATTTAAATGTGAATAGAAAATTTTGAAGGATAATTTAGGCATTAATAATATAGTTAAAAAGGAGAAACTAGTACGAAATGTAAGATAGGCAGGACTTTAAATGTATAAGACACATTTTAATATAAAATATCATAAATAAAATGATAAGATGCTAGACGCTATGAATTTGTTTGCCACATTAAAAAAATAAAGGTGTTTGAAACAATTCCAGCGAGGTAAAAGTTTAAAAATTATAGTATGGACAATAATTAAACATTGTAGGACGTATTGCTATAAATTTTAATAAACATAGCACAAGTATAGCATAACTATGTAGTGTATCAATTTACAAAAATCGGGACGAAGCAAGTGCGTTATGGTAGGGAATTTTCATAACATGCATAACTCAATTTTCTATAAACCTAGAAAGTTGAGTTTGGGTATGTAATAAGGTATTGACGAAGGAAACATACCAAACAAATTTCATCAAAATAACTTTGTTATTTTTTGAGATACAAATTTTTTTTCGGAAAAATTATTTTTTCATAGAAAACCTGGTCCGATAGGTCTGGCTAACGAACTTATCCAAGCCACTAATAAAAGAAAGATGCCTGCCGAGTTTCATAAAAATCTCCCCATTAGTGAATTTTTCGTTTTACGGAAAATTCGCTAATACCTTTCTCCAGAGGGGAATTATTATTATTATTAAGCCCTTTTACGGCATCGTTAGACAGGAGAAAATTATAAGTAATTTATAATAATTCCCAAGTAAGGGCAACATTCCGAGGATATGGAGACTGGCTAGGGTTGTACTCATTCCTAAACCTGGGCGTCCAACAGACCTGAGGCCAATAAGTATCATGTCCTTATTGCTAAAAACAGTGGAAAAACTGCTCGACCCGCACATTAGGGGCGGTGTACTGGAAGCATATCCCCTACACTGCGGACAATATGCATACAGAGCAGGATTCTCAACAGAAACAGCACTGCACCAACTGGTGGAAAAACGTGGGGACTAAGACCTAGTATAGCCCACTGGCTGTACACAAGGGGGGTCAGACCATCGTTAACATATGCGGCACTGGTCTGGTGGCCTAAGGTGACACAATCCAGTGCCAAACAAAAACTAGGCAAGATCCAAAGGATGGCTTGCCTAGGCATCACAGGAGCCATGTCTCCAACCCAAACAGCCGCAATGGAGGTAATGCTGGATCTCCCTCCACACACACTTAGTTATTATGGGGGAGGCCAGGCTAGGACTACACAGACTAGCCTGCAATGGTAGACTGAAAATCTACCAAGGCTTCAGGGGCCACTGCAGAATTCAGGAGATCGTGAAGGAGCCCATGCTTGAAATGAAGTCAGACTTGGCGAGCCCGCGAATGTGCAAGGAAAACAACTTTACAGTGAAAATCCCCGACCGCGAGGCATGGCGGTAGGAGACGCCCGGCATACCACGGGACGCGCTCGTCTGGTTCACGGACGGATCCGGCGGGGAGCGTGGGACGGGGGCAGGTGTTTACTCGGAAGGACCGAGGGTAAGTCATAGTATTACCCTCGGAGCTGATGCAACGGTGTTTCAGGCCGAGATTAACGCAATCCTGCACTGTGTGCGGGAAAACAAGAGGGGAGGCTACACCAACAAGCGGATCCTCATAGCCACAGACAGCCAGGCAGCCCTTAAAGCACTAAGTAGCCCACGGGTAAATTCCTGGCTGGTGAGTGAGTGCCGAAACGAGACGAGCGACCTGGCTGGGCAGAATGAGGTGACCCTCATCTGGGTGCCGGGTCACTCGGGGGTCAAAGGCAATGAAGAAGCTGACAGCCTCGCGAAGAGAGGGTCAGCAGAACCATTTATGGGACCAGAACCGGCTCTGGGCGTGTCAAAGTGCACTGCCAGGGGAGCCATTAAGTCCTGGGTCAGAAACCAACGCAAGGTGTACTGGGCGGACTGTCCAGGGCTCAGACATGGGAAGTCAATAATTGAAGGACCCAGTTCAAAGAGAGCCGTGGAGTCTTAGCAGAGGACAGCTCAGAAACGCAACAGGTCTCTTGACGGGACACATGGCCGTCAAGAAACACCTGCATAAAATGGTGCGGTTCGAAGTGGACCTCACATGCAGACTCTGCGGCGAGGGGGAGGAATCAGCCCAGCACATTTTGTGCGAGTGTAATGCTCTGGACCGCAAAAGACAACTGATCTACGGTCAGTCTAGACCGGAGACGGGGCAATATAAAACTGCACCCTACCAATCGCTGTGCAGACTAGTTCAAGGCACAGTGATTTTGGAATGGGTGGAGTAAGACTAAGGGTATGCACAATCAACCAAAGGTTGCAGTGCTATCGGGGCGGCAAGGCCGCGGACGAGCCCTGAGGGAACAAAAAAAAGGGCAACAATAGTTAAGAAATTTAATGTGCAATCGAAGACAAGGGGTAAACTGGGCAACCCTGTCTAGTTAGCATTAGGCAAAGACACCAAATAGATATCGTGCACTCGGCAATGCTGAATGCGATAAACATCTTTTGATTTAATTATAAGCCAAAACTGTATGTTCCTATTCATTTCAGAGTGGTACCAAATTTGATCTGATAGTAAGTAATCTACAAGAGCAAGATTCTGGAACATATACTTGTTTACTCTACAGCGGGGATACCTATGGAGACTCTAAAGATATACCGCTTCAAGTTGGAAGGGACCCTTATTCAGGAGGAAACACTGGTAAGTAAAATAGTGCTGATAATTAAATCATAACTTCCACATAGCTGTGATAATTTGGTAGGTGGTAGTGGAATTTTCCTTTACGTGATAGTAAAGGATTTTCTTCACGCCCGAGGAGGTACCACCCCTTACATCAAGGGGCCGGTGAAGTCCCAACGGACGTTTCCGGTTCTGGTGTACGAGTCGGTTTCACTTATAAACAAAAATGATGATCGCTCCTCCTTGTACAAAATATTCCGGAGATAAAATACCCATCCATTCGGATCTCCGGGAGAGGGGTGTACAGGGGGCGCCAGCATCAAGATTTAAAATATCCTTCTCGAATATATGTGGCCTAAATTCTAACTTGAACTCCGTCCACCATTTCCTCCAGGCTAATAGGCCGCCAACTCCTCTTCCTCACCGAAACTCAAATCAGTGCCAAAACAGCCACTAATCGCCTTAATTTCCCGGGGTATGAGCTCCTTACTTCCTTTAGATCGCATGGAGGCGTGTGCGCGTACGTGCGTAGCAATCTACCCTGCACCAGACTCCCCAATTTAGAAGCTGGAAGAAAAGACATGCTATGGATAAAAATCTCTGTCAGGGCCGCAACTAAATTCATCTGTTGCATTTACCGGTCACCTTCTGACAACAACTTTATCCAGCTCTTTGACTACCTTTCTGAAAAAAACGACCATCTGATTTCTTAGTGACTTCAATGTACATAGTAAGGAATAGCTAGGATCCTCAAAAACCGATCCACAACCGGAGAATTTCTGTTGTCGAGGATGGCCATTCCTCTAAACTGTATCCAATTAATGCAGGAGTTCCTCAAGCTTCAGCTTTAGCCCCTACTTTGTTTCTTCTCCACATCAATGACCTCCTCTCCAGCACATCCAACCCAGTTCACAGTTACGCGGACGACAGCACCCTCCACTCAAATATACAATATTCTAAACATGTCTCTTTAGCCCCATTAGATGAGGATCGCAGACGCATGGAGGGTTCTGTCTCCGTGGATCTCCAAAAAATATTAGACTGGAGAAGTAGAAATCTTGTACAATTCAACCCCACCAAATCACAGTCTTGTTTTCTTTCTCATAAGAGATACACCAGCCCTAGACCCATCACAACGAACAACCAAGTTATTCAAAGTAATGAGTCCTTTTCACTTGTTGGCATTTCTGTGGATCGAAATCTGAATTGGCATGAACATGTCACATCAATTGCAGAAGCGGCTGCTAAGAAATTGGGTTTCCTCTTCCGGGCTCGCAAATACTTTTCACCAGCTAATCTCTATACCTTATATACTTCACAAATAAGACCAAACCTCGAATACTGCTCCCACAGCTGGGGTGCTGCTGCCGCTTCTACACTCGCTATCCTGGACTCCATTCAGAAGAGAGCTATACGTCTCATCGGTGACCTTACCCTCACCCAAAGGCTGCCATCCCTTGCCCACCGTCGTGCCGTTGGTGACCTCTCTCTCTTTTATAGATATCTGCACGGGCACTGCTCAGAGGAGCTTTCTTCCATAGCTCCTCCACCTCCACCAACAGATCTACCAGGGGAACTGAGCGAATGCACCTTTTTACTGTCCAGGTCACCAGACATAGAACATCTTGTTATGTCCGCTCTTTTGTCCCGAGGACTTCCAAATTGTGGAATTCCTTGCCGGCACATGTTTTTCATTCTGCCCCGAACCTGCAAACCTTCAAGTCCAGAATTAACAAGTTGCCTCTTTCCTGCTTGTCGACAGCCACGGTGCGATAGTATTTAGGCTGTAAGCCTTCGTGATGTGTTGTTGAAATAAAAAATAAACTCTCCTTAGAAAGACATTCTCGTTATCGACCGACCGACAGACCAACAGACAAATAATTTTTGTTCCAGAATCAAGTTTTCTAAATGTTTTAAGATTTTTACGCCGTTTTAGCACAAACAAAATTTCAAAATTTCTGGCACCGATATTCCACCCTCGCACATTCAACCCCTAGTTTAATTTCAGCACAAAATACCAAATATGTGATAAAATTGGAAATCTTCTAATAAATAAACCCTTAAACGATATATTACTCGAGTTTTAACGAAAAAATGACAATTTTCACCAAATCACCCCCACTCATCCCCTACTCCTTGGAGCTATTGTACTCAAAAACAATTCGAAGCGTTCCTTTGTTGGGTGTTAAACGGATACCAAATTTGCAGATGATATCTAAATTCGTTCGAACGTTATTGCGCCTACTAATAGACAGACGTACAGGTCGACAGACCGACCAACACACCGACAGATAATAAAATGTTCGTTATAGAATCAAGTTTTCTATATGTTTTGATACTTTAACGCCGTTTTAGCAACAAAAAAATTTGAAATTTTTGACACCGATGTTCCACCCTCACACATTCAACCCTTAATTTTGTTTTAGCACAGACTACCAAAAGTTTAATGAAATTAAACGTTTACTAATAAACACGCCTTAAACGTTTTTACTCGTGTTTTAACGAAAAAATGGAAATTTTCACGAAATCACCCCCCATTCATCCCCTAGTCCCTGGAGTGATTTTATCCAAAAACAATCCGAACTGTTCGTTTGTCGGATGCTAACCGTATACCAAATTTGAAGACGATACCTCAATTCGTTCTAAAGTTATGGTGGCTATAAACAGACATACAAAAATCCCAAATAATGTTTTTTATGTTTTGACATTTAAGCCAAACAATAATAATTTGAAATTGTTGTCGCCGATGCCATACTTCCACACGTTTTTTTTTTATTTCAACAACACACCACGAGGACTTACAGCCTAAATATTATCGTACCGTGGGTGTCGACAAGAAGGAAAGAGGCAGCTTGTTAATTCTGGACTTGAAGGTTTGGGGGTCCGGAGGAGAAGGAAAAACATGTGCCGGCAAGGAATTCCACAACTTGGAAGTCCTCGGCACAAAAGAGCGGGCATAACAAGACGTTCTATGTCTGGTGACCTGGACAGCAAAAGGGTGCATTCGCTCTGTTCCCCTGGTAGATCTGTTGCGGGCAGCAGGTAGAGGAACTAAGGATGAAAGCTCCTCTGAGCAGTGCCCGTGCAAATATCTATAAAACGAGAGAGGTCACCAACGTCTGTGGGAAAGGGGTGGCAGCCTTTGGGTGAGGGTTGGGTCACCGATGAGACGTGTAGGTATCTTCTGAATGGAGTCCAGGATAGCGAGTGTAGAAGTGACAGCGACACCCCAGATGTGGGTGCAGTATTCGAGGTTTGGTCTTATTTGTGAAATATATAAGGTATAGAGATTAGCTGGTGAAAAGTATTTACGAGCCTGGAAGAGGAAACCTAATTGCTTAGCAGCCGCTTCTGCAATTGATGTGACATGTTGTTGCCAATTGATATTTCGATCCACAGAAATGCCAACAAGTGAAAAGGACTCATTACTTTGAATAACTTGGCTGTTCATTGTGATGGGTCTAGGGCTGCTGTATCTCTTATGATATAGAAAGCAAGACTGAGATTTGGTGGAGTTAAATTGTACAAGATTTCTACCTCCCCAGTCTAATACTTTTGGAGATACACAGAGACAGAACCCTCCATGAGTCTGCGATCCTCATCTAACTTGGCTAAAGAGACAGGCTTAGAATATTGTATATTTGAGTGGAGAGTGCTGTCGTCCGGGTAACTGTGAACTGGGTTGGATGTACTAGAGAGGAGGTCATGAGAAGAAACAAAGTAGGGGCTAAAGCTGAACCTTGAGGGACTCCTGCATTCGTCCGGTTGGAGAGAAAATTTGCTGTCCAGGTACAGAGTTTTGGTGGTAGGCCATAGGCCGAAAGTTTTATTGCGGTTTCTTGCGCCGTTAAATGCTTGACGGTTTTCTTGACTGGAATTGTGTAGAAGCGTTTTGTGAGCTTTGACATTTTCAAGTCTGGCCTTGTCAGACTATTTAGAGAACCAGGGCTTTTGAGTGACTGAAGAGGTTTTCTGTGTACGTGGAATAAATAATTCCATGTCAGCTTGGATAATTTCGGTGACGTACTAACGATCTGGAAGTAAAACTGATTTACGTAACATAAAAATCAATTTAACATGTGTCTTAGCTTGGTGCAACCGTTCCATAGTAATTACAGGCGTGGAGACCTTTTCTCTGTCCTCGAAATAGCTTTTTTATTTTCTTGTAACCGATTTATACTTTTACTGCATCGTCACGTAGAAAAAAATTCTCTTGGCTATGCCATAAAGGCGAAACTCGTTGCAGAAAAAATAAGAAGCTAATGTGAAGACAGAGAAAAACTGTCTACCTCTGTATTTAATAATTTCAAGCAGAAATAAAACAGCTTTTTAAGTTTTCATTATTTTATATTTCCTGTTTCAGTTCCAAGTCAACAAACGAGGGTGCATGTTCTTTCAAAACAGACGGTGAAACCGGTAGGAGACAGGGTTGATCTAGCTTGTTACTTGGATGACGCTGATATCGTAAAATCAAACTGGAGAAAAGTAAATCCACAAAGTATTGACACTCTTCTAACGGCTGGAACTATCAAGCTTACCGAAGATCCAAGAGTTTTTTTAAATTATGATGCCGTAAGTTTAGTGTTCGATTTATTTAGTTTATTATTTATTATTCAGTTGGACAAAAAATCATCTACATTTGTCAAAAATCTTTGCAGTTGAAATGCTGTTCTATTGTTTTAATGTAACTACTAAAATTTCTTGAAAAACACAGGCTAATCCACGACAGGCAGTATGTATTCCGTCAGCGCAGATCAACTGCAGGCCTCCTTTCCTTTGTCACCCATTCTTGGAACAAGTCTATGGAACTACACGGTGAATCCGAGATTGTCGCTCTAGACATATCCAAAGCATTCGACCAGGTCTGGCACACAGCGCTGCTTAACAAACTTCCGACCTATGGCCTACCACCAAAAACTCTGTACCTGGACAGCAAATTTCCTCTCCAACCGGAGCATTTCTGTTGTCGCGGATGACCATTCCTCTAAACTGTATCCAATTAATGCAGAAGTCCCTCAAGGTTCAGCTTTAGCCCCTACTTTGTTTCTTCTCCACATCAATGACTTCCTCCAATGACAGCACCCTCCTCTCAAATATACAATATTCTAAGCCTGTCTCTTTAGCCCAATTAGATGAGGATCGCAGACTCATGGAGGGTTCTGTCTCTGTGATCTCCAAAAAACATTGGACTGGGGAAGTAGAAATCTTGTACAATTCAACTACATCAAGTCTCAGTCTTGCCTTCTATCTCATAAGAGATACACCAGCCCTAGACCCATCACAATTAACAACCAAGTTATTCAAAGTAATGAGTCCTTTTCGCTTGTTGGCATTTCTGTGGATCGAAATCTCAATTGGCACCAACATGTCACATCAATTGCAGAAGCGGCTGCTAAGAAATTAGGTTTACTCTGCAGGGCTCGCAAATACTTTTCACCAGCTAATTTCTATACCTTATGTACTTCACAAATAAGGCATAACCTCCAATACTGCTCCCATATTTGGGGTGCCGCTGCCGCTTCTACACTCGCTATCCTGGACTCCATTCAGCCAAAGGCTACCATTCCTTGCCCGTCGACGTGCCGTTGGTGACCTTTCTTCCATAGTTCCTCCACCTGCTGCTCCCAACAGATCTGTCAGGGGAACAGAGCGAATGCACCTTTTTACTGTCCAGGTCACCAGAGATAGAACATCTTGTTATGTCCGCTCTTTTGTCTTTTGACTTCCAAGTTGTGGAACTCCTTGCCGGCACATGTTTTTCCTCCTCCCCCGAACCTCCAAACCTTCAAGTTCAGAATTAAAAAGTTGCCTCTTTCCTCCTTGTCGACACCCACGGTACGATAGTATTTAGGCTGTAAGCCCTCGTGGTAAAATATATGAAAAAAAGATAGAACAAAATGAAAGGGGCTGATTGAGACAAAAAGTCATACTACGAGGCAGCATGATGATAAACTGTTATTAAAGAGGTACCAAAAACAAATGCCTGATGTCAAGTTTGATAATTTTTCTTGCACCTGAACATAATTCTCAGACAATATTGACTTCGTTTATAGCTTCGTTCAATTAAAAAAGCCTAAAGATGGTCTATTTATGTTTCATGTCACAGAAATATCTAAGGTAAGTTTCTTAACCGAGTAAATTTTTTTATTGTTTTTTGTTTCAGGCAACAAAAATATATACTGTAACAATTTCCAATCTTAAAGAAGATGACAGTGGAGTTTACCGATGTGCCACACGTTTAGAACAAGATTCAGTAGCTGACGATGTTCAGCTTGTCGTAACTGGCAACAGACAGCCAGGTCCAACCGCAGGACAATCAGTCTTCTTCTATCCTAATACATCTGACGTAGTAACTGCTTCAGAAAATGACGGTAAGGTACAATTTTATACGTAACATGCAGAACCTAAATGAAACTGTGAAACAAAAGAATCTTATATAAGCAAACTTTTCATGATGATTACAGGTGTGCAACTGGAATGTTACGCCGGAGGTAATCCACCCCCACGAGTTGTATGGACAAGGCCCAATCATGATTTTCTTCCGAACGCTGAGCGGCAATTTGTCGGCAATGTATTAAGAGTGGACAGCATAGAGAGAATTAACGCTGGAATATACCAGTGTGTTGCCGACAATGGTTACGGATCACCTATAACCAGTAAGTGTGAACCATACTTAACATTTGTGCGGGCAAGGGTTACATAGAACAGCAACTGAGATGCCCAACAAAAAATGACAGAAATATCAACTACCAGATATCGAACCCCAGCACTCCGCGTAAATAACACAACGCAAGTTCCACTAAAATATAGCCGGTTTCCAAAAGAATCACAAAGAAGCTGATAAACAAGTATAAATTTGTTACTATGTAATTTAATTTCATTAGCTTGAGTTCACCGGCCGCCAACAGCTGAGTTTAAGCGCTCATCTCTTGATTACCGATACATTGCAACAGTTGGAGACTGATGAACATACTGTTGGCCTCAAGCACTATTTTGTGATGTTTGTCTGTCATTCCGCTTTGACAAATCGGCAACAGTTGAGATCCAGCGGAAACTCAGCGTGACTGGTGAACGCATACGTTGACACAACTATTCAACTGTTGGCGCCTGGTGAACTCGACCATTGACAAAAGAAAGGATATTCACTGTATCCGCGAAATATATCAAAAATTAAAGTTTTGTATAAAAAAATAATTCTGGACGCAGCAAGTGCGTTATGGTAGTCAATTTTCATTAAAATGTTTTTAATAGCAAATATGTGTATTTTTTTAAAAAGCAGGCATCAAATTTGGTTACCAGTATAACCTATATAATAAAAATAAGGTGCCATGTTTCATCAAAATAACTTTATTGTTTGAAAATGTACAAAAATGTTCGAAAGTTAACTTAAAGCATTTGATCAAAATTTGCTACCATAACTCACTTGCTGCGTCCAGATTTTCTTACAAATATGCATTATATTTCGATGGAAAATGCAAAAATGCAATAAGATAAGACGTGTTTCATTAAAAAAAAAGAGAGAATTTGTATCACCAGTGACTTATGGGCCAGCCTATGATTGTAGAAATATTTTTTTAAGATGTAGCTCAAGACACCCTATATTAATTATAGGGTGTCTTGAGCTACATCTTAAAAAAATATTTCTACAATCATAGGCTGGCCCATAAGTCACTGGTGATACAAATTCTCTCTTTTTTTTTTAATGAAACACGTCTTATCTTATTGCATTTTTGCATTTTCCATCGAAATATAATGCTTGTTTGTAAGTAAAGTAAAGTAAATGAAGGACAATGACGGTTGAAACTAAGACTTCAGGGTTTGTAAAACATGCTTCTTGAAACATTTTATTTCCATAGCCCGTATTAAATTCAAGTTCTTTCCTAAATGTTGCCAATTTTTGACGTTTTAAGTCGCAACTTTGACGTTTTGAGGAAAACCCCAATTAATTTTTATTTAAATGCCTATTACTTTTTTGTCTTTTGATCTACAGAGCTAAATTTTGGTGGGTAACTTACATATAATGACATAAACCCGCGTACCAAATTTGGTTGCCCTTACTTTATTAATTCCGGAGATATAAATTTGTTAAAATTTTTTTCGAAAGAAAACACAAAATTTTCCGGGAAAACCTGGGCCGACTTTCCTGGCTAACGAACTTATCCAAGCCATTTGCAAAAGGAAGGTACTCACCAAATTTAATCAAAATCGGCCCATTATTTTTTGAGTTATCGGTGTGATACACACACACACACACACACACACACACACATACACATTTATATATATATATATATATATATATATATATATATATATATATATATATATATATATATATATATATATATATATATATATATATATATATATATATATATATATATATAATTAAAACTGACCCCGGATATGTATTCTGGGGGGCTTAATTAGCGCTCATTTGAAGAAATTTTTTCAAAATTCAAAAGTCGGGATCTCCTTATTAATGAATTTTTTAAAGAAAATTCACTAAAAGCGGGAAGCTAGTAACGGAGGAATGTTTTATTAGTGAATTTTCTTAAAAAAAATTCACTAATGAGGAGATCCCGACTTTTGAATTTTGAAAAAATTTCTTCAAATGACCGCGAACTAGGCCCCTTAGAACACATATCCGGGGTCAGTTTCAATTTTTATATGTTTATATATATATATATATATATATATATATATATATATATATATATATATATATATATATATATATATGTATCACACCGATAACTCAAAAAATAATAGGCCGATTTTGACTAAATTTGGTGGAAAAATTCCTTTTGCAAATGGCTTGGATAAGTTCGTTAGCCAGGAAAATCTGCCCAGGTTTTCCCGGAACATTTTGTGTTTTCTTTCGAAAAAATTTTATATCTCCGGAATTGACAAAGTAAGGGCAACCAAATTTGGTACGCTAGTTAATATCCTTATAGGTAAGCTACCTACCAAAATTTAGCTATGTAGGTCAAAAGACAAAAAAGTTATAGGCATTTAAAGAAAAATAAATTAGGGTTTTCCTCAAAACGTAAAAGTTGCGATTTAAAACGTCAAAATCGGCAACATTTAGGCAAAGAACTTGAATCTAATACGGGCTATGGAAATAAAATGTCTCAAGAAGGATGTTTTACAAACTCTGAAGTCTTAGTTTCAACCGTCATTGTCCTTCATTTTACTAAAATGTTTCCAGAAAATTCATTTCAAATAGACCCTTTCTCTGATGCTTGGCAGTAGCCTTAGCTTTAGAGTTTATCGTTTAATGGTATATAATTTTTGTCGAATTTTCGTAAAAAATCAATAAAGCTCAATATATCCGTTATTATACAAGATATGAAGAAAATTTGTATATATTAATTATAGGGTGTCTTGAGCTACATCTTAAAAAAATATTTCTACAATCACAGGATGGTCCATAAGTCGTTGGTGATACAAATTTTCTTCTTTTTTTTAAATCAAACACGCCTTATGTTATTGCATTTTTGAATTTTTCAGCGATACATGTTTGTAAGAAAAGAAATTCGGGACGCAGCAAGTGCGTTATGGTAGCGAATTTTCATTAAATGCTTCAAATTTGAATAGCTCAATTTGCTATTAACCTATAAGGTTGACCAAGAAACGAGTTTTTCCGGGAACACTTTAAGTTTACTTTTGGAAATTTTTGTACATTTTCACACAATAAAGTTATTTTTATGAAACATGGCACATTGTTTTTACTATAAAGGTTATACTGGTAACCAAAATTGATGCCTGCTTTCTTAAAAAGGAAACACATATTTGCAATTAAAAACATTTTTATGAAAATTCACTACCATAACGCACTTGCTGCGTCCAGAGTTTTAATCTATTTACATATCGTGAAGTGCATGCTTTGCCTCGTATAATTTATATTTAGATTTTCAACATAAACTTTTCATTGTTGCTTCTTTTAACCTTTATTAATTATTTAACTAACAATTCTTTAAACCCATTGTTATGAAAATTCGCTACCATAATGCATTTACTGCATCCAAATAAATTTTTCTATCGGTTTTGTCTTAAAAACTAATGACTAACATTCGTTTCTTTTTCCAGAGGAGGTCCAACTACTTGTCCGGTATCCACCTCTTGTAGCCTCTGACGACTATGAAGTTATCAAAACTCCAGGAAGCAGCGCAAGGCTTCAGTGTGACGTAGAAGGTTATCCAATACCGGAGATCACATGGTACAAAGACAATCAAGTGCTAAACTCTGACCCGAGATATATCGTGGACAAAATGGTCGTGGACAATGATCAAGTCAGGACGACTCTAGAAATCAGGTCGATAGATCGAAATCAGTACGGTAAATACATGTGCCAGGGCTCGAATCAATTGGGCAGTGATGATTATACCATAGATGTATTGGGTAAGTAAAGGGTTTCCCAACAAGGACAATCTGTTTTTTTTTACTTTATCGTCGGCCTATTTCTGCGACTGTGGCAAATCACCGACGCCAGGGAGCAGTTTTACTTAACTAATCTGAAAACTTTGCTGAACCCCTGCCTTTCTGTAAGGAGGGTAGGGATCTTTAACCTGCCCAACATCGCATGGACACGGAACCGACGGCTTTCCGAAGGGCGGAACGTGCAGACATTCAACTTGCTGAAAAACAATGCCAGAACCTCAGTTGATGTTAATTTATTACACTTTGTACTGTAAAAGGGAAACTCTGGGAAGCGAATCCAGCACCCTTCGGTTCAGAGGCACACATTCTTACCCCTGGACCACCATCCTTACGATATGTTTTTAAAATTGAATAAAATACAAAATATTTGAGATAAAAGCAAACCTTTTTTTATTTCAAAGTACAGCTTATGACAGTTATGTTTCGAATAACACATCATTTAAAAGTCCACCTCGGCTTCGTTTACAGGATTGAATTTCATGAACACAATTTTCGGTGACTTTTGCAATAAATCAGGTGTAATTTCATTAATCCAGCGTACGACGTTCAATTTCAAAGTGTCTTTAGTTCGAGGTTTGTTGGCATATACCAACGACTTCAAATACCTCCACAAAAAGAAATTCAAATGTGTTAAATCACAACTTCTTGGAGGTCAATTCATGGTTCCATTTCTGAAAATTACAGACTCAGCAAACTTTTCTCTCAATAACTCCATAGAGGCATTGGCAAAATGTAGAGTTACATCATCTAGTTGGAAAAACATGTCTTGCAAATCAATTTCATCCAATTTTGTCCACAAAAATCTGTTAATATTGATCGAGAGCGCTCGCCATTCAGTTCATCTCTATTTGCATTTTCAAAAAAAAATGAGGTCCGATGACGCCACCATGCCATAAACCACACCACACCGTAACTTTTTCTGAATGCAAAGGCTTCTCATGAATCTGTTGTGGGTTATTTTCACACAAAAACAACAATTTTGTCTGTTTACAGGGCCGTTTTACTAGAAATGAGCTTCAACTGAAAAAATTTTTTTTTTGAAAAAATCAGGATTAATTTCAAGTGGCTCTAGAGCTCAATCAGCAAACACACGGCGCTTATGATGGTCAAGTGGCTTCAGTTCTTGAGTCAACACGATCTGATACGGATGTAAACACGAATCTTTTCTCAAAATACGTCAAGTTGTTATTCTTGACAGGGCAAGTTCTTGAGAAAGTCGATCAATCGATTTGCATCTTCTGTAATACTGGCACTTACCTACAGCGTCGATTTTTTCTTAGTTTCTTGCCTTTCGTTGTCTTATTGGTGTCCTGGTATCGTGTAAAGTGAAATGTGTTTCGAATTTTTCAAGATTCGACGAATAGCAAGCACAGAAGGAGGATTATGTGGACCAAAATCTTCACGAAGATCACGTTGAGTTTGAACAAAATAACGTTTATTTTTATAGTTTTTTTGGATGATAACAAAACGGTTTTTTCTCCCTCAGGGCTCCTCCACGTTTTTGACTTCACATGTGAACAGTCTGCCCAGTACACCTTGTGTTCGTTTCTGACCCAGGACTTAATGGCTCCCCTGGCCGTGCTCTTTGTCACGCCCAGAGCCGGTTCTGGTCGCATAAATGGTTCTGCTGACCCTCTCGTCGCGAGACTGCCAGCCTCTTCATTGCCTTTGACCCCCAAATGACCCGGCACTTAGATGAGGGTGACCTCATTCTGCCCAGCCAGGTCGCTCGTCTCGTCTCGGCACTCACTCACCAGCCAGAATTTACCCGTGGACTACTTAGGGCCTTAAGGGCTGCATGGCTGTCTGTAGCTATGAGGATCCGCTTGTTGGTGTAGCCCCTCCTCTTATTCTCCCGCGCACAGGATGGCGTACATTTCGGCCTGAAAGACCGTTGCATGGGTTCCGAGGGAAATACTATGACTTACCCTCGGTCCTCCCGAATAAACATCTGCTCCCGTCCCACGTTCTCCACCGGATCCGTCCGTGACCCAGACGAGCGTGTCGCGTGGTATGGCCGGCGTCTCCTCCCTCCATGCCTCGCGATCGGAGATTTCCACTGTAAAGTTGTTATCCCTGCAGATTCGAGGGCTCGCGAAGTCTGGCCTCATTTCAAGCATGGGCTCCTTCATGATCTGAACTTTGGAGTGGCCCCTGAAGCCTGGGTTGATCTTCAGTTTACCATTGCAGGCTAGTCTGTATAGTCCTAGCCTGGCCTCCCCCATAATAACTAAATGTAGGGGGGGGGGGTGCGCAGCTCCAGCAACACCTCGATGGCGCCTATTGGGGCTGAAGACATCGCCCCTGTGCTGCCCAGGCAAGCCATCCTTTGGATATTGCCTAGTTTTTGTTTGGCACTGGAATGTATAGCCCCTTAGTGCCAGCTAGGGTCATGACTGCCTTACGCAGTATTTTTTCAACGTGACCATTTCAGGTTAGCTTAGAGTCCAATAAAACCCCAAGATATTTTACCTTCCTGGCCATTGGAATGTTCCTACCGTATAAAGTGAGAGTTCTGTGCCTCTCCCAGTTCCTCCTCCTTGTAAACGGTATGAGGGTTGCTTTCTCGGGGCTCACCCCAAGCCCTTGACCAACCGCCTACCTTTCCACCACTTTCAGTGCTGTCTGCATGCGCTCCCACATCGACTGTGTAATCTTTCCTCGGACTATGATGACAATGTCGTACGCATAGCCCTGTACCTCATGCCTCCCTCCCGAGAGCCTCTCTGTCCCATGCCTGGCGGTCACTTATGACCATGTCAAATGGGACTATGAAGTCCAGTTTAGCTGGCGTTTGATTTGTTGGTTTAGCGAGTGACCCTAATGTAATAATTTACAGGATCTTTAAGTGGCCAACCAGGTCTCTCGGTTTAAATTTGTCTGCTTGAAATCGTCTCGAGGCACTTAGTGCTGCTTCCTTCTTCACGCATATCTGCAGTGAAGTAAGATTCAGTATAACTCTATTGAAGTTGCCCACTGTCATGATCCTTTTGGCTCACCCAATTTTTTACGCCTTTTTAGTGAATTTTCTTAAAAAAAAATTCACTAATGAGGAGATCCCGACTTTTGAATTTTGAAAAAATTTCTTCAAATGACCGCGAACTAGGCCCCCTAGAACACATATCCGGGGTCCGTTTCAATTTTTATATGTTTATATATATATATATATATTATATATATATATATATATATATATATATATATATATATATATATATATATATATATATATATATATATATATATATATATATATATATATATATATATATGTATCACACCGATAACTCAAAAAATAATAAGCCGATTTTGACTAAATTTGGTGGAAAAATTCCTTTTGCAAATGGCTTGGATAAGTTCGTTAGCCAGGAAAATCTGCCCAAGTTTTCCCGGAAAATTTTGTGTTTTCTTTCGAAAAAAATTTATATCTCCGGAATTAACAAAGTAAGGGCAACCAAATTTGGTACGATAGTTAATATCCTTATAGGTAAGCCACCTACCAAAATTTAGCTATGTAGGTCAAAAGACAAAAAAGTTACAGGCACTTAAAGATAAATAAATTTGGGTTTTCCTCAAAACGTCAAAGTCGCGATTTTAAACGTCAAAATTGTTCATATTTAGGCAATGAACCTGAAATTAATATGATCTATGGAAGAAAATTGTCTCAAGAATAATGTTTTACAAAGCCTGAACTCTTAGTTTCAATCGTCATTGTCCTTCATTTTACTAAAATATTCCCAGAAAATTCATTTCAAATAGACCCTTTCTCTGATACTTTAGCAGTAGTGTTGGCTATAGAGTTTATCGTTTAATGGTATATCAGTTTTGTCGAATTTTCGTAAAAAATCATTAAAGCGCAATATATCCGTTATTATGCAAGTTACAAAAAAAAGTTGTATACATTAATTGTAGGGTGTCTTAAGCTACATCTTAAAAAATATTTCCACAATTACAGGGTGGCCCATAAGTCGTTGGTGATTCAAATTTTCTTTTTTTTAGTGAATTTTTTTAATCGAACACGCCCTATGTTATTGCATTTTGTATTTTCCATCGAAATATAATACATCTTTGTAAGAAAAGAAATTCGGGACGCAGCAAGTGCGTTATGGTAGCGAATTTTCATTAAATGCTTCAAATTTTGAATCAATTTGCTATTAACCTATAAGGTTGACCAGAAAACCAGTTTTTTCGGGAACAATTTAAGTTTACTTTCGGAAATTTTTGTACATTTTCAAACAATAAAGTTATTTTGATGAAACATGGCACATTGTTTCTAATATATAGATTATACTGGTAACCAAATTTGGTGCTTGCTTTCTTAAAAAAACATATTTGCTATTTAAAAAACATTTTTATGAAAATTCACTACCATAACGCACTTGCTGCGTCCAGAGTTTTTTACATCAAAATCCAATTATAAATGCAAAAGTTACAGGTTTCCATCTTAAATGGGCCACACTATATATATATATATATATATATATATATATATATATATATATATATATATATATATATATATATATATATATATATACATATACATATATACAGAGTGACCCATTTGAAAGCGGGACACCCTCATAACTTTTGTATTTATGGAGCGATTTTGACCAAACTTTTTTTGAAATGTGGAAAGCGGACAAGTGTACTTTGGGGCCAAGTGGCATCCCGTTTTTTTAACAACCAAGGCCTACTAGATCACTTTTAGATGCTGAAAATTTTAAACTATATTAGCGGAAAATCTGCGCACGCCACTGAATTCGGCGTCTGCTAAAATGGGTCTCTACCGAATTTCATGAAAAAATATTCGATAATAATGACTCTACGCCTAAATGGCGAATAGAGCTGTACATTATGAATTATCCAGTAATCCATTTGATAACAAATCAATCACAACGGTTTTATTTAATAAAAACATTTAACAGTAGGCAGTTTCTAAGAGAAATTGTATAGCGTAACACAAGAAAATATATTATATTGTCGAAATATTTCGAATAGTCATCACGTCAATTACAATTTTGCTTAATATCCTTTAGACTGCTATCAGATAAACTTTAAAAAGTCTACCCCCAACAGTTATTAATAATATTGGGAATTTTTGTTTTATTTAAACTCACAAAACACCTCTAACTAACATGCTCCAATGGTGCAGCTCCATAGTTATGAACATTATTCTTAATAGCAGGCTTTGAAATTACTTTGTGCTGAACCAATAACGAAATGTCAAATTTATTAGATCAGTAGTGAAATTTACGTATTGTTCCTCAAGTACACTGTCAAATAAGTAAGTATGGCTGGTAATTTTACTTTACTGCACAAAATTGAAATAGTAAAACTTCGTGGTGTCAGTGACAGGTCCATAGGTGAAGTACGTCGAATTTTTAATGATAGGCATCCAGAGCTTCACAACATTAGCAAGTTTACTGTTAATTTTGTGATTTTATTGTGTTAATATTTCCTTGTTATTCTATTACAAATATGAGCGATATTAAGAAAGTAGTAATAAATTTGTATATAATAAATACAATGCGAATATTTTATTAGACCAAATTTAAAATTACATTACAATTAAAAACATTCATTTGTTATCACATGGAGGACTGGATAAGAAGCTTAAATTCATAATCAACAGCCCGATTCGCCATTTAGTCGTAGAATCATTAATATCAAATATTTTTCCATGGAATTTGGTAAAAGCCCATTTTAGCGGACGGCGAATTCAGTCACGTGCGCAGATTTTTTTCTAAAAAAATCGCTAATTGGTTTTTGAAATTTTCAACCTTTAAAAGTGATCTGATAGGCCTTGGTGTTAAAAAAACGGGATGCAACTTGGCCCTAAAGTACATTTTCCCACATTTCAAAAAAAGTTTGGTCAAAATCGCTTCATAAATAAAAAAAGTTATGAGGGTGTCCCGCTTTCGAATAGGTCACTGTATATAATAGCAACACCTATAATTGTATAATTGACATTTGAAGAAAACTGGTTACATCGCAATAACTGTAATTTATTAAATGAAGTTTGTAGACTGTGATGAACACTGATAAGTACCCTTGGGGAACCCAAATCATCACAACACATTTTTAAAGACCTGACGATCGTTTCACTAACAAAGTTAGCGTCATCACAGGATGAAAATTTCTAAAAGAACTTAGAATTTACCATTCTCTGATAGCACTAACTTTGTTAGTGAAACGATCGTCAGGTCTTTAAAAATGTGGTGATTTAAGTTCTCCAAGTGTACCTAACTATATTTATTTTTAAAAATATCAAATGTAGTTCAGTGGATTGATTCTAACCACAAATAACCATTTAATTACGTTAGACGGTGTCCTAAATCGGTCATCCGCTGGACATCCGGAATCGGACATCTGATGGATGTCCCCATTCGGATATCCCTTAGACGTCCCAGTAATGTCCGAGACATTCCAAACACATTTGAACCAGAATACACCAGAAATGTCTGGTATTGTTTGGACATAGGATGGCTTTGTTTATTATTGATTTATAAGTCATTTTCATCATGCTTTTTCAATCCATCTGCTAGTCTTCATCTTGTTTTCTATGTTATTATCTGCTTAAAACCACAAAATTTACTTTCTAATCTTATATTACATCAAACTTGAAATTGGTGATTTATAATTGTTGTTTTTTTCCTTTATACCATTCAAAAATCGTTCACTTACATTGCCCCTTGTTGCAGAGCATGGTCAACCAGTAGAAAATTGGCCCACTGGCGAACCTGAATTCCCTCCCACAATTTCCACGGACTTAGAAAATTATTCACTGCCTTTAAGGTCAAATATAGCCTTAGAATGCAATGTTACGGGTTTTCCCTTGCCGAATGTTCTTTGGTACAAAGATAGTGTACCTGTTGAGGAAGGTCAGCATTATATGTTTGAAACTATTCATGTTGCGGCAGCCGAAGTTCAAAGTATTTTAAATATAGGTTCGATTGAATACGATAACTATGGCACTTACACTTGTCGAGCAACGAACCATATAGGAGATGACGAAAAAGTTATAGAATTACTTCCGAGTAAGTAGGTGATCTTCACTGATTTAAATACCTATTTTGACACTATCTGTTTTTTATCATCCTTCTCTTCATTCATTAGTTTATTTACTTTATTGTATACATTACTCAACGAGAATAACTCCAAATTTTTGAAGCTGTTAGAAACGTGGCAGTCTGAGTTTTTTCATAGTTTGTACTCTAACGTAAAAAAATACAAGTTGTTACAAAAATTAAACGTTTCAAAAAAGAAGCACCAATTAATTATCTTGCATTTAGATGTCAGTTATTTTAAAAGTCCAAACGAAGTAAGTAATGCTTTTATAACCATAGATATACGTTCTCAATAAAAAATTAAAATTGCCTAAAATGCAACTTAAACACTCTTTACCATTGCCAATTTATTAAAAAAGACTATAGATGTTGCTTAATTGGTGAATTTCCGTAGACAAAAATTACTAATGAGGAGATCGCGACTTTGGAATTTTGTAGAAATGTCTTCAAATGAGCGCAAACAAGACCCCCTAGAACACATATCCAATATATATATATATATATATATATATATATATATATATATATATATATATATATATATATATATATATATATATATATATATATATATATATATATATATATATATATATATATATATATATACAGGGTCGCTGATAAGTCTGGAAACGGTCGATTATCCGGGAAAATATACAAGGTGTCGAAAAAAGTTTTATACAAAAGTTTTTGGGTTCTTCAATGTCTACTAGGCGGTGATAATTTTATTTATACAGGGTTGGTCATACAGGCGTGGCACACCAATATTATTTTTTTTTTAATGGAACACCCTATATATTATTCGATATTTCAATCCTTCTCTTAAATTTGAGCAACATTTATGAGAAGCATAATGTACCTAAACTCAATCGTTTCCGGGTAAAAAAATAAATAAAAATAAACGCTATTGTTTTTAAAATCTATTGGATGAAGAACAAAAATAAATGAAAAGTAGAATATCTCTTGAAAACAATCTGTGAGTGTGAAAAGAACCGGTTGCGATGTTTTTAACATTGTTTGGAATCCCAAGATAAGATAAGATGCCCATAAGAAACGCAGTATTATTCTTTTGTTTTAAAATGTTTCCAGGACAACGAATGTCAAACATTCATTCAGTGTCAACAGTTTTGAAACATTAGTAATTTAGTGTCAACAGTTTTTGTGCAAAATGGCAAGTTTAAGTGAAACCGAACGTATCGAAATTTTAATGATGATAGGGTACGGTGATAGAACACGAAGTTTTGCTCAAGTGGTGATTATGTTCAATGAGTTGCATCCTGAGCGGGAATCGATCTCCAAATCCACAGTTTCGAAAACTTTGCATCGTTTTCACGAAACTGGCGGTATCAAGGATAAACCTATAACTGGAAGGCCAGTAACCGTTACAAATGAAGAAAATTCTTTGAATGTAATATTGGATGTGGTGGAAAATCCGAAAACTTCGGCACAGCAATTGGCTTTAAATCACAATATGAGTCGATATTCAATTCAAAAGATTACGAAGCGGGAAAAGTTCCGTCCATATAAAATTCATTTATTGCAAGAACTGAGTGAAGACGATTTTGATCGCAGAATCGAGTTCTGTGAACTTATTATGGAGAAGTTACGCCAAAATTTTAACTTTGCCAACCACATTTTGTTTTCCGACGAATCTACATTTTGTTTGAATGGACAAGTCAACCGACACAACTGTAGGTACTGGTCAGACGAAAACCCACATTGGATGGAACAAATTCACACCCAAAGACCGCAAAAAGTAAATGTTTGGTGTGCTATTATTGGTGGACATATCATAGGACCTTATTTTCTACACGGTAATTTGAACTCTGCTCGATATTTGACACTTTTGCAAGAATCAATTGTTCCAGACGTAAGTCGATTATTTCCGAACAATAACGACCCAAATCTACCAGCGGAAGAAATATGGTTTCAGCAGGATGGGGCACCCCCTCATTTTGGAATTGAGGTACGGGAATATCTGAATCAAACCTTTCCTGGCAGATGGATAGGGCGCAGGGGAACTATTGAATGGCCAGCTAGGTCTCCCGACATGACGCCGCTTGACTTTTTTTGTGGGGTCATGTAAAAAATTTAATTTACCAAAATAGACAGCAGAATATTGAAGAGTTGCAAGCAAGGATTGTGCATGAAATTAATAACATTCCTCAAAACGCTCTTGTAAATGCAGTGCAATGTTTTGTTAAGCGAATTCATTATTGTCAGGAGGTCAATGGAGAACACTTTGAACATCTTATAAAATAGGATTTCAAACAATGTTAAAAACATCGCAACCGGTTCTTTTCACACTCACAGATTGTTTTCAAGAGATATTCTACTTTTCATTTATTTTTGTTCTTCATCCAATAGATTTTAAAAACAATAGCGTTTATTTTTATTTATTTTTTTACCCGGAAACGATTGAGTTTATGTACATCATGCTTCTGATAAATGTTGCTCAAAATTAAGAGAAGGATTGAAATATCGAATAATATATAGGGTGTTCCATTAAAAAAAAATTAATATTGGTGTGCCACGCCTGTATGACCAACCCTGTATAAATGAAATTATCACCGCCTAGTAGACATTGAAGAACCCAAAAACTTTTGTATAAAACTTTTTTCGACACCTTGTATATTTTCCCGGATAATCGACCGTTTCCAGACTTATCAGCGACCCTGTATATATATATATATATATATATATATATATATATATATATATATATATATATATATATATATATATATATATATATATATATATATATATATATATATAGTTACGTATTACGGGTTTCTGGATTTGTTGACTAACAACTTCTTCTTTCATTTATTTGATCAGTTCCAATAGCTGGGCATCCATATTGGCTGTTGCGCTACGTGTCTTAGGCATAGACGTACTTGAAGCTGGTACACAGTTTATTCTGTTTCAAGAGCACAGCCAGTTATGACTTACTGCTGACACTGATCTTCCAGAGATTCTAGAAATTTCCACGTTGCTCAACGAATATTCCGGAAAATATTTCCGCTAGCAGCTTGAGAATCCCACTTCTGACACCAGTTGTTACGTTCCACGGGTTTCTGGATTTGTTGACTAACAAAACACAGCTTTTCAAACTACTAATTTATTATAAGCAACTATTTTCCAACACTAGTATCAACTAAAATATTTCTCTCTATTATTAATTGTCCATAGAACTATATTCCACTATTCGCCTTCTATGATCGCTTCTTAAACACCAACACTTACTGCTGACTCGCTTAATACTCTATGATCACTTACTATGCAATCACTTACTCTGCACCACACTAATTCAATACTGAACTGACTAACTCTATGTACCGTTCGTCTATTTATACTCTCCATAGAGATTCTAGATCTTCTACACTTTTCTACACCTGTCACTTCTGGTCCCTTCTAGAAATATAATTCCAGAGTGTTCGTTGTTACCAACACACCTTATAACTGACCACAGAAGTAACTATAAACTTAATTCTCATAGACAAATGTGACACTGCACCCCTCTTATATTCGATCGTCCCAGTCGAATTCTGACATTTCTTGGGATGGCGTAGGTCTGTGCATATGTACCACCTTCATCTTGCTCTTTGGGCTCCTCTGAATGTGATAGACAACGTCATTGATCCTTTTGACCACCTTATACGGACCTTCCCATAATTTCTGTAGTTTAGATGACCGCCCCTTGCGTCGTACATGATCTCCTTCTTTAAAACTAGCTGAATTAACTCGCACGTCATAACGGGTCTTCATGCAGTCGCTTTCTATTCGTATAAGCATTCCGACAGCAGAGTGGATGGTTTTCCTTCTCGTCAATATGTCGGAGCTTTCTTCAAGTGAAGTCCTTAGGTGGTACTGGTTCTTCTGTGTAGTTGCTGTTGTTCTGGTGTTTCTACTTGCACAAATATCTCGGCGGGACCTATTCATCCTGTCGACATCGACTCTGTTCCAACAAATGTCTTCACTGACCTTCTATTAGGTTGGTTTCACATTTACATGGTCTTTACACCCTTCATCTTGTACTTCTCTTCTAATTTCTTCTTCACTTGCTGCTGGCTGAGTAACTGGGTCGTCTCTTCCTCTCACAGCTCTCTTCACTGAAATGACACTTTCACGGCAGACGTTGCTATTTTCCTCTATGGTGATTTTTTGCACTACCAGGTTACTGCTGGGCGACATTATTATTTGTTCACCTCCGATAGTCAGGATGTTAGTGACAAGATCAAGTTTAGCGCACTGACCCTGAAGTATGTCCAAGCCAATTATAATCGGGTCTGATATGGCGGCGACTATGGCTCTCTGCTTTGCCTTCCATGTATCAATTTGCAGCTCGACGTCAGTTTCGCCAAATACCTGGATCCGATCACCACCGGCTGCATTTACTCTGTACACTCTGTCTGGCTCTCTTACTCGCTATACTGGAACCAGGTGGCGGCGAATAATCGTCCTAGGTGCGCCTATGTCGACGACCATCTGAGTCTTATTACCTCTTACGTATCCGTCTACGACAAGAGCGCTGCCAGAATTGCTAACCTGAGAAATTGTTACCGGCCTTAGCTTCACTTTTTCCCTTACGCGTGATCTTAGAGCCCAACATTTGCCCCTTATATGTCCAAACTTGCCGCAGTTCCAGCAGCGCAAGGCATTTGCACGGTGAGCTCTTATTGGGTGTCCATGAGACGACGACCTTTTTTGTTCTGCTATTTTCTCTAGTAGCTGCATGATCTTGAATGAATCTGTTTTATTTCCTTCTTGGACTTGGAGACTACGAACTTTCACATGACTTTCCAATGCCTTCTTTACCACTTCAAACTCCAAGGCATGTGCCAAAGCATCGTTTAAGTTTTTGTGTCTTGCCATCCTCAGCGCCTGTTGCCTGTCGGTATCTCTGATGGCGTCAATGAAGGTTTGCACCGACGACTGGTTTAAAAACTCAATCGGGGCTATGGGGTAGGCTAATCGCGTCAGTTTGACAAGGTTGACGTGGAGATGTTGGAGACTTTCGCCCGGTTTCTGACAACGATTTTTCAACTGCAATCGATACAACTGTTGTAAATGCTGATCGCCAAACCTCATTTCTAATTGATGTCTATTGCTGTCAAAACTCAGCGGTTCTTCCCTGGGAATACCTTGAAGAACATCTAGAGCATCTCCTCTGAGAGCTACAATTAACGAAGTCGCTTTCTCTCTCTCTCGCCACAGCCATTTGCTGTAGCAGCGGCTTCAAACTGGCGTAGATAAATACACCATGGGACTGAGCCATCAAATGTGGGGACCTTAATTCTTACAACTTGGCTATTTTCGAGTATGATGTTTCCCTTGGCCAGGGTATTACACCTCTTTTCTAGTGATTGCATTTTTTGCTGAACTTCTTGTATACTCGTCAGTTTGTCATGTACATCATCGCTGATACCCCTTACTCGGCTTTCTACTTGCTAAAAAGTGTCGTATTTTACTTGCTTCATACGTTCGTCTACACATAAAGTAATATTCTCAATTCTGCTGGCTTGTTCTTGCAGAATTTTCTTTGTTTCTTCGTCTCTTTTTCTGGCCTCTTCATCCCTTTTACTCATTTCTTCTTTTGCGTCTTCGTCTCTTTTTCTTAGATCTTCTTTCACTCCTTGGTCTCTTTTTCTAGCTTCTTCATCTCCTTTTCTGGCTTCTTCATTTCTTTTTCTCATTTCTTCTTTGGCTTCTTCATCTCTTTTTCTCGTTTCTTCTTTGGTTTCTTCATATCTTCTTCTGGCCTCTTCATCTCTTTTTCTCAGCTCTTCTTTAGTTTCTTCATCTCCTTTTATGACTTCTCCTTTCATTTCTTTAATCAATTCCAATAGTTGGGCATCCATATTGGCTGTTGCGCTACGTGTCTTAGGCATAGACGTACTTGAAGCTGGTACACAGTTTATTCTGTTTCAAGAGCACACGCAGTTATGACTTACTGCTAATACCGATCATCCAGAGATTCTAGAAATTTTCACATTGTTTAACGAATATTCTGGGGAATATTTCCGCTAGCAGCTTGAAAATCCCACTTCTGACACCAGTTGTTACGTTCTACGGGTTTCTGCATTTGTTGGCCAACAAAATACATCTTTTCAAACCACTAATTTATTATAAGCAACTATTTTCCAACACCAGTATCAACTAAAATATTTCTCTCTATTATTAAATGTCCATAGAACTATATATTACACTATTCGCCTTCTATGATCGCTTCTTAAACACCAACACTTACTGCTGACTCGCTTAATACTCTATGATCACTTACTCTGCACCACACTAATTCAATACTGAACTGACTAACTCTATGTACCGTTCGTCCATTGATACTCTCTTCTACACTTTTCTAGACCTGTCACTTCTGGTCCCTTCCAGAAATATAATTCTAGAGTGTTCGCTGTTACCAACACACTTTATAACTGAGCACAGAAGTAACTATAGACTTAATTCTCATAGACAAATGTGATTATATATATATATATATATATATATATATATATATATATATATATATATATATATATATATATATATATATATATATATTTCAGCTTTCTAAAACAAAACAACATCAAATATATCGAAACTATAATTAATCACGTTTCCGCTATCTCATACTTCATTTTGACACTTCCAGTCCCTTGTTACTTGACTGAATGAGCGCGCTCGTTGCCTATTTACCGAATAGTCCAGATACCTCGCGAACTTCGAGATATTGCGCGCGAGATTCGATTATTCATAAGCGCTCTTTTGTAACACTACCTCTCTTTAAAGACTCGACGTCTCGTAGAGAGTGGGAGCACCTCTTCCATGGTACCTTGCGCTTCTCCATGCACTACTTTTGGTTTGCCAGTGCGTGGCTTTTTTTCGAAACACCATATCATTCAGAAATTCGATCACGATGTAGAGGCCTCCCCATTTGCGCTGTAATTTTTAGCACTTCACAATAACTTGCCTTAAATTACACAGCCACACCTTATCTCCTTCGTAGTACTGCGGGCCTGACGCAGGGAAGTCATATCGTGCATTCATTCTATCACTAGCTACTTTATATGCTGCCTCGCAAGCCCATGAATTAGTCGCAGCTTCTCTTGTAGAGAAGGAACATCAGATGGAACGTTTTCTGTCTGTTGTTCTTTTGGCGCACCACCGAAGCGAAGATCTATAGGGAGTCGAAGCTAACCACCCAAATTAATTACAGCAGGTGTGAATTCAGTTGTCTCATGAGTTGCAGAGCGAATTCAGTTGGCTCATGAGTTGCAGAGCGATATGCCATTAGACAGAGTGGTATCAATTTTTCCCAGATACGTTGTTCCCTTTCTACAAAATTTGATAGATACTGCACGATAGTCTGGTTGTAACGTTCTACCATCCCATCGGACTGTGGATGGAGAGATATATTGACTTTACTGCAACCAACAGCTCCATTGTTCCCTTTCCACAAAATTTAATAGATACTGCACGATAGTCTGGTTGTAACGTTCTACCATCCCATCATACTGTGTATGGAGAGATATATTGACTTTACTACAACCAACAGCTCTATTTGTTTGACACGGTAGCTTTGGTTGAGCATATTAGGTCATTAATTTGATCTAACAGCTGGTGTTAGAAGTGTGACGAATTACTCCCGGATCGTTCTTAATTGTTAAAACGAGAACCGCAGCAATGGAATAAATAAAGCAAATCCTTCTGGAAATGTCCCAGACACTGTAAGAAAATAATAAGAAAATGCTTTTATAATTGTCGCAGAAACAGGAAGCAAACATCAAGCAGCTTCTATAAATGAACAAAAACCAGGGAGAAACCGATAGAGAATTGTTTGGAAAATTGGAAACTGGTAAAAAATTCTGAAAAGCCTTTAATGAAAAATTAGGGGATTTGAAATAAAGAGTTGAGAGTAAGCTGCATAAAGAGGTTAAAAAGAAAAGAAAATATAGAAATGTAAACCTTCTCATTTGGAAGAAAGTGTTAACCTGTAAGTGACATGTTTGAAAAAATGTAAACCTGATAGTAAATTGGCTAAAAGAGAATTTGAACCTACTCAAGGATCGCCTTGATGACATTCAGCTAGAACAAGGAATGTCACAATTAAGAGGTAAGAGGCAAGTATGTGCAAGAGCCGAGCCACATCACAATATTAACCCTTTACCGAAACAAAATTCCGATATTGCCACGGGTGTGATCGTTATAAGGTTTCCATTTACATGTTGGCTTTTTAATGTGACCTTTACTCTGTTGCAAAGACGAGCTGGCAACCTATCCTTGTTGCCGAATGAAATAACGAAAATTTTGTGTTGCCCAATTATCGGTAGCCGTAACCTTCTCGAAACACATTCTCTGATAAATGTTAATTGACTGCCGCCATCTAAAATCATTCGCACAAAGAGGCTTTTTTGAACCCTTTCGTCGCTAATATATACCCAGGCAGTTTGCAGTAACACATTATTTATTTCGTTAATATTTGCCAAATTAGTTGTCTGCACAGGAGTGGCTTTATTCTGAATCTTCTTCAATGTTGGATCGCACATATTTGTTACGTGTCTCCCCTAGCATTTCTCGGATCTAATATTCGAGTTTTTACAAAATTTAGATGTATGGTTTGGTTTCATGCATCTAAAACATCTTGAATTGTTTCTCAATATGTTTTTCCGCTGCTAGATTGTTTGCCGGCCATTACACTTATTTATATCGTGATACCTTGAACTACAAAACAAATACGAGTATAGTACTTCTGTTACTCACTCGGCTGCAATGCATAGTTATTTCGTTTCCCGCTTCGTTGGTGTCTTTACGTCTCACTGGTCGCTAAATGTTTGTTGCGATAGCTAAAGTGACTCAACCTCACGTTTCAGAAACATAAGCAGACGGTGAATTGTCCGCTGATAGGCTTAGAATATTGTATATTTGAGTGAAGGGTGCTGTCACCCACGTAACTCTTAACTGGGTTGGATGTGCTAGAGAGGAGGTCATTGATGTGGAGAAGAAACAAAGTAGGGGCTAAAGCTGAACCTTGAAGGACTTCTGTATTAATTGGATATAGTTTAGATGAATGGCCATCCACGACAACAGAAATGCTCCGGTTGGAGAAGAAATTTGCTGTCCAGGTACAGAGTTTTGGTGGTAGGCCATAGGCCGGAAGTTTATTCAGCAGTGCTGCTTGCCAGACCTGGTCGAATGCTTTAGATATGTCTAGAGCGACAATCTGGGATTCACCGTGTAGTACCATATACTTGTTCCAAGAATGAATGACAAAGGAAAGGAGGTCGGCAGTTGATCTACACTGACGGAATCCATACTGCCTGTCGTGGATTAGATTGTGTTTTTCAAGAAATTTTAGTAATTCGGTGTTTATATACTTTTCCGTCACTTTAAAGACGACTGAAAGGAAAGAAATAGGCCTATAGTTGCTAGAAAGCGCCTTGAATCCTTTCTTGGGGACGGGTTGTACTCAAGAAGTTTTCCAGTTACTAGGGAATACGCCTGTATTGTAAGATGACTGAAACAGACGAGTCAGGATAGGAGCAAGTTCTGGTGCGCATTTTTTGAGAACAATTGTTGGGATCTCGTCAAGGCCAGAGGCTTTCCTGGTATTAAGAGAAGATAGCATCTTTCGTACCTTTTTAGTTTTGAAAATTATATCCGTCATTTTATGCGCGACATTGGGGACTGTTGGTGATTGAACATTTGGAGGTGGGTTGAGAGTAGAATTGCCGGCGAACAACGAGGTAAAAAGTTCAGCCTTGCCCAGAACGGTAGAAACAATTTCATCCCATGAAACAAGAGGTGGGAACGTGCTCTTGCAGAAATTATTCCGACTAGATTTAGCAAGAGCCCAGAAGGGTTTGCTGCCGTTGGAGCTTGAGAGGACTTTGTTTTTGATGTGGTTATTAAACGAGTTTTTTGCCTCCAAAAGAATGCGGACATAGCGGTTTCTTGCGTCGTTAAATGCTCGATTCCGCTCCTCATAATTTATTATCTGGCGTCTTGCTAAGGGCACTTTCGCCAACTACTCCCAACTCTTCCTTGCAGGCTTTCAGTCTTAATACTATGGTGGACAATTCGTTGATTGAAGCATCAGATTTTGAAACTTCTTTGTTGGCATAAGCAATGAGCTTAGTAAGCTGAGTGCGTACAATTTTTCTTTTAAGCAGAACTGGCTCCATTGTTTTCACTTTGATCGTTCACTATTACACTTAAAACGTTAAGTTCCTTTGTTTTACCGTTCACGTTTTCCGCGCGTTTTCCGTAGTTTCGGCACAAAAAAATGTAAAATATGTTCGTTCGTTGCAAAAATACACACACGTTGCTGGTTCAGCTTTTTTTTAAACAAAAGGAACAAATATAACAATAACACAATGCGTGAAAACAATGAATATGTACACAGAACTACTTAAAAACCTAATAATGCACGTTTGAATAATAACTACTACCTTAATCGTATTTACGTTAATAACTTTAAGTTCTATCGGTAAACGTTCGTTCGAGCTTTGTCTTTATGCCTTTCAATCTCGTTCACAACTAACTTCTGTTTTTCCTTAAAACTAAAACTTATCTACCCTACGCTATAGATGTTTTCTTCATGTGCGGCCCTTTTTACATATGGTCACACAATGTTGCTATCTACTAAAGCTAACTAGTGTTCCACACAATTTTCAACAGTGATCGAACGAAGTTTATAGAGAGGAATGTGCCAAGGAGACGTTTTGAGGGACGATGCTCCTGGAAATGTGGGCAGGTATGGCACATACCGGCTGTATGCAATAATAATTTCTCAGGTAGTTAGAGGGAAGCCTAGAGTTCGGGAAACGCCGAATAGTCAGGATTGGGAGGCAGAACCTGACTCAAAACATATTAGGAGCCCCATATATCATACCACTTCTAACACCAATTGTTACATAAAATTAATGACCAAGTTCTCAATTTTAACTTAAAATACTTTTATTTTAGCTTTCTTAAACACAACAACATCAAATATGTCCAATTATTTACATCTTTTTTCAATTTTAATTACAGGTTAGGTATACAATTTGAATTTCATGTATTTTTTCAGCAAAATTTCATATAGACAATATCTAGTCAGTTTTTCTCAGAATTATTTTTAGTGTTTTCGCGGTGTTTTTCAAATTTTTGTGAAATGCTATGGATTAATAATTTAACAAGTTATTGAAAAAATAAGTTTGCGATTTCACGTGCAAACATTGTTTTCAAATTTTTGTAAAAAAATTATTTAGCAAATTTTTGTGTAAAACCTTTTTTTAAACTTTAGTTAAAACATTTTTATATAATTTTTGTGTAAGATTACCTGACCAATCTTTGTTGAAAAATTGCGAGTTTTTTTTAAACAAATTGTTTGGCAATTTTCATGTCTTTTTATTTCTGTAAAAAAGCTTTCAGTTAATAATTATATCTTGGCAATTGCAGTTTTTATGTACATTGCTTGGATAGGTTCGTTGACCAAGCAAGTCCGACCAGTTTTTTCGGGAACATATTAAGTTTATGTTCGGAAAACTTTTGTATCTACTTTTTTGATGGGATCCTGTACAGGTTATGCTTTCTACTAAGTTTAAAGCGTTTTATTTAAAAAAGCACACATATTTAACACTAAAAATCATTTCTATGAAAATTCGCTACCATAACGCATTTGCTGCGTCCAGACTTTTTTATGAGAAAATTTAAAGCCTATTTTTAATTTTTTTGCAGAAAACTCCAACGCTCCATATGTCGACCCACGTGCAGTACCCCCGTCACAGTTTCCACCACAGGTTTTGATAGATGACAGTACTCAGAGCGCACCACTAGGTACCGGTGCAGCCCTCCGTTGTATAGTGCGAGCAAGTCCTATTAGCGACATTGTCTGGTATAAGGATAACGTGTCAATAAAGGACAGTCACTATTACGCTGTGGAGAAGTCGACCCTATCAGCAAACGAAATTACCACCATATTGAGAATAAACACTGTACAGAGCGACACTTACGGAAGGTTTACCTGCAGAGCCATCAATCCATTTGGAGTGGATCAGAAGGCAATTGATCTTGTACCAGGTGAGCTAAGGAGCGTCGAAATTATAAAAAACGATTGAATCCCTCACATCCAACCCAGTTCACAGTTACGCGGACGACAGCACCCTCCACTCAAATATACAATATTCTAAGCCTGTCTCTCTACCCCAATTAGATGATAATCGGAGACTCATGGAGGAGGGTTCTGTCTCCGTGGATCTCCAAAAAATATTAGACTGGGGAAGTAGAAATCTTGTACAATTCAACCCCACCAAATCTCAGTCTTGCTTTCTTTCTCATAAGAGATACACCAGCCCTAGACCCATCACAATTAACAACCAAGTTATTCAAAGTAATGAGTCCTTTTCACTTGTTGGCATTTCTGTGGATCGAAATCTCAATTGGCACCAACATGTCACATCAAGTGCAGAAGCAGCTGTTAAGCAAATAGGTTTCCTCTTCCGGGCTCGCAAATACTTTTCACCAGCTAATCTCTATACCTTATATACTTCACAAATAAGGTCAAACCTCGAATACTGCTCCCACGTCTGGGGTTCCGCTGCCGCTTCTACACTCGCTATCATGGACGCCATTCAGAAGACCCTACCCTCACCCAAAGGCTGCCATCCCTTGCCCACCGACGTGCTGTTGGTGACCTCTCTCTCTTTTTTTAGATATCTGCACGGGCACTGCTCAGAGCTTTCTTCCATAGTTCCTCCATCTGCTGTCCCCAACAGATCTACTAGGGGAACAGATCGAATGCACCCTTTTACTGTCCATGTCACCAGACATAGAACATCTTGTTATGCTTGCTCTTTTGTCCCGAGGACTTACAAGTTGTGGAATTCCTTGCCGGCACATGTTTTTCCTTCTCTTCCGAACCTCCAAACCTTCAAGTCCAGAATTAACAAGTTGCCTCTTTCCTCCTTATCGACACCCACGGTACGATAGTATTTAGGCTGTAAGCCCTCGTGGTGTGTTGTTGAAATATATAACTATACAGCTTTACTTCGATGATATTTTTTCTAAATTCGCTTCCTTAATCCACTACTAAATCCTCGAGTTCTTTAAGTAGAGTTTAGTGAAGCTTGTAATCTGTGATGAGACGTGATACGTACAATTTGGAGAACTCAATTCATCATAATACAGTTTGTTCGTCCCTTTGATGGCGTTAAATTTGTTAGCGAAACGATCGTCAAGTCTGAGAACTGTATTGTGATGAATTGAGTCCTCCAAATTGTTATGTTGTTTCAATAACCAACCATAAGAATTATTAAATGACAAAAGAAAACTAATGAATCATTCGTTACACAGTTTTACTTCGATGATATTTGTTCTAAATTATTTTTCTTGCTCCGCCACTAAACTCTCGAACTTTGTTTCAATAACCAACTATAAGAACTATTAGAATTCAAAAAAATGTTAACATTTTAAACTCACCACTAAGTGGTTTCCCAAAAGGTGTGATGTATCCAGCAAATGTCTCCTCAAATCTTTGCTGTTAAGATAATTTTCAATTATAAGTCTCCTTTGGTATCAGTATGATTGAGGCTTCCGCTGATAGTTCAAACTGCATAATTTATATCGTATACGTTATTCTATGTTTCAGTGGGCTGCAATTAATGCAGGCTTAAGCTAGTCAATTTTGCTTTCTTCAGTCTGACAAAAAAATAAGTAACTTCTGGTTTTTGACAAAGCTCGGTTCGCCAAGATCTTCCGTTGGTTAAAATTCTTCTGGCGCTAGTGATTGTATTACTCTTAGTTATTCTTCTTGGATATCTCATAGGGTGACCTAATTGTTCAATTGCGTGAATAACGGTTAAATGATTAAATATTTTTATACATAGAGCACATCGACAATAGGCATCGATGCAAAATGATAATGTTTTGTATCCTTCTACTATGTCGAAAAGCATAACTATTGGACAATTGATAGTCCCTTTATTAATCCTATTTTTAAAGGGGTAGACATTGATCCAATACAATCCATAGCAGGTGGTAGTGGAATTTTTTACGTAATAGTAAAGGACTTTTTCACGCCCGAGGAGGCACCACCCCATACATCAAGGGGCCGGTGAAGTTCCAACGGACGTTTCCGGTTCTGGTGTATGAGCTGGTTTCCCTTATAAGCAAAAATAATGATGGCTCCTCCTTGTACAAAAGATTCCGGAGGTAAAATACCCCTCCATTCGGATCTCCGCGAGAGGCATGTACAGGGGGCGCCAACATCAAGATTTAACATATCCTTTTCGAATATATGTGGCCTAAATTCTAACCCGAACTCCGTCCACCATTTCCTCCAGGCTAACAGGCCCCAAGTCCTCTTCCTCACCGAAACCCAAATCAGTGCCAAAACAGCCACTAATCACTTTAATTTCTCGGGTTATGAGCTCCTTACTTCCTTTAGATTGCATGGAGGCGTGTGCGCATACATCCGTAGCAATTTATCCTGCACCAGACTCCCCAATTTAGAAGCTGGAAGAAAAGACATACTATGGATAAAACTCTCTCTCAGGGCTGCAACTAAATTCATCTGTTGCATTTACCGGTCACCTTCTGACAACAACTTTGTCCAGCTCTTTGATTACCTTTCTGAAAAAACCGACTATCTGATTTCTGAATATCCTTCCTCCGAGGTCACTATTCTTGGTGACTTCAATATCCATAATAAAGAATAGCTAGGATCTTCAACAACCAATCCACAAGGGAGAGCAGCGAAGGCCTTTGGAGTCAGCAATTCTTTAGCCAATATGTTTCAGCAACTTACTTACTTTCCTCGTATCCCAACACACAGCTCAAATCCCTTGGATCGCCTTCTTACTACAAAACCTGAATGCTATAAGATATCAGTCACCGCCCCCCTTGGTCGCTCAGGCCACGGCATGGTCACTGCTTCCTGCGCAATGCAACCCGAGGTCACACAATTATCACACCCATGTATCGTTTCGCACTACAACTCCGCAAACTGGGACGAAATGCGGGATTACTTTTCCTCATTTCCATGGGCGTCTGTCTGCTTCTCTCATCCTGATCACTCTGATATCTCACAAAACGTCACCGAAATTATCCAAGCTGACATGGAATTATTTATTCCACGTACAGAGAAAACCTCTTCAGATACTCAAAAGCCCTGGTTCTCTAAATCCTGTGACAAGGCCAGACTTGAAAGGGTCAAAGCTCACAAAACTCTTCTACACAATCCCAGTCAAGAAAATCGTCAAGCATTTAACGACGCAAGAAACCGCTATGTCAGCATTCTTTCTGAAGCAAAAAACTCGTTTGATAACCACATCAAAAACAAAGTCCTCTTAAGCTCCAACGGCGGCAAACCCTTCTGGACTCTTGCTAATCTATTGGAAATAATTTCTGCAAAAGCACGTTCTCACCTCTTGTCTCAGGGGACAAAATTGTTTCTACCGCCCTGGGCAAGGCTGAACTTTTTGCTTCGTTGTTCGCCGGCAATTATACTCTCAACCCACCTCCAAATGTTCAACCTCCAACAGTCCCCAATGTCGCACATAAAATGACGGATATCATTTTCAAAACTAAAAATGTACGAAAGATGCTCTCTTCTCTTAATACCAGGAAAGCCTATGGCATTGACGAGATCCCAGTAATTGTTCTCAAAAAATGCGCACCAGAACTTGCTCCTGTCCTGACTCGTCCGTTTCAGATATCTTACAATAAAGGCATATTCCCTAGTAACTGGAAAGGGTCCTAGGCGCTTCCTAGCAACTACAGGCCTATTTCTTCCCTTTCAATCGTCTCTAAAGTGATGGAAAAGTATATAAACACCGAATTACTAAAATTTCTTGAAAAACACAGTCTAATCCACGACAGGCAGTGTGGATTCTGTCAGCGCAGATCGACTGCCGACCTCCTTTCCTTTCTCAACCATTTTTGGAACAAGTCTATGGAACTACACGGTGGACCCCAGATTGTTGCTCTAGACATATCCAAAGCATTCGATCAGGTCTGGCACGCAGCGCTGCTTAATAAACTTCCGGCCTATGGCATACCACCTACCACCTAAACTTTGTACCTGGACAGCAATTCCCTCTCCAACGGGAGCATTTCTGTTGTTGTGGATGTGCATTCCTCTAAGCTGTATCCAATTAATGCAGGAGTTCCTCAAGGTTCAGCTTTAGCCCCTACTTTGTTTCTTCTCCACATCAATGACCTCTCTAGCACATCCAACCCAGTTCACAGTTACGCGGACGACAGCACCCTCCACTCAAATATACAATATTCTAAGCCTGTCTCTTTAGCCCAATTAGATGAGGATCGCAGACTCATGGAGGGTTCTGTCTCCGTGGATTTCCAAAAAATATTAGACTGGGGAAGTAGAAATCTTGTAGAATTCACCCCCCCAAATATCAGTCTTGCTTTCTTTCTCATAAGAGATACACCAGCCCTAGACCCATTACAATGAACAACCAAGTTATTCAAAGTAATGAGTCCTTTTGTCTTGTTGGCATTTCTGTGGATCAAAATATTAATAGGCACCAACATGTCACATCAATTGCAGAAACGGCTGCTAAGAAATTAGGTTTCCTCTTCCGGGCTCGCAAATACTTTTCACCAGCTAATCTCTATACCTTATATACTTTACAAATAAGACCAAACCTCGAATACTGCTCCCACATCTGGGGTGCCGCTGCCGCTTCTACACTCGCTATCCTGGACTCAATTCAGAAGAGAGCTACACGTCTCATCGGCGACCCTACTCTCACCCAAAGGCTGCCATCCCTTGCCCACCGACGTGTAGTTGGTGACTCTCTCTCTTTTATAGATATCTGCACGGGCACTGCTCAGAGGAGCTTTCTTCCATAGTTCCTCCACCTACTGCCCCCAACAGATCTACCAGGGGAACAAAGCGAATGCACCCTTTTACTGTCCAGGTCACCAGACATATAACATCTTGTTATGCCCGCTCTTTTGTCCCGAGGACTTCCAAGTTGTGGAATTCCTTGCCGGCACATGTTTTTCCTTCTCCTCCAAACCTCCAAACCTTCAAGTCCAGAATTAACAAGTTGCCCCTTTCCTCCTTGTCAACACCCACGGTACGATAGTATTTAGGCTGTAAGCCCTCGTGGTGTGTTGTTGAAATTTAAAACAAACATCGTCCTTTTGAGGAAATTAATGCTTCTACGATTTAGAGCAAGCTTCGGAAAAAGTACTGAACCAAAAGAAACTTGAACCAAGTAAACCGTGGATTACGTCAGAAGTACTAAAGTGGAGACAAGAACATAAGAGGTAAAGAAAGATTAGGGACGAAAAGGCATACACTAAATACAAAAAAATTACGATCAAACAAACATGTATAAATGTAAATAATTAATGAAATTGTTATTATTATTATTATTATGTTTATTCAATTAAATAATGCAATGTGTATTTACACAATAAGTCTAAGACTTATGCTGTGTTTTTACAAAATTTAATTATTATATTAATTATTATTTTCATTATTTTAGAAGGAAGCTACGCTAACACCGAACCACCAGTTTCAACTAACTGTGAGTTGGATGAAAGAAGACTGGACGAGCTGTCAACAAAAATTGTCGATTCCATTACACAAAAGGTATTGAAAAACCTTGAACATGTTGGTAGCGAATATGACAAGCTGGAAACGGTAGTCAACGAGCTGCGAAGGGAATATGAGACCATCGACAGACAACTCAAAGAACAAATTAGAGGAGGCTACCAAGGATAATTAGAAATTAATTTAACTCATTTAACATATATTTTGTTAAAGATTATATAATATAAAGCGCATTTTATATAGCACTGAGAATCATTTGTAATCTTTCTGTGAAGTTTTTGTACGTTTTAAATAAATATTGTGTGTTGCTTTTCTCGAAAAATAGTTTATATTAGAAAAACTAAATTAATTACTGAGGATAAGCTTTTGGCACTTGTTGCTCAATTTACTCTATGCCCTTAAACTTTTCCAATGATGGAACTCTAAAGATCAGTGACATCAGTAATTTGATATGTCCAACGTTTCAAAACATTTTATGATCTCTATACATATTCTGAAATAAATAGGCCAAATCTAAATTTAAATATGAACTGGAGTTCACTTTATATTGCAACTCTTAAGTATATAAATATAGATGCATCACATCTCGTGGCTTCATGTAATGTGTTCTCTCTATAGCTCTTCTCACATCGTAGAGTCTGCATGCCATGTGTCTCGTCAAGAGTCCTGTTATGTTCCTGAGCTGTCTTCTGCTAAGATTTAGCAGCTCTACAGCTCTCTTTGAACTGGGTTCTCCACTTAATATCTTCCCATGTCTAAGCCCTAAACAGTCTGCCCAGTATACCTTGTGTTAGTTTCTGACCCAGGACTTAATGGATCCCTGGCAGTGTTCTTCGTCACGACTAGAACCGGTTCTGGTCCCATAAAAGTTTCTGCTGATCCTCTTTTCGCGAGTTTGTCAGCCTTTTCATTGCCTTTGACCCCCGAGTGACCCGGCATCCAGATGACGGTAACCTCATGCTGCCCGGACAGGTCGATCATCTCGTCCCAGCATTCGCTAAGCAGCCTGGAGTTTACCCGTGGGCTACTTAGAGCCTAAAGTGCTGCCTGGCTGTCTCTAGCTTTAAAGATCCGCTTGTTGGTGTAACCCCTCCTCTTTCGACCTGAAAGACCGTTGCATGAACCCCGAGAGAAATACTGTGACTTACTCTGTCTTTCAGAGTAGAATCCGGCCCCCGTCCCACGGTCTCCGCCGGATCCATCCGTGAATCAGACGAGCGCGCCTCGGAGTAGGCCCGGCCGCTCTCCCGCCATGCCTCGCGGTCGCGTGTTACTACCGCAAATCTGACTTCCAGGCGGATTCGCGGGCTCACGAAGTCCGACCTCATTTCAAGCATGAGCTCCTTCACGATCACCTGAATCTTGCACTGGCCCCTCCAGCCTCGGTTGGCCTTCAGTTTGTCATTGTAGACTAGTCTGTATTCCCAACCTGACCTCATACCTAGACAAGCCATCCTTTGAATAATGCAGTTGTTTTTTGGTACTGGATTGCATCACCTTGAGCCACCATACCAGTGATGCGTGTGTTAATGATGGTCTGACCACCCTTGTGTACAGCCAGTGGCCCATAATCGGTCTCAGTCCCGACGTTTTTCCATATAGCCGCCTGATGACAGCTAGGGTCATGACTGCCTTCGGCAATATTTCTTCAACGTGGTCGTTCCACGTTAATTTGGAGTCCAGTACTACCCCAAGATATTTTACCTGCCTCGCCATAGAAATGTTCCTACCATATAAAGTCAGAGTTCTATGGCGCTCCCACTTCCTCCTCATCGTAAATGATATGACGGTGGCTTTCTCGGGGCTAACTCCGAGCGCTTGGCTAACCGTCCAGCTTTCCACCACTTTCAGTGCCGTCTGCATACGCTACCAGACTGAATATGTGAACCTTTCCTCTGACTATGATGACGATGTCGTCCGTATAGCCCTGCACTTCGTACTTCCCTCCCGAGGGCCCCAGCAGCAGGCCATCCACGACTAGGCGTCAGAGCAGGGGAGACAGAACGCTACCCTGCGGGCACCCCGCTACGAGACGCAAGCAGAGTCTCCTCCGCGAGTGACATGACCACAGCTCTGTCCCTAAGCATGAAGCGGACCCACATGCAACAGGGTTCCTTTATTCCACGCTCTCCGACAACTGCCAGTACCGATCTGAATGAGGTGTTGCTGAAGGCCCCTTCTATATCTAGGAAGGACTCCGGCGGAATCTCCTTATTCAGCAAGCTTGTTCTCCAGTTTTAGTACCAGTTGGTGGATATGAGCACTTTTTCCATTATTTTGAGCAGAAAGGACATGAGACTTATTGACCTCAGGGACTTTGCCTGATCTGTTGGACGACCAGGCTTAAGAATGAATACTCCTTGGCAGTCTCCATGCCCTCATCGTTGAGTTGCTATGAACTCTATTTCCATCAGCGCCAACAACGGGGACCATATAAGCTGCGTGTTTTGAAAAATGCCGTGCTGCTAGTTTACAGTGTATAACTTGTTCCCAGAACTCTAAAGGTTAGTGGTATATTTCAAGATGTCACATTGAACGTCTCTAGCAAAAGTTGTGCAAACGATAGCTTCAGATGTGCAGTTTTTCAAAATATTTCATAAGCTTAAATATAACTTTTTTCTTTTTTCCACTTCTTGACATATGCCTTAAAATATTGTTACCAGTGCCTCAACATTCAGGTCCTACCGGCTTGTCCTGGATGTCACTTTATTTACAGACGTCCGAATTATTTTTCTGATGGCTTAGTGCCTTACACTAATGATCTCCAGGATGATGTCCGTTCCCTAATGGCAAAATCATATACGTTAGGTATTGTGTAAAGTGAATGCCACTATCTAAAAATTGAGGAAGACATGGATAACATTCAGCATTCAGATCCTACCGGCTTGTTCTGGATGTCACTTTATTTGCAGACGTCCGACATCGATAAAACACCAGTTATGTCAAGCGATGGAATTATTTTTCTGATGTATCAGTGCGTTACACTAATGATCTCCAGGATGAGGTCCATTTCCTAATTGAAAATCAGATACGTTGGGTATTGTGTAAAGTGAATGCCACTATCTAAAAACTGAGGAAGACATGGATGACAAGAGAATTCAACATCATGACTCCATCTCACTAAAGCTGTTCATCCTGGTGCTACAAAATATCTTTAAAAAACCTGACCATAGAGTGTAAAGGTTTTTACACGGGTTTTTATGTCAACAAGAAGTCATTTGTGTTTTGCAGATGACATCCTGATAAGCAGCGACGCCAGTGATGCTGAATGAACTCAATGAGGATTTGACAGGTGTAGACTGGAGAATGAACCTCCAGAAGGCGAAAATGATAATCCAGAGAATATCTATCAGTAGAAAACCGCATGCTTAAGTTAGTAAAATATTCGAGCTTAGCAAAAAAATCATAATGCGTAAATTAGCTTGTGAGTTTACTTGACGTAAGCAGCCTCAGATAAACGGCCATTCCTATTAATATAAACCTCAAGGTCTTTGACGCCTGTGTCTGTCTCTTATCATCCACAGCCTATTATTTTAACAAAGTAGCCATTATTGTATCCTATTTGCTTAATCATTATAATTTCTTTCTCAAATTTCAAATACGGTTCAATAATGGTTACTCTGTTCAAATAATATATTAGGTGGTAGATGGAAAAGGATACAAATTAGCGCTTAATTTATCCAAATATTTGACACAAAAGCGGTAACAAATATGTTTCGATAACTTGTTTTGGAAACATTTCAGAAAACACTTGAAAAATTTTAAACGCCAGTACAAATCAAAAGATAGCTTTTAAATCTTACAAGACGACGTGTTACTTGCTATTTAACACGAAAGAAAAATCATGAATTTTCTACAAAAGCTGGAATTTATAAATTAGCTTTGCACATTGTAATAATCTACATCAGCCAAACCTCTAGAAGCTTTAATACCAGTCACAAAGAACATATTTCTGCATTTAGAAATAACCACGCTCACAAATCTATATTTGCAAAACATCTTATTGATACTCAACATACATAACCGCATAGAGCCACTACATTTTTGTAATGACAATAGCCAACTTGACATTTTGAAGCTTTGGAAGTAAAAAAGGCACACATACACGACAATTACTACTTTGTTTTAAATAATCAAACTAATTTGGCGGATTCCCTTTCTTAGAAACTGTGCTTTTTAATTAAATATTTTAAACAAAATACGTCGTAATAGGTTGATATACGTCGATATTTTCGTTATACAGAACCTGCTTTATTGCTTTTATTGTTACTTACTTATTTTATTAACACAATTGTTGTTATGGTTATTATTGTTATAAGTTGATTCTACTTTCATGTTCAATATTGACATATATCACATAGACATTTTGTCACCTGTCTTTTATTACATTTGTTTTATTCTAAATAACTTTTTAACCAAAAAACCATAACAAAGCAACAAGTTCTTATTTATAATTGTCAGGAATACGTATGAATAAATCTGCCAAGTAGCAAAACTGGTTACCGAGAAGAAATTCAAGACTTGTGAAACCATAGAACAAGTATATACATCTGTATTTAGCATTGAACGGTTTCACTAAGTAAGTGCAACAACAATTAATGAATTTTAGGTTTTGTCTTCCTTTTGAAAGATTCTATACACACTACGGCGACTAGCGGACTTATTGATTTTTTTCCTTTTGAGAAGAGGGGTAAATCTTCAAAAGAGAACCGGCTATCTAACGAGTTGTGTCAGATTCATTCTCCCCGGATAACATCTACCAACTACAACCACCTACCGCACTGTGAATCAAGCCTGTAACCACACGTTGTATTGTTCACCATTTTGCTTCTGTGTAGCATATGTTTGGTTATGTTCTCTGCTGTCAGTTTTTTCCCATTCTCATTTGTAGCTCGTTTTCTTATCTCGTCTCACCTGGTGTATTTATGACGCGTGCTCTGGTGTTTCAAGTTATCCACAATGGATGCACGCAACAGTATCCGCCAGCCAGAATCTACCCAGATAGAATCCAAACTAGCCGTGCCCGGACAGGGACTGTGTTAGGTAGTATCCTACATATCCATGTTTTTGGGTTACCCAGCGCCTTACTTCTGTAATTAATGTCTGTGTCCACTATGCGGTTATTTTTTCCTCTTGCCATTTGTTCATCGTCTCCTCCCGTGTTTTGTTTTGATACACCGCCTTGTTTTCATCTTTGTTATATATCCGTCCCGCTACTAATAAATGTATAGGAAACACTTCTGCTATGACTTGCACTGCCTTGGTTGAGACTATTCGGTGAGCACATGCGAGTCTAATTGCCACCCTTCTCGGTATACTTTCCAGGTCTTTCCTCCATTTAGTTGTCTCGATCTGCTGGAGCACCATACAGTATAATGGAGTTAACCACGCTGCTCAATATCCTTCTTCTACCTGCTCTTGGGCCTCTACCATTTGGGATTGGGCGGCTAAGGGCTCTCGCAGCAACACGCTTCACATGAAAACTTATATTCATATTATGACCAATTTGCAAGCCAAGATATGTTCGGCTTCTCTTTGATTGACTTTTCAGTTCTCTTTTCTAACTGTTAGAGTTTTTAGGCTTCTTCTGCCTATCAGTATTACCACTTCAGTCTTCTGTGGTGCTAGTTGAATTGCTTCTTCTGCATCCAAACTTCGATTCTTTCAATCGCCCACGCTATTTAGTCTTCAATCTCTTCCTTGTCTGCCCCGTAAACTATCAGAGCTGGGTCATCGGCATATCCTACAATGGTAGTATTATAATAAATGTAAATGTAAAAAAGTAAATTGTAATAGATGTTCCACAGGGTCGGACCCAACACTGATCCCTGTGGAACACCACTTGTTACGCTCATTGATAGATTTTCCCCAACCAATATCTCCTTCTCTCCAGGCAGATGTGAACCAGATTAATAAAGTATGGTGATATTCGCCGTTTTTAGTGTATCTATTATTCCGTTCCATGGCACTATATTGAAGGCATTTCTCACGTCGAGTGTTACCAGAGCCGCAGACTTGTCACTATCTTATCTTGTCTGTTGCACTATATTTTCGACTTTTTGGACAGCGTCGACGATTGATACTCCTCTTCTAAATCCAGATTGTGTAGGTGCAATATTTCCCTTATTTTTAATTTCTTCAAGCAATCTTTTATATGGGAGCTGTTCATATAGTTTAGCTTACACCTTTAGTAGACAGAGGGGTCGGTATGATTTCTTGCCTTGTTTTTCCATCATAACTGATCTGCCTATTTTCAATTCGTTAGGTAAAGAACCTACTTTTAAGAGTTTGTATAGCGTTTGTTCGAGCAGTTCAGGTTTCTGTATTGCAGCTTTGATGAATTCTGGTGAAATTCCGTCAGGTCCGGGTGCTTTCCCTCCTTTTATTCCGTTTCTTCTTGGACACCATTTCATTACCTTATGCTCAGGGAAAATTCTTCGGCAATATTCAATTGTTGTTCATCGGAGTATTCAACAGGTGAGCGCTTACCTATCCGCCGAGTAACAATTCTGTACCCTGTGCCCCATATATCTCTGTCTGTTTCCTCACAGAGCTTACCCCATGCTAGCTGTTTTGCTATTGTGATAGCATTTTTAGTGTGTTTCGGCATTCTTTATAGTTGTTTTGTATTGCTTCTCGCGTGTTTCTTCTATGTTAGCTTTACTATTTGCTCTGGTTACTCTTCCCTTTTTTGAGGCACTTTCTTCTTCATTAAACAAACTCCTCTATCTACCAGTAGGCCCCTTTGCATCTGTATTTTGCATGTTTCTTTCTTAGCACTGTGTTGCATGCGTTTACCAGTAGGTTTTCCAGGTCTCTCCCATTTTGGAAACCGTACTAGTGTTTGGTCTCTTGTTCTACCTTCTGAAGTAGTTGTCCCTGATTTTAGCTGTTGGACTTATTGAATTCATATATTGTTTAAGTTGTCAGTGTCGTCTTTATAAACCTACTATTATACGGTTAGCATTTGTGTCTGGTAGGTCCTTTGGGAATTTAATGTTAGTTGTTTTTTTTTTCGATCATTACAGTGTTTTGTTTCGGGATCATTCATTAATAGAGATTGTTATTTCTGACCTAACCAAACTGCAAAACAGTTCGGGACATATTAAGGGCCTAAATCTGCCTTCCTTGATCAACTCGTGTGCCTTATATCCCTTTATGATCCTTTTGCACTGATACTTATGCTAGTGTCACTTTGTTTTGATTCTATGAGAGTTACCAGATACTGTCATCTCTTTCAATTGATCTCCATGGAATATAGTGCCTCAAGCGACGATCGGCTATCAATGTATATGAATTTTGCCGAACCCCTACCTTTCTGTAAGGAGGGTAGGGATCTTTAACGTGCCCAACATCGCATGGACACTGGACGAACGGCTTTACGCCCCCTCCGAAGGGAGGGGGGAGGTTAATGTTACAGTTTGTACTGAAAAAGTGAAAGGAGTACCCTGACATCGAACCCAGTACCCTTTGGTTCAGAGGCACACGTTCTTACCCCTGAACCACCGAGGTTCTAGATAATGTCTTAAGATGGAAATTTGTTGATCTATCCACCTTTTGAACATTTTGATTCATTGTCAAATAAACTGATTAAAATTTTGCGTTTTAAACATATAAAAAATCGAATAACAAGATATATGATCCATAACTGACAGTTTATTTTAACTTATTTTATTTATAGATGCCAATTATTTAACTTAATGTAAAAGTATTGAAGTATTTAACTTTTGACAGTAACGTTTCTTTATCTTTAAAAGAACATTGATGAGGACCGATGTTTACAAAACAAATCTTATAATTAGATGTAGATTTTACTTCCTAGTTCAGTTTTATCATACAGTAAACAAAAGTTACGAAAACGATAATAAAATAATTTTTATATGACTATTTCTATCTACACATAGGCGAAAGTTCATTTATAGATATTAATATACAGCGTAAGTAAAAAGTATGGAAACGCACTTATATTTCCTGAGATATTAGTTATTCAAAAAAAAAATGCTTCAGCAAAAGTTTTTCGACATATTTTTTGCTGCAAACTGGCGATATTCAATTTTTTCTGGCGCAAACAACCTCGCTGCTATGGCAACTAAATCTTTTTTTTAATGGTAAGGTATATATTTTTTCATTTTCGGAAAGAATGTCTCTTTCTTAAAAGGGCGCTGTAAAATTTTAATCGGGTTCCTTTAGAAAAAAATTAAGCACAAATTAGATTTCTAAAAAATCATCTCCTTCGGTTGGACTTCAGTAATCAATTTCTTATCAAGTTACCCACCGAAAAAATGTGATAGTATTTATGGCTGTCAATTTCAAACGTTATTTGTTGTCAATTCTTAATTATTTGTTACATCAAATAATTAAGAACTTATACAAATTATTATGGTAGAATTGAGCAAAAAGCCAAGAATTAAAAAAAGCGGGCATCAATCTATATAGGAGAAACAGTATGCTATGTTTTATCAAAATAACTTTATTGTTTGAAAATGTACAAAAATTTCCGAAAGTAAACTTAAATTGTTTCCGAAAAAACTGGTTTCCTGGTCTACCTTATAGGTTAATAGCAAATTGCGCTATTCAAATTTGAAGCATTTAATAAAAATTCGCTACCATAACGCACTTGCTGCCTTCCGAATTTCTTTTCTTACAAAGATGTATTATAATTCGATGCAAAATGCAAAAATGCAATAACATAGGGCGTGTTCGATTAAAAAATTCGCTACCATAATGCACTTGCTGCGTCCCGAATTTCTTTTCTTACAAATATGTATTATATTTCGATGGAAAATGCAAAAATGCAATAACATAGGGCGTGTTCGATTAAAAAATATATTGAATCACCAACGACTTATGGGCCACCCTGTAATTGTGGAAATATTTTTTAAGATGTAGCTTAAGACACCCTATAATTAATGTATACCATTTTTTTCGTAACTTGCATAATAACGGCTATATTGAGCTTTAATGATTTTTTACGAAAATTTGACAAAAATATACCATTAAGCGATAAACTCTATAGCCAACAGTAATGCCAAAGCATCAGAGAAAGGGTGTATTTTAAATTAATATTCTGGGAATATTTTAGTCAAATGAAGGACAATGACGATTGAAACTAAGGCTTTGTAAAGCATTCTTCTTGAGACATTTTCTTTCCATAGCTGATATTAATTTCAGGTTCATTGTCTAAATATTACCAATTTTTACGTTTGAAATCGCGACTTTGACGTTTTGAGGAAAACCCAAATAGATTTTTCTTTAAATGCCTGTAACTTTTTTGTACTTTAGCCTACAGGTAGCTTAGCTATGATGATATTAACCCGCGTACCAAATTTGGTTGCCCTTACTTTGTTAGTTCCGGAGATATATATTTTTTTCGAATGAAAACTCAAAATTTTCCCGGAAAATCTCGTCCGATTTTCCTAACTAAGGAACTTATCCAAGCCATTTACAAAAGGAAGGTATGTGCCAAATTTTATCAAAATCGGCCCATTATTTTTTGAGTTATCAGTGTGACACACACACACACACACACACACACACATATATATATATATATATATATATATATATATATATATATATATATATATATATATATATATATATACATAAATATATATATATATATATATATATATATATATATATATATATATAAACTGACCCCGGATATGGGTTCTAGGGGTCCTAGTTCGCGCTCATCTGCAAATTTTTTTCAAAATTCAAAAGTCGGGATCTCCCCATTGGTGAATTTTTTCTACGAAAATTCACTAATGATAGTGACAATGACAGTGACAAGAAACGAAGTTATAAAGAAGTGTGCATGCTTGTTCATGAAGTGTATTCTAATCGGCCCCAAAATAATGAAGGGTATCAGTCCAAATGATTCAAGAAATTTAAAGAAACTGGTAGTGTCAAAGATAAAACAAGAATGGGAAGACCAAAAACAGCTGTAGCTGATAATAAGGCATTAGATGTATTGTTGTCTTTTCATAAAACTCCTCATTTGACTACAAATGAAGTTGCTACCTTGCACAATGTTTCTCAAAAATCTGTGGGTTTTCTTTTGTTTTTGGATACAGGAGTGGAGAATGCATCATGAAGACCTCATTCCCAACACCGTAGTGTGTGGGATATCGAGGTACTATAGGACTCTTACCCACTAAACTCCGCTCCCTGGAGTACCGGACCTTAGTCCATACCTCCGTCGGAAAGATTTCACACAATAGCGTTTGGATTTGAATGTTTCCATTCTGTTTTTGCCGCGGGGGCGTTATCGGGTAAGTATAAGCTTTGGGCGCTTATGCCTATGTGGAAGTTGCTCATCGTAGTCGGTGGCACTACGGAGAAGACCATTTGTGTGAAAAGATGCTTTTGCGAACTGAGTGGTGGATAGTTAAACTCAAGTATCGAAGGCATTTTCAGATCTGACTGTTTCTGACAAGCCATGGCACTCCAGTAACCATTCTCATAATTTTATTCTGGATGATTTGAAGGATCTTGATGTGTGTGTCGGTTGCTGTGGCTCATGCACGGGATGCATAGGTCAAGGCTGGCCGGATTATGACTTTGTACATGAGCAGTTTATTGTTAGTGGACAATTTGGAATTTCTGTTAAGAAGTGGACAGAACTTCGAGATGAACATCCAAGCTTTCCGTCGGGCAGATTGGACATGGGGGCGCCATTTTAAGCGTCTGTCGAGGAAAACCCCAGGGGTATTTAGCGGAGTCGTGCCAGGGAATTGAGACTGTCGTCTAATGATACGTGTTTGTGATGTGTGTGTCTCCTCTTGGAAAAAGGACTGCTGAACATTTATCGGGGTTTATGGCTAGACATGATTTCCTATACCTGCCTTGCAGCTCGTGTACGGCGGTCTGTAGGCGTGCGATTATTATACTCGGCTGAGTGGAGCTTCTGAGGATGGTAGTGTCGTCTGCGTAAATCTGTAGTAAATTTGCTAAAAAGAGAAAAATTTCACCCATACAAAGTACAGCTGGTACAAGAACTTGTAGATGGTGATTTTGAGGGCCGTGTTGAATATTATGATAGGCAAATTCAATGAGAATCCAGACACTTTGGTAGAAACACGTTTTTCATCAGATGAAGCTACATTTACACCGCATAGATTTGTTAATAAACAACATTATTGTTATTAGTCTCAACAAAATCCACATTGAATGCTGGAGGCTCAAACCCAGCGGCCGCAAAAAAATTATGTATGGGCCGGTATATACACAGCAGAATCATCAGTTCTTTATTGAGGGAAATCTAACATCTTAAAATATTTAAATTTATAAAAAGAAACTATAACCGCTCTGGTTGCAGTGGGCCCAGTTAAAGAAGTTTAGTTTCAGCAAGATGGACCTCCCAGCCATTTTGGAAGGCGCAATATTTGGAAGAAGTTTTCCCAGAAAACTGAATTGCTGCTCTTCAATGGCCTGCTTGATCTCCCTATTTGACTCCATGTGATTTTTTTGTGTCGCTTAAAGAATATTACCTACAAAAACAGACCAAAAAATCTGTAAGACCTGAGAGCCAGAATTATTATAACAAGACAAGTAATGTAATAAATTCCTCTGAAACGCATGTTCAATTGCGTATTGATAATAATGCACAACATTTTGAACATTTATTTAGTTAATAATTATTATTGTTGTTTTATTTTATTTTTCTTTTGTCAGTTTCTTTTAGATTTCAAGTTAATTTTGGTGATACTACAGATGAGAGACAAACTAGTTTTGGATCAATCGACTGCTGATAGCTGAAATTTACTACCTTATATGCACTTTGATACTATTTTCAGGTTGTGGAAATTTGTTTTTTACGTTGTGCGAATTTGTCGTTGCAGAGTTATTGACATTATTGTATATTTTTGTTTGTGTAAGATGCATGTTTTTTGTGCTTTTTTCGGTTTTCTCATACATTTTTAGTCAGGTCAGTTCAGGCTATGTCGTGTCAGGTCAGGCTAGGTCGTTCAGACTGTTTTGTGCATAAATCACAAAAAATGTTATCCGTTCAACCCCCAAACAAGCTGGGAAACCTAAAGAAAATAGGCGTGCTAGACGGAGAGGAGCATCATGGAAAGGAAGTGTTGATGCAAAATGTGAAAAGGGCTGCTTATAAAAATCCACCCAAGCTGTTTTTGTCGATTTTGCTTCTATATGTTCTTCCCCGCCCAGCATTCCCATTAACTCCAGGTCCCGTAACTTTTGGGGGGTTGATTCCACAACAATTATCTTGTTGCTTATGCATATATTGGTGATTCTAACACTGGAATGGTCGCATGGGGTGTATTTTACCCCAGCATAGCTTATTTTGTTTATAATTTCTCAATAACAACAGGTACATTTCTGCAGACCTATGTATTCCTCACTCGTGCATTTCAGATGCTACTGCAATGGTCAGTACCAATTTGTCTTATACAATTTTTCCTATGTTTTTACTAGAAGCTACCTGGGGCAGTATAATACCCCACGCGATTTTTTTTACCATGCAACTATGAAAGTAGAAAGGGAAATTCGAATTTGTAGAAATGAATAACTATCTTCGCTGCTACAGACACCCGAATTTGACAGTTGGGTAATACTGTTCTAGCCTTCGTAAAATGAACCGGCTGTACTAAATGTGTCTCGGATAATGGGCGAACTACAATTTATCGAGGATGATCCCATAAGGGTGCTCTAGATAGTAATTTATTTTATGCTTCCAGAACCACCAGACGTTGGCCATTACCTTTTTTTTTGGCATGCTTAACATCGGAGCAATAAATGCTTTGAACTTATACGTGCTTAATAATAGCATTGAAAGCATTCAAAGAACGAATTGCTTGGAAGACTTGGCCAAGGAATTGAAGGAACCGCAAATGAGGAAAAGGAATCATTCGAAGAGAATCCCCAGAGAGCTTCGTGAAAAAGCAAGCAAACGTTTGAGTGTCTCTACGTCTCAGGGTGAAGCTTCTACTTCTCGAAGAGCAGCTTCTGCTTGTTCGAGGGGTCATGCTTCTATTTCTAAGCGTCGGGCTTCCGCTTCGCAGGATCCACCAGCCAGGAAGCAACAATGGGTTGGACAGTGACAATGCCTCTTTTTTTTTTTAAAAATAATTTATTTCAACAACACACCACGAGGGCTTACAGCCTAAATACTATCGTACCGTGGGTGTCGACAAGGAGGAAAGAGGCAACTTGTTAATTCTGGACTTGAAGGTTTAGAGATTCGGGGAAGAAGGAAAAACATGTGCCGGCAAGGAATTCCACAACTTGGAAGTCCTCGAGACAAAAGAGCGGGCATAACAAGATGTTCTATGTGTGGTGACCTGGACAGTAAAAGGGTGCATTCGCTCTCTTCCCCTGGTAGATCTGTTGGGGGTAACAGGTGAAGGAACTATGGAAGAAAGCTCCACTGAGCAGTGCCCGTGCAGATGTCTATAAAAAAGAGAGAGAGAGAGAGGTCACCGACAGCACGTCGGTGGGCAAGGGATGGCAGCCTTTAGGTGAGGGTAGGGTCACCGATGAGACGTATAGCTCTCTTCTGAATGGAGTCCAGGATAGCTAGTGCAGAAGCGGCAGCAGCACCCTAGATGTGGGAGCAGTATTCGAGGTTTGGTCTTATTTGTGAAGTATATAAGGTATACCGATTAGCTGGTGAAAAGTATTTGCGAGCCCGGAAGAGGAAACCTAAGTTCTTAGCAGCCGCTCCTGCAATTGATGTGACATGTTGGTGCCAATTGAGATTTCGATCAACAGAAATGCCCATAAGTGAAAAGGACTCATTACTTTGAATAACTTGGTTGTTCATTGTGACGGGTCTAGGGCTGGTGTATCTCTTATGAGAGAGAAAGCAAGACTGTGATTTGGTGGGGTTGAATTGTACAAAATTTCTAATTCCCCAGTCTAATATTTTTTGCAGATCCACGGAGTCTGCGATCCTCATCTAATTGGGCTAAAGAGACAGACTTATAATATTGTATATTTGAGTGAACTGTGAACTGGGTTGGATGTGCTAGCGAGGAGATCATTGATGTGGAGAAGAAACAAAGTAGGGGCTAAAGCTGAACCTTGAGGAATGTGATGAGTTACAAGCAGATCTTTTGTGATTTTTTTTACATACATGTTCATAATTTTTTTGTATTTTTATTTCATTTCACGCTATAAATATATAATTACTATAGAATATAATTTTATAAATAATTGTAGTTACATAATATGAAAATTGTCGTTCAAATTGATGCATTTTATCAAACAAAACAATTTCTTCCATATTTCTTTATTTATTTTTATTATCACGCATTTCTGAAAATATTCTTAATGTCATCTGTGGTATATGTACCGAATATATACAAACATAGTTTTTAACTCAAAAAATTAATAACCAATGTTTGCTTTTTACTACAAAAGATATATGCTCCTGGGGTGCTATATTACCCCACGCGACCTTCCGTGTAACTTTTGGGTGCGCGACCATTCCAACTAAAATAATTTGGATTGTCGTTATTAGTACTATTAACAAACCTTAAGCATATCAAAAATGTTAGACAACCGGTGAAATTAGACGCCTACGAGAGTATTTATATCTCTATGGCCATAAACAACAAAGTTTGTTTCAACCGGGCTCCACCAGTTCTTAATAGTCCACTGTTCACACTGTTTGATAAAAAAATGCCGAAAGTGCGTGGGGACGACTTAACGGAATTTTTAAAAGGAATTTCGGGTAGTAAAAATAAGGATAAAAAAGTCTGGACGCAACAAGTGCGTTATGGTAGTGAATTTTCATTAACATGTTTTTAATAGCAAATATGTGTGTGTGTTTTTTTTAAGAAAGCAGGCATTAAATTTGGTTACCAGTATAATCTATATACTAAAAACAATGTGCCATGTTTCATCAAAATAACTTTAGTGTTTGAAAATGTATAAAAATTTCCGAAAGTAAATTTAAAGTGTTTCCGAAAAAACTCGTTTCTCGGTCAACCTTATAGGTTAATAGCAAATTGAACTATTCAAATATGAAGCATTTAATCAAAATTCACTACCATAACGCACTTGCTGCGTCCAAAATTTCTTTTCTTACAAACATGCATTATATTTCGATGGAAAATGCAATAACATAAGGCATGTTTGATTAAAAAAAAAAGAAAATTTGTATCACCAACGACTTATGGGCCATCCTGTGATTGTAGAAATAATTTTTAAGATGTAGCTCAAGACACTCTATAATTAATGTATACAATTTTTTTCATATCTTGTATAATAACTGATATATTGAGCTTTATTGATTTTTTACGAATATTCGACAAAAATTATATACCATTAAATGATAAACTCTATAGCTAAGGCTACTGCCAAGCATCAGAGAAATGGTCTATTTGAAATGAATTTTCTGGAAATATTTTAGTAAAATGAAGGACAATGACAGTTGAAACTAAGACTTCAGGGTTTGTAAAACATTATTCTTGAGACATTTTTCTTCCATAGCCCGTATTAGATTCAAGTTATTTGCCTAAATGTTACCAATTTTGACGTTTTAAATCGCGACTTTGACGTTTTGAGGAAAACCCCAATTGATTTTTCTTTAAATGCCTATAATTTTTTTGTCTTTTGACCTACAGAGCAAAATTTGGTAGGTAATTTACCTATAATGATATAAGCCCGTGAACCAAATTTGGTTGCCCTTACTTTGTTATTTCCGGAGATATAATTTTTTTTCGAAAGAAAATGCAACATTTTCCGGGAAAACCTTGGCCGATTTTCCTGGCTAACGAACTTACCCAAGCCACTTGCAAAAGGAAGGTATTTACCAAATTTAATCAGAATCCGCCCATTATTTTTTGAGTTATCGGTGTGATATATATATATATATATATATATATATATATATATATATATATATATATATATATATATATATATATATATATATATATATATATATATATATATATATATATATATATATACATATAAGAATCGAAACTGACCTCGGATATGTGTTCTAGGGGGCCGAATTAGCGCTCATTTGAAGAAATTTTTTCTAAATTCAAACTCTGGACTCCTCGATATACAAACGTGGGAAGTTTGTTCGTGATTCCACTCTCTCTCTCTCTCTCTCTCTCTCTCTCTCTCTCTCTCTCTCTCTCTCTCTCTTTCTCTCTAGGGTGTCAGTCTTTTTCCTGGCACGTTATATAAACATAATGTTTAGTGGTTAAAGGGCTTAGAATGTTTCATCCTCTGATGACGTTAACTTAGTGAGTGAAATGAAAATTCGCAAAGGTCGTATCTATTTATCGAATTTTCGTAGAAAAAATTCGCCAAAAGACACGTTTTGGGATATTGATTTATAGCCATTTTTTTACTTATAAAACGAGGGCGATACAATCTGTATAACTTAAGAATCCCATAAGGCTTAGGCAGACAAACAAATTTTAATTTTTTACATGACGGCAAAAATTGTGCTCGAATGGAATCATAACCTCCACATAACTGTGATAATCTACTCTCCTCAGAAAGACATTCTCATTAAGTGAATTTAAGGTCCACGACTTGACCACAAAGAAAATATTCGTATTCCTGAACCCACAAACTTCGGAAACGTTATATTATTCGAGTTTTAACGAAAATGTCAATTTTCACCAAATCGCCCCTTATTTATCCTCCAGCCCCCAAAGCGATTTTACCCTAAAACAATTCGATGCGTTCCTTTGTTGGGTGTTAAACGGATACCAAATTTGAAGACGATATCTCCATTCGTTCTGAAGTTATTGCGCCTACTAACAGACAAACGTACAGGCCGACAAACAGACCGACTGACCGACCGACAGACCGACCGACAGACAAAAAAAAATTCGTTCCAGAATCAAGTTTTCTATATGTTTTGAAATTTTTTACGCTGTTTGAGCAAAAAAAATAATTCGAAATTTCTGTCATCGATATTCCACCCTCACACAGTCAACCCCTAATTTATATTCAGCACGGAATACCAGATGTTTGGTGAAATTGAGAGTTTTCTAATAAACAAACTCTAAAACGTTATATTGAGTTTTAATGAAAAAATGTCAATATTCATCCTCCCCGGAGGGAGCCGTTCGTTTGTCGGGTGCTAACTGTAAACCGAATTGAAGACGATTCTCAATTCGTTCTAAAGTTATCGTGGTTACAAACAGACAGACCTACAGCCACAAAAAAATGTCTTTCCCAAATCGTGTTTTCTATATGTTTTGACACTTTTTGCGACGTTTAAGCTAAAACAAATTTTTGAAATTTCGTCGTCGATGCCATACTTTCTCCACGCGTATTGACGATGTGGAAGTAAAATAGCTTCTATACTAAAAGATTTTACACAATTGAAGAGTTAAAAGAAACATTTGAACTTGATACAGATAATTTTTTTAATGCGTAAATGTCACTAGAAGACAGAGAAGAATTAAATGTCCAATTAAAAGCATTATCTTACTAAAACCAATTTAAAACAAGGAATAAGTAACAAATAGTTTCAAAATCTAAACGACTTCCATTATAACAAGTCATTGACCAGTGAAAGTAGATGAACCTTTATCTGCAAACTCTTATAGAAGATTGAGATCACGTGTAATCAAACGCTGAAATGAAATAAATGAGCTCAGTCACATTTTTATCCTCGAATTAAATATCCTAATTGCGATATAATTTGCAATATTTTTAGATTTAACAGTCAATGCTAAACTGTAAAAATAGCTTTTTATATAATGGACAATAATTTCCCGCCCAAATGTATTACGGACTGTCATCAGAGGTCATAGATAATACTATATTAAAGACAGCCACTCTGTTGTAAAGGGGGTCAGTTATCAGAATGTCACCAAGAAAGTTGATTGTCGCTTCTCTTCTTTTAATCCTTCAAAACTGTAAGTTTTTCTAGTTTCTTCGTTTTCCTTAAAGTCTTGAAAAAACGCTTAATATTTTGCTTCCAAACATCTGTAGTACTTTACGATGTCTCTCTAAGAAATAATAGAGGCGTTTTTTTTAATAGTACAATTTTAAACAACGTTTAAATAATCAAAGCAATATTTTTGCACTATTAGACACGTCTGAAATTTTTTCTTTTTAGTGAATCTTTATTAAACCTAAACCAACTTCCGTTTATATATATATATATATATATATATATATATATATATATATATATATATATATATATATATATATATATATATATATATATATATATATATTATATATATATATATATATATATATATATATATATATATATATATATATATAGGGTGGCGCATTGAAAACGAAACAGACCGATTTACGTCCAGAGAATTTATTTTTAAGAAACGCTGAAACACGCCAATTTTAATATTGAGGGGGACATGTTTTGACACAAAACTCAACTTTGTCACATCAACCCATTAAGGGTGGTGATAACAACCCTTATATTTTAAATAGGGAAGATGGGTCGAGTGTTACATGATTTGAAAGCTCTTTCTTTTCTAAATTTAGCACACTAATTTTTTTGGAAGTTTTATCAACTCGTTTAAAAATTATTCACATTTGAAGATGGAAAAACGCATTTCGTTCAATCCGATAAGAGATGTGCTGATAGCCAATGGTTTGTTAGTTTGTAAACAAAAAAATTGACTATCAGAACATTTCTTATCGGAATGAGAGAAATGCGGTTTATTATTTCAGTTTATCGGTCGGTTTGATACTTGATAGTACTACCGAAAATTAATTTCACATTGGTGTATTCTGTAGAAGAAAGAGTTGAAATAATTACTCTTTTTTCAAAAACGATGTCTGTGCCAACCGTACCGCAAATTTGTTTAATGTACGGCATCCGAACAGACATGTTAACAGAAAATACATTTTGGAATTAGTTGCAAAGTTTCGAGAAAGTGGTTCAGTAGCCAACAAAAAACGAGATCCTGAACGTGAATTTCCGGTTAGAAATGACACTACTGAGATTGAAGTTTTAGGACAAATTGCTGCAGACCCAACTTTGAACACGAGAAAACTAGCCACTGTTTCAAACATCAAAAGAAGAACTATTCAGCGAATATTGAAGCATCATAAATTTCACCCGTATAAAATTTATCTTGTACAACAACTGAATGAAGATGATTTTGATCGGCGGCTGGAGTTTTGTGAAGTTATGACTGCACGAATAGCTGATGACGGGAACTTTCTGTTCAATATTTGTTTTTCAGACTAGTGTACGTTTTTATTAAACTCTACAGTCAATCGTCCTAATTGTCGTTATTGGGCAGATAATAATCCAAGAAATTTTAACGAAGTCCACACTCAAACTCCACAGAAATTGAATGTCTGGACCGGCATTTTTGGAGACCGTTTAATCGGACCAATTTTTCTTGATGGCAAAACGTATTTGGAGTTACTAGAACATACCGTTTACCCTCTACTAATTGACATTGTTGAAAATGATGATCTCTATCAAGAAAATCAATTAGTGTTTCAACAAGATAGAGCTCCTCCGCATTTTTCACAACGTGTTAGGGAGTTTTTGAACAAGAGAGTATCCAGGACAATGGATTGGGCGTAGAGGTGCTATTGAGTGGCCCCCTAAATCACCGGATTTAACTCCTTTAGACTTCTTTCTATGGGGCCATTTAAAGAGTAGAATTTACCCAACAGAACTGGAGTCTCTGGAAGAATTACGGCGACGCATTGTTGAAGAATGCCATCTAATAACTCCACAAATGCTCCAGGATGTCAGAGCTCGTTTTGAACAAAATTTGTACTTTTGTACGGAAGCTGGTGGTCAACAATTTGAACACTTACTTAACTAAATAAACATTTTTGATCGTTTGATTTTGTTTTTTAGGTTTTTTAACGAAAAATTGACTAAGTAGTGCTTTCTTATCACAATGAATGAAATACGTTCTTGCAACTCCAACTGTGAATAATTTTTAAACGAGTTGATAAAACTTCCAAAAAAATTTGTGAGCTGAATTCAGAAAAGAAAGAGCTTTCAAATGATGTAACACTCGATCCATGTTCCCTATTTAAAATATAAGGGTTGTTATCACCACCCTAAAGGGATTGATGTGACAAGTTGAGTTTTATGTCAAAACATGTCCCCCTCAATATTAAAATTGACGTGTTTCAGCGCTTCTTAAAAAAAATCTCTGGACGCAAATCGGTCTGTTTCGTTTTCAATGCGCCAGCCTGTATATATATATATATATATATATATATATATATATATATATATATATATATATATATATATATATAGTTTTTCAATGATTTTACATAGCTCAAAAGTATATATGTTAAAATACCATTATTTACCTTTTGTAGTAAATCAATGAAGAGGAGATGAGAAAATACAGAACAAGTTAATATTATTAGCACCATTAGTTATAAAAGCTTTTAATCAAAATTTGTTATGTTAAATTTGAATTAAAGCTGATAAGCTTCAAAGCTAACTATATTTAATTTTTTTTATTTGTCAAGGAAATACAAATAGGGGTAGTGTCTTAAAAAGTTATTATCTTTATGTTTATTAAGTTTTCGTTAAAAGTAACTTAAAAGTCTTCTACACACATAGTATTTTATTTAATAACGGTTCACAATGTGATTGTGTTTTGTTTCTTTAACGTCGGGCTATTTCCGCGACTATGGCCAATCACCGACACCAGGGAGCAGTTTCTCCTCACTATCCTTGAAATTTTCCCGAACTCCTGCCTTTCTGTAAGGAGGGTATGGAACTTTAACGTGCCCAACATCGCATGTACACGGGACCGACAGCTTTACGCCCCATCCGAAGGGCGAAACGTGCAGATATTTAAATTGCTCAAATGCAATGCCAGAACCTCGGTTGATGTTAATGTTACAGTTTGTCCTGAAAAAGTGAAAGGAGTACCCTGAGATCGAACCCAGTACCCTTCGGTTCAGAGGCACACGTTCTTACCCCTGAACCACCGAGGTTCTTAGGTTCACAATGTAAAATAGAAACATTACTAAAATTTATATTATGGCCAGTATCAAGAATACGTTCAGACAAGGTACAAGTTCTTTTTTGTAAATGTATATCACTTTTGTGCTGTGTTAACGAAAATATAATTAAAATAGAGAAGGATGATGACTTTTTAAAACACTACCCCCATTTATTTTTCCTTGACAAAAGCAAAATAACAAATTCAACTACAGTGAGCTTGCATATCAACTTTAAGACAAAAGTGTTTTAATAAAAATTTTCAAGATCAATTTTAAAACTAGCTTTTTATGTAAGTATTTAAAAAAAATTTATTTTTCCTTTGTAAATTGTAATTATTTGCTTCCATGTTGGTAGCATCTTAATCGTAAATCAAAATAAGGTTAACTAACATCTGAGCCGTGATAGACGTACCTAATCTCAATCGTTATTCTTCTTCTTAACTCAATTAAATCGCATGGCTACGTTTTGTGTACCATACTGTTTACATATCCCCATAAAAAGAAGTGTAATAACGTAAGATCGGGTGATCGTGCTGGCCACTCTAACGCTAGTGGAATATTAAGTCGAGGTACCGCTGAACATTGATTTGGCCATGTGCTGGTGTTCTATCCTGCTGGAACCATATCATATTCGCTGGAACTTGTGGGTTTGCTCGATCCGAATATAATTTCGCCAAAGTTGGCACGACATTACTTTGAAGCACTACTATGCTAAATAATTATCTCCATTCAAATTTCCATCAATGAAAAAGGGACTAGTGACATGATTTCCAACCATTTCCGCCTAAACATTAATTTTTTCTGGGTATTGCGTATGTTTTTCTTTCATTCGGTGTGGATTTTTTTAGAGCAGTAGCAACAATTTTGACGATTAGCGTGGACGTGGAGTGTAAAACGGCACTCATCAGAAAACAAAACAAGTTCTAATTGAATAACATCGTTATCTAAAATTTTCGACGTTATTTTTATCAAAATCGTCTTTCGCGAGCTCCTGAGTTTGTATCAATTTATAGGGATGCATTTTATTTTCTTTTAATATTCGTATAATTGATGAATGGCTGACATATAATCTTGTCGCTGCTTGTCGACTCGAAGTATGTGAGGTTTCCTCAAGCTCAAGCATTACATCCAATTTGGTATCATTACTCAGTAAATTAAGAATATTTTTTTTGTACCCGCCTTGCATGTTCAAGCTAGCGTATTTGCTTTTCAATTTTACTAATTGTCCCTTGGGATCTCTTATACCAGCAATTTAGCTAACTAAGTTTTGGTAAATTCCAGTAGCAAATATTCATACAGGGTGGCGCATTGAAAACGAAACAGACCGATTTGCGTCCAGAGAAAATTTTTTTTTCAAGAAACGATGAAACACAATGATTTTTAAACGAGTTGATAAAACTTCAAAAAAAAATAGTGTGCTGAATTCAGAAAAGAAAGAGCTTTCAAATGATGTAACACTCGACTTATGTTCCCTATTTAAAATATAAGGGTTGTTATCACCACCCTTAAAGGGTTGATGTGACAAAGTTAAGTTTTATGTCAAAACATGTCCCCCCAATATTAAAAAAGACATGTTTCAGCGTTTCTTTAAAAAAAATTCTCTGGGCGCATATCGGTCTGTTTCGTTTTCAATGCGCCAGCCTATATATTTACTTAAATGTTATTATGCTATTTTAATACCGTAGATGTAAATAAATAAATAAAAACATAGGCGGCATTTCGGGAAATTTTTCTTGAAATAGGAGAGCAACACGATCTGTGATCGTGTTTTATCTCCGTAACCAATCATCTGCAGAATTATTATTTTATGCATTTCCGTTAAATAAACCATGGTTCTGAATTTCAGTTACTGACAACTACTGTCAAGCGGTCACAATCACACAGCAAGTTGATCAGGCGTCTTAAACAAAACTAACACTGTCAACTATGAAGAATGCTGATAATTTTTATGTCTCCTTTTTAATTGATGCCGTCCAAAAAAGACACTCAAATTGTTTTCGCTTGCGTTCTTATTATCAAGAATGAAACGCGATTAGTTTTAGTGAATTTTCTTTAAAAAATTCACTAATGAGGAGATCCCGACTTTTGAATTTTGAAAAAATTTCTTCAAATAAACGCTAATTAGACCCGCCAGAACACATATGCGATGTCAGTTTCAATTTTTATATGTTATATATATATATATATATATATATATATATATATATATATATATATATATATATATATATATATATATATATATATATATATATATATATATATATATATATATATATATATATATATATATATATATATATAGATCACACCAATAATTAAAAAATAATGGGCCGATTTTGACTAAATTAGACGAATACCTTTCTTTTGCAAGTGGCTTGAATAATTTCGTTAGCCAGGAAAATCGGCCCAGGGTTTCCCGGGATTTTTTTGTGTGTTTTCTTTCGAAAAAAAAAATATATCTCCGGAAATAACAAATTAAGGGCAACCAAATTTGGTAACCGGGTTGACGACATTATAGGCAAATCACCCACCAAAATTTAGCTATATAGGTTGAAAGACAAAAAAATTATAGGCATTAAAAAAATTGGAGTTTTCCTCAAAAAGTCAAAGTCTCGATATAAAACGCCAAAATTGGCAACATTTAGGCAAAGAACCTGAAACTAATACGAGCTATGGAGAGAAAATGTCTGAAGAAGAATGTTTTACAAAGCCTGTGTTAGCTTCAACCGTCATTGTCCTTCATTTTACTAAAATATTTCCAGAAAATTCATTTCAACTCGACCCCTTCTCTGCTGCTTCGACAGCAGTCTTAGCTATAGAGTTTATCGTTTAATGGTATATATAATTTTTGTCAAATTTTCGTAAAAAATCAATAAAGCTTCATATATCCGTTATTATACAAGATACGGAAAAAATTATATACACTAATTATAGGGTGTCTTGAGCTACATCTTAAAAAGGTATTTCTAGAATCACAGGCCTGTAAGTCGTTGGTAATACTTTTTTTTTAATCGAACACGTCTTATGTTACTGCATTTTTTCATTTTACATCGAAATATAATGCATGTTTGTAAGAAAATAAATTCGGGACGCAACAAGTGCGTTATGGTAGCGAATTTTCATTAAGTGCTTCAAATTTGAATAGCTCAATTTGCTATTAACCTATAAGGTTAACCAAGAAACCAGTTTTTTCGGGAACACTGAGTTTACTTTCAGAAATTTTTGTACATTTTCAAACATTAAATTATTTTGATGAAACATGGCACATTTTTTCTGCTATATAGGTTATACTGATAACCAAGTTTGATGCCTGCTTTCTTAAACCACACACACATATTTGCTACTAAAAACATTTTTCCGAAAATTCACTATCATAACGCACTTGCTGCGTCCAGACTTTTTTAGTGTGTGTAGCGATCTTCGTCAAATCAGGTGAATTTCTTTTAATTTGTCCCGCATAAAAACAGACACAGGGAGATTGCGTATAGAGGAGCCTAAAATATGACGATTTGACCCAACTTACCTCTACACCAACTTGCACCCCTATGGAGTTATAAGGGTTTAAAGAGTCCACAAATATTAAAACCAAGTATCTCGAAAACCGTTTTATCCAAAAGAACCAATTCGGTACGTGGAATGATCTCAACATCAGCGCTAAAATAAATTTGAGGTCGGCAAAGTTTTGATTGGGTTGACACGCCCCCTTTAATTGAACAGAAATGTTCATCCCTTATCTGTCACACGCATTCTTTTAATAAATGGATAGGATAACTTCGTTATCCAATGACTAATTCTTCCGGGAAATTGTTGGGTGTTCTTTTGAAAAATTCGAATTCGGTACGTGGAATGATCTCAACATAAGCGCTAACTGGTAAGGTAAAATAAATCTAAAGTCGCCAAAGGTTTGATTGGGAATGACACACACCCCTTTCATTGAACAAAAAAATTTCATCCCTTATCTGCCACACGTATTCTTTTATTAAATGAATGGGATAAATTCGTTACACCAATGACTAGTTTTTCGGGGAAATTTTTGCGTTCTCGTTCACCAAATTGTTCTATCTTCACAAATAACAAAGTCATTGTAGCAAAATCTGATGTGAGAGTTGCTCTTAGAATACGTGTACTATATGCCAAAATTCAGATATCTAAGTTGAAAGGGAAAGTAATAAACATTTAAAGGAGACAATTTTTGATTGCACTAGAGGCCAAAAAAGAGCAGAAGACCAAAATATTATAAACGATAAACAAAATCTATTAAATATTACAGAAAAAGATTAAGTTTCATTGGCCCAAAAAGCTCAAGAAGTACCAGCAATTTTATGGTTTTTCTTCAAAGTGACGTTTTAGAGCTGTTTTCTTTCCTTTGCTTCTTTTTTGCGATTGTTGCATTAAACGTCAGCATGCTGCTTAATCTTCTGAAGCCCACTTGTCTTGCAATACTTGAAACAGTTGTAATAACTTCAAATGCGTTACCTAGTCGTCTAACACTGTTTTCAAGGTTGCTATCGACAGTAATAGGCTTTGGATTATCTGCATTTAAAGTAAAATTATGACTGTCGGTTATAAAAGCGTGATCAGAAATTTTCACCGAGTTTCATGGGAATATTCCACATGTTCTAAATCCGGAAACTCCAATTTGAATGGTTGCTGCCTTTCTCCGTCCGCTGTTAAGCACTAATAGAAACTGGAATCCGCTAATTTTTCTTCGTGAATAAGTGTACACAGTTTCTGTAAGCTTAAGACCAGTAATTGTCTAGATGTTTGAAAAAAGATCGGTCCAATGACTCGAGCCAGTGTGTTGTATGGCTTGGTAACCACAACAAAATTACATCATCGACAGCTAAATCCATAATTTCAACATCAGAACAATGGGAATAATGACCATCTAAGATTAATAACACTTTTCCAGCTTCAGTTCTTGGGATAAAATCTTCTAACAACCATGTTTTAAAAATATCTTAGGTCACGCATGTAGACTTTTCACTTATGACTGACTACTTTGCTACCAGGAGGCAAGACCTCTTCGGATTCACGTTTTTTTTCTCTTCATATTGTAATAATGAGGTACTCCTGTTTCGTTAGCCAACAATAAATTCATTGATTTTTGTTGCCCTTACTTGGTGAAACTGGTCCATACTACATACAGACTTGGAGACTACTTTTCTGGCTTAACTGTTGGTTTTCGTTTTTGTAGGTGAAGGACGTAGCCAGCGCGTGAGTTAACTGGAGCAAGTGGCCCTTATGAATTCTGGATGTTCTAGGATGTTCTTCAATAAATGTTAATTCTAATCATATCTTTGTACAGAAGTTGTTTTCATTTATAGTTAAATAATCGAAATAACTTATTTACCTAAGATAGTGATCGGATTATTGTTATATTTCCACGAGTATTGCGTTTGCAAAATTAATTATTTTAAAATCGATTTTCTATTGTCTAAAAAGTTATTTTCTCTATTTTTAGGCAATGGAGAGACGGATAATCCTATTATAAAACGGATCTTTCAAACAGGATCTAGCGTAGGAAAAGAAGCAAATATAGAATGTACTGTCGAAAACCTTGGAAGCTTTGAACAGAGGTGGTCAAAAGTTGACGAGACAAATTCTAAGATAATTATTTCCGAGGGAGAATCGCTGATAATCAGTGATCCGCGGTTTGCTCTCGCATATGATAACGTAAGTTAAATGAAACCTTTATGTTGAGATAAACATTTAAGTCAATTAATTTTCATTAAAATAATTTGTTCGCCTTTATTGCTATAGGTCATATTGTTGACAATTATATAATGAAATCTTCTTTATATATTTGTATGATTATGTAAAAACGTTATCCAATATGTTAGGGTTAAAAATATATACTTTAAAGATATTATTATGTAATTGAATTAATCAGTTTGTTGCAAAAACAATGTAAGGCATTTTTAGCGAATTTTCATTAAAACAATTCGCTAGTAGAGAGGTATCGATGGTGAGACTTTGCAACAATGTTTTTAAATGAGCGCGAACTAGGACCCCTAGAACCGATATCCGGGGTCAGTTTAAATGTTTATTTATTTATATATACAGGCTGTATTTAAATGAAGGGGCACCAGAGATTTCTTTGGTGAAAATAAATTGATTTACCATAACATACATATATCCCAAGTCGCATAATAAAAAATATACAGGGTGTCCAACTGTCAAATAAAAAATGGTTTTTCCTTAATAATTTCTAAACTTTTAGACAGATATGTTTCACATATTATAGCAAACAAGACATTTTTTCAAGTTTGGAAGAATAATATAATAATTATTTTTGGCTGTCACCAATGATATAGTAATGTAAAATACTAAATGTGCGCATACGTTTTGCGGAATAAGATTGAAGCCAGCATTAGAGAGAGTTGAACATAAGCTGAAATCAGTACGTGCAAGAAAGATAGGTATAATTAGGTCACGTGACATAGGGCGCCCGCGTAGGATTATTACATTGCCTTATATGAAACAAAGGGCAAATTATTTTATTTTAAAACATTAATATTAGAATACAGTTTTTTAATTTATCGTAATGTATAAACAATTAGTAATGATTGATATATAGAAAGCACAGCTAAATTAGATTGCAGGCAAATATTTTTGGTTGGCAATCTCTTCATGGAAAGTTATATTATAAACTTTTAAAAGGTAAAAATTTTGATTAAAAGCTTTTATAACTAATGGTGCTAATAATATTAACTTGTTCTGTATTTTCTCATCTCCTCTTCATTGATTTACTACAAAAGGTAAATAATGGTATTTTAACATATATACTTTTGAGCTATGTAAAATCATTGAAAAACTATATATATATATATATATATATATATATATATATATATATATATATATATATATATATATATATATATATATATATATATATATAAAGGTGGCGCATTGAAAACGAAACAGACCGATTTGCGTCCAGAGAATTTTTTTTAAGAAACGCTGAAACACGTCAATTTTAATATTGAGGGAGACATGTTTTGACATAAAACTCAACTTTGTCACATCAACCTCTTAAGGGTGGTAATAACAACCCTTATATTTTAAATAGGGAACATAGGTCGAGTGTTACATCATTTGAAAGCTATTTCTTTTCTGAATTCAGAACACTAATTTTTTTGGAAGTTTTATCAACTCGTTTAAAAATGATTCACAGTTGGAGTTGCAAGAACGTATTTCATTCATTGTGATAAGAAATGCACTAATTAGTCAATTTTTCGTTGAAAAAAACTAAAAAACAAAACCAAACGTTCAAAAATGTTTATTCAGTTTCAAATTGTTGACCACCAGCTTCCATACAAAAGTAAAAACGAGCTCTGACATTCTGGAGCATTTGTGGAGTTATTAGACGGCATTCTTCAACAATGCGTCGTCGTAATTCTTCCAGAGAGTCCGGTTCTGTTGCTTAAATTCTACTCTTTAAACGGCCCCTTAGAAAGAAGTCTAAAGGAGTTAAATCCGGTGATCTAGGGGACAACTCAATAGCACCTCTACGCCCAATCCATTTTCCTGGAAACTCTCTGTTTAAAAACACCCTAACACGTTGTGAAAAATGCGGAGGAGCTCCATCTTGTTGAAACACTAATTGATTTTCTTGATAGCGACTATCATTTTCAACAATGTCAATTAGTAGAGGGTAAACGATATCTTCTAGTAACTCCAAATACGTTTCGCCACTCATATTGACGTAAAAAAAATTGGTCCGATTAAACGGTCTCCAAAAATGCCAGTCCAGACATTCAATTTCTGTGGAGTTTGAGTGTGGACTTCGTGAACATTTCTTGGATTATCTGCCCAATAACGACAATTATGACGATTGACTGTAGAGTTTAATAAAAACGTACACTCGTCTGAAAAACAGATTTTGAACAGAAAGTTCCCGTTATCAGCTATTGGTGCCGTCATAACTTTACAAAACTCCAGCCGCCGATCAAAATCATCTATATTCAGTTGTTGTACAAGATGAAACGGGTGACATTTATGATGCTTCAATATTTGCTGCATAGTTCTTCTTTTGATGTTTGAAACAGTGGCCAATTTTCTCGTGCTCAAAGTTGGGTCTGCAGCAATTTGTCCTAAAACTTCAATCTCAGTAGTCTTATTTCTAACCGGAAATTCACATTCAGGATCCCGTTTTTTGTTGGCCACTGAACCACTTTGTCGAAACTTTGCAACTAACTCCAAAATTTATTTTCTGTTAACATGTATGTTCGGATGTCGTTCATTAAACAAATTTGCGGTATGGTTGGCACAGTCATCGTTTTTAAAAAAATGAGTAATTATTTCAACTCTTTCTTCTACAGAATACACCATTGTGAAATTAATTTTCGGTAGTACTATCAAGTATCAAACCGACCGATAAACTGTAATAATAAACCGCATTTCTCTCATTCCAATAAGAAATGTTCTGATAGTCAATTTTTTGTTTACAAACCAACAAAACATTGACTATCAGCACATTTCTGATCGGAATGAGTGAAATGCGTTTTTGCATCTTCAACTGTAAATAGTTTTTAAACGAGTTGATGAAAAAATAGTATGCTGAATTCAGAAAAGAAAGAGCTTTGAAATGATGTAACACTTGACCCATGTTCCCTATTTAAAATATAAAGGTTGTTATCACCACCCTTAAGGGCTTGAATATTTCAAGAGAAAATGTTAATATTTTATCCAATATTTTGTTTGTTGATGAAGCCTCATTTCAAAGACATGGTTTAGTAAACCATAACAATATTCATTCATGGTCTGATCAAAACCCCCACCATCGATATTTCAGCATAATTTTTGGTTAAATGCATAGGCAGGAATTATAGGAGATTCCTCGGCGTCTCGGTGCAGCGGAAGATCTGAGGATTTCAAATGAACAACTCCAAATATTCCTTGAACGCGCACGATGGAGCTCCTGCCCATAGTACATTAGCTGTTAGTCAATAGTTAAAATTAAAATTTCCTGCGAGATGGATAAGTCGAGGGAATAATGTACCCGTAAAATAACCTGCGCGATCACCAGACCTCACACCCATGGACTACATTTCATGGGGTCACCTAAAAATATTGTTTATTTCAACCCTATTGATAGTATGGAAATGCTTCCTTAAAGAGTTTTTTAGCTGCTGGGGAAGTAAGGAACGACAAAAACATTTTTGCAGGGGTACGTCGTAATCTTAATCGTAGAATTATAATGTTTACAAGAAAGTAAAATAAGTTATATATATATATATATATATATATATATATATATATATATATATATATATATATATATATATATATATATATATATATATATATATATATATATATATATATCTGAGGCCTAGGGTTGAACACACTAAGACCTCACAGACGATCTCCGGCGAGATTTGGGGAGTAGGCAGATTGAGGCCCCGTAATCGAGCTACAACAACCAAACCTACCTTTATCCACCGCTCTAAGGAGTAGGCAGATTGAGGCCTTAGAGTGTCCTTACATATTTCCTTTACCTACCTTTGTCCACCACTCTAAGGAGTAGGCAGATTGAGGCCTTAGAGTGTCCTTACATATTTTCTTTACCCACCTTTGTCCATCACTCTAAGGAGTAGGCAGATTGAGGCCTTAGAGTGTCCTTACATATTTTCTTTACCCACCTTTGTCCATCACTCTAAGGAGTAGGCAGATTGAGGCCTTAGAGTGTCCTTACATATTTCCTTTACCCACCTTTGTCCACCACTCTAAGGAGTAGGCAGATTGAGGCCTTAGAGTGTCCTTACACATTTCCTTTACCCACCTTTGTCCATCACTCTAAGGAGTAGGCAGATTGGGGCCTTAGAGTGTCCTTATATATTTCCTTTACCTCTTGAAAATGGCTCCAAAACAGGAGCCGAAACGTCGAGTTTCCATAAATTCTGGACGCGGTTTAACCCGAGAACCAAGCATGTCTCATATATATATATATATATATATATATATATATATATATATATATATATATATATATATATATATATATATATATATATATATATATATATATATATATATATATCTGTGTGTGTGTGTGTGTGTGTGTGTGTGTTATACTAGAATCTCGGGTTGAACCGTGTCCAGAATTTTTGATGAGGAACCGGCATGCGTGGTTTCCGAGAAAATTGTAAAACGGTCCACGACATGATTCTCGCTGATCGCCGAAGTGCGAAGAGTAGCAGATGCCGTAGGCGTATTGTAAGGAACCGCTATCAATATTTTACGCTAGTTGAGTGCATAATGGTGTAGGCCCGAAGAGTGCCGCGATTACTTAGTGTGGACAACAAGCGGACACGGCTGTCGATGTCAAAGCAGTGTTTACTCCTGTTTAAGCGACATTTGCTGCGTCGAGTCGTCACCGTTGATGAAGCATAGATACACTATTATACGCCACAGACCAAGCAACAGTCCAAAAATGGATGAATCTGTTCCGAAGAAGGCGAAGACAGCGTCATCTAAAGGAAGGGTCATGGTCTCAATTTGTTGAGATTCACTGTGTTTATAGAAAGAAAAAACGATCACGAGGCAATAGTACAATGAATTCTTGGATCTATTCAATAAGAAATTGAAGGAGACCCATTTGGTTAAGAAAAAAGTGCAGTTTCACCACAATGACGCACCAAGACATTCATCCAGAGTTGTCGCGGCTAAATTGCATGAACTGCGCTTCTAATTGCTGCCGCACTCACCGTACTCGCCCGACCTGGCTCCCTGCGACTTTTTTCTGTTTCCAACATGAAAAGATGGCTCGGGGGAAAATTCAATTCAAACGAACCTTCTCGTTATCGCCCAGAATCGTATTTTAAAGAGTTGACAAATCGTACTTTTTGGAGGGGTTTAACAAATGGCAGAAACTTTTGGAATAGTGCATCAACCTTAGAGGAGATTAAAAAATTAAAAAACATTGTGAAAAACTTCGTTCATAACACGGGCATTATTTTTTTTCCATATTTATACAAAGAAATATAACATCTAACTAAGAATTTTAAAATGTTACGTTACTCGTCGACAGAACAGTGATAATAATAATAACTTAATTTTTGTAGGATACCACCACCTATTTCCTGTGGATAAGCGGTCTAAGTCAACAAGACGCAGGAACGTACCAATGTGAAATTATAAATCCTGTAGATGATGATGTTGTGGAGATAAGTGAAGTTATCATCAATCCAATAAATGACAAGTCAAATGAAGAAACTGGTAAGCACGCAATTGAAATTTCTACAAGCTTTTGTTTAATTCAACTACATAAAAAAGTAACTTTCTTTCTAGCAACAGAATCAAGACAGGATAATTTACCATCAATCACTTATATCAGTGAAAAGCAAACAGTTTATGAAGGAACTGTAATGAAACTACATTGCCAAGTGGCAAATGTTGTAGGCGATAATTATGTTGGTTGGTTCAAAACTAACAACAGCGTAAATATAGATTACAAAATGCCTATATCTCTTGGAAGAAACATGCTAATTAATGATGCGAGGTATAACTTGGATGTCGAAGGGGTGAGTAATTTAGTTCGTTATTTATTTATTTGTTATAAAAGTTGTACCATGTGTTTACAAAAAAGCTAATGCTTGTGATTTTATTTGAACACGATTTTGATAAGCTTTCATCTTCGTAACCTCTAACTTACCAAATTACATCTTTGTGCTATCGCTTACAAATTTGTATTCAAATTGTGACTCACTTGCGATTTTATTTGGCATAACAATATTTGTTTTTAAAGTATAACTGCACCAAAAATTAAGCGTAGATGATCTTGATGAACGCATGCCAAGATTTTTCCCAAGAAGTGTTGGATGTCATTGAAGTTAATGCTAGCTTCATCAACAACATAGCTTTTGTGATGAAGCAACATTTTGTGTTATCGGTTTTGTAAATAGTCATAATTGTCGGTACTGGTCAGACTGCAACACTGGATGGAAGAGGCTCATGGTCAATATCCGCAGAAAATAAACGTCTGGGCGGATCTAGCTGGAGCAAAAATTATTGCGCCTTTCTTTTTTGAGAAAAACTTTGAATAGCGGATTGTTATCTATAACTCGTTCGTGACCAGATTCTGCCAGAACTCATTCGTTTATTACCTAGCCCCGCAAATAATCAGCACCTGGCAGACAACATTTGGCATCAGCAGAGTGGTGCTTCACCCCACTATGCAGCTGAGGTCAGACAATATCTAAATCAAGTATTACCGCAGAGGTGGTTGGAAAAAAGAGGATGCATAGAATGGCCGGCGCGGTCACCAGATTTAACCCCATTCGACTGTTTCCTTTGCGATCATTTAAAATCGCTGGTTTATTGGAACCTTCCTCAATCTTTATGCGAGCTAAAAGATCGAATCACAACTGCTGCTCACGAAATAACACCAGAAAATATTCAAAACGTTTTAAGGCCATTGGTCGATGGACCGGGGTATTGTCAAGCCGTTGTTTGTTCAATTGTCTTGTTTAATTTTAAATATTTTGTAATGCGTAAGTGTATTGTATTTAGTTTTATCTAGTTGTTCTCTCACTTACACAGATCCTGCAATACATATTACACTTCTGGTTTCCATTCATTTAAATAAGTTTCTTGACCGGGCACACTTTAAGATACAGAACATTATGTCACAATTTATTTTACTGGATGTATAGCACACTTCATGCAAAATATATTTCTCTTTCAAAACCAACAACTATAAATAGTATAAATCTGTCACGTTTATTATATCACCCTAAGATTCGGTTTTAGTGAATTTTCTTAAAAAATTCACTAATGAGGAGATCTCGACTTTTGAATTTTGAAAAAATTTCTTCAAATGAGCGCTAATTAGGCCCCCCAGAACACATATCCGGGGTCAGTTTGAATTTTTATATGTTTATATATATATATATATATATATATATATATATATATATATATATATATATATATATATATATATATATATATATATATATATATATATATATATATATATATATATATATATGTATCACACCGATAACTCAAAAAATAATGGGCCGATTTTGATTAAATTTGGTGAATAAATTCCTTTTGCAAATGGCTTGGATAAGTTCGTTAGCCAGGAAAATCTGCCCAGGTTTTCCCGGAAAATTTTGTGTTTTCTTTCGAAAAAAATTTATATCTCCCGAATTAACCAAGTAAGGGCAACCAAATTTGGTACGCGGGTTTATGTCCTTATATGTAAGTTACCTACCAAAATTTAGCTCTGTATGTCAAAAGACAAAAAAGTTATAGGCATTTAAAGAAAAAAATCTCGGGACGCAGCAAGTGCGTTATGATAGTGAATTTTCATAGAAATGATCTGGCGCAAAATATTTTATTATAACTTTTTTTTCTTGTAACATAGAAATCTAAATTTTGATGTATAGTTTACTTTTTATATGGTAAACCTACCTACCAAATTTAGTTATCATAGATTTTTTATTTTTTAAGTTAATAAATTTTTTCAAATGAAAACTCAAAATTTTTTCAGAAAACCTCGTCCGATTTTTCTGATTAACGAACTTATCAAAGCCATTTACAAAAGGGAGGTACATGCCAAATTTTATTAAAATCGGCTTATTATTCTTTGAGATAAAAATTTTTTTCGAATGAAAACTCAAAATTTTCCCGGAAAACCTCGTCTGATTTTCCTGACTAACAAACTTGTCAAAGCCATTTACAAAAGGAAGGTACATGCCAAATTTTATTAAAATCGGCTTATTATTCTTTGAGATAAAAATTTTTTTCGAATGAAAACTCAAAATTTTCCCGGAAAACCTCGTCCGATTTTCCTGACTAACGAACTTATCCAAGCCATTTACAAAAGAAAGGTACATGCCAAATTTTATCAAAATCGGCCCATTATTTTTTGAGTTATCGGTGTGATACATATATATATATATATATATATATATATATATATATATATATATATATATATATATATATATATATATATATATATATTTATATATATATTTATATATATATATATATATATATATATATATATATATATATATATTTATATATATATTTATATATATATTATATATATATATATATATATATATATATATATATATATATATATATATATATATATATATATATATATAAACATATATATATATATATATAAACATATAAAAATTGAAACTGACCCCGGATATGGGTTCTAGGGGTCCTAGTTCGCGCTCATTTGCAAAAATTTTTTAAAAATTCAAAAGTCGGGATCTCCCCATTAGTGAATTTTTTCTACGAAAATTCACTAATAAATTGGGGTTTTCCTCAAAACGTCAAAGTTGCGACTTAAAACGTCAAAATCGGCAACATTTTGGCAAATAACTTGAAACTAATACGGGCTATGGAAATCAAATGTCTCAAGAAGGATGTTTTACAAACACTGAAGTCTTAGTTTCAACCGTCATTGTCCTTCATTTTACTAAAATGTTTCCAGAAAATTCATTTGAAATAGACGCTTTCCCTGATGCTTGGCAGTAGCCTTAGCTATAGAGTTTATCGTTTAATGGTATATAATTTTTGTCGAATTTTCGTAAAAAATCAATAAAGCTCAATATATCCGTTATTATACAAGATTTGAAAAAAAATTTGTATATATTAATTATAGGGTGTCTTGAGCTACATCTTAAAAAAATATTTCTACAATCACAGGCTGGCCCATAAGTCATTGGTGATACAAATTTTCTTTTTTTTTTTAATCAAACACGCCTTATGTTATTGCATTTTCCATCGAAATATAATGCATGTTTGTAAGAAAAGAAATTCTGGATGCAGCAAGTGCGTTATGGTAGCGAACTTTGATCAAATGCTTCAAATTTGAATAGCTCAATTTGCTATTAACCTATAAGGTTGACCAAGAAACGAGTTTTTCCGGGAACACTTTAAGTCTACTTTTGGAAATCTTGGTACATTTTCACACAATAAAGTTATTTTTATGAAACATGGCACATTGCTTTTACTATATAGGTTATACTGGTAACCAAAATTGATGCCTGCTTTCTTAAAAAGAAAACACACATATTTGCAATAAAAACATTTTTATGAAAATTCACTACCAACGCACTTGCTGCGTCCAGAGTTTTTACAATTTTCTGACTGTTAAGGCCTCTCGTCTGGAGGTTAGATCTCTCAAATTTACATATTTCTAAGTAGCCTTCTTTGTTATAATATTTACCATCTGTACAATGCAATTTTAAGGGCGATTAGGAATAACCCAACAAGGGTCATTTCTTGTTTACAGTTGACCATAAGTCTGCTAATCTATCTCAGGTAGAATTATATAGCGTAGAAAAATTCGATATTTATTCATGTCAGTTCTTCTATAGACTCGAAACAAGCAACACGCTTGTGCTAGCATAATCAATACTAATTTTGTAGAGTTCTCATGGACTCTAAAGCATACCATAATATAAGTAATTTTGTATAAGTTTACAGTTGTTATTAAACGTTAAGTGTTACTAAAATCAGCGCTTAATTTAACAAAACATAATCAGGTCCTTCGAGTTAATCAAGAAACAAAAACAAATAAAATATGGTACATCAGTACAAAACGTAATTAAACACTGACAAAACGATTCGCCGGAGCCCTATCAAGTTCTACCTTAATGAATTTGCAATAAAATTATCCGACAAAAAAATACAGGGTGTTCGAGATGAGACATAGTTGTTTATTTCATACAAGCAAATAACAATGCACAGGCTGCAAGCAATTTGTACCACGAGCGGTAACAGAGAGAGGACAACCCTTCAAATATAATTTCGCAAGATTCCGACACAATCCAATTAACAGTGGTCAATTTGGGATAGGGCGTTAGGAAAAATAGTAGTTTTAGGAACAGTTGAAAATAATCAGAGAATCTCAACGCGAAAGTTAACGATATAAACAAGACTACTAATGTTTGGCGGGTATTGAAAAAGGTTCGGGACGCAACAAGTGCGTTATGGTGGCGAATTTTCATGAAATGCTTCAAATTTGAATAACTCAAGTTTCTATAAACCTAGAAACTTGAATTTTGGTATGTACCAAGGCAACATATCTACCAAATTCCATCCAAACAGCTTTGTAAGTTTCTGAGATACCAATTTTTTTTCGGAAAAAACTGGTCGAATCGGTCTGGCTAACTAACTCTTCCAAGCTAGTAATAAAAGAAAGGTACTTGCCGAGTTTCATCAAAATCGGTTAGTTACCTTTTGAGTTATCGGCTGGATACTTGTATATAAACAGTGTGTCCAAGATAAGGAGGGCCACTACGGGGATCTTCAAAACGGTAGTAGATACAGACTTGGTTAAATGGGAGTTATCCACTCCAAAGCCCAACAAAATGGCCGTTAGACATCTCCGAATTTTTTTTTGGTCTTTTAGATATTTTGTTGTGTTTAGTCCACTAAATTGCTGCCTCAATTCATCGCTTGGATTATTATTAAACGCCTAAATAACATAAACTGTTAATTTATATAGCTAGTTGTTTACTACTTACATTTAAAAGCTATGTACAGGTCCGTAATAGGAATGTTCTTGATTAAGGTAGAAAAGAAGACTAAAATGCTACTAAGCCACAAAGTGTGACACATCGCTGAATTTGAAATAAAAAGGGCTTTCAGAATATGATATCAGGTAATGAGGGCCGTATTTAAAAAAAAGTTGATGATGGTCCCGCAAAGACGAAACGTCGGATTTAGAAATTAGCAATGCTACGTTAAAGAAAATGAAAAGTTCACTAAGTGAAGATTGAAACCTGTGATGAGCACTGATAAGTACACTTGGAGAACCCTAATCACCATAACACATCGTTTTAAAGACCTGACGATCGTTTCACTTACAAGGTTAGCGTCATCAGAGGATGAAAAGTTGCTGTGGAGAAGCGTCATCGATATTGGTGTAGGTCCACCATTAAGGCCAGAAAAAATATGTAAAATCAAAAAAGCCAAATTTTTCAAAATATCTCTGAAACCAACAAAATTTTCGGAGATGTCTAACGGCCAATTTGTTGAGATTTTTAGTGCGCAACTATTCTCTCATTTAACCAAGCCTGTATCTGCTACCGTTTTGGAGATCCCCATAGGGCCCTCTTGGACACTATATATATATATATATATATATATATATATATATATATATATATATATATATATATATATATATATATATATATATATATATATATATATATATATATATATATATATATATATATTTAAACTGACCCCGGATATGGTTTCTAGAGGTCCTAGTTCGAGCTCATTTAAAAAAACTGGTGCAAAGTCTAACCATCGATACCTATCTATTAGTGAGTTTTTTTTTAAATAAAAATTCACCAAAAACACAAATTTAAGCCATTAAGGACTAGAAAAGTCCATCACCTAAGACCAGGAGATTTTGAACACCGGATGGATACTTGCCAATGGTTCCTAGAATATTATAACAAAGTGCGCGATGTTCCGTAAAACTGTACTTGGACCGACGACGCTTAGGTATGTAAGTAGTGCTGGTATTTTCAACCGCTACAACTGTTATACTTGGGTACAAGAAAATCCTCATTCAATTGTGGTGCATAGAAATCAAGGGAGATTGGGGTTTAATATGTGGACAGGTATTTCAGGGGCAGGATTATCGATCCTGTTATTTACAATGGCACGTTCACCTCGCAAACGTACTTCCAAATTTTCAGGCAACAAATAGAACCTCTTGTTGACGAACTGCCGCTACTTGAACTCAAGAGCGTATTTTTTAGCAAGACGGAACATTGCCTTACACGCTACAATTGTTACCAATTTTTTAACAGCCAATTTTGGCAAAAATTGGACAGCAAACAAAGGTCCCAACCGTTGGCCGGCGAGGTCACCGGACTGAACGCCTGTGGACTTTTCTCTTTGGGGAAGGTTGGACCTAATTTTTAAATTCCGATCGAAATCTAGAGAAGACCTAGAACTCGCGGTGTTACAAACTTTAGCACTTCTCACCCCCATTGAGCTCAGCAAGACATGTTCAGAATAGGTGCCGTTCGTGAATAAGCAAAAACGGTCGACATTTTGAAAACCTCGGTCAAATCCTAGTTTCATGTTTTTTTTATTTATTTCAACAACACACCACGAGGGCTTACAGCCTAAATACTATCGTAACGTGGGTGTTGACAAGGAGGAAAAAGACAGCTTGTTAATTCTGGACTTGAAGGTTTGGAGGTTCGGAGGAGAAGGAAAAACATGTGCCGGCAAGGAATTCCACAACTTGGAAGTCCTCGGGACAAAAGAGCGGGCATAGCAAGATGTTCTATGTCTGGTGACCTGGACAGTAAAAGGGTGCATACGCTCTGTTCCCCTGGTAGATCTGTTGGGGGCAGCAGGTGGGGGAACTATGGAGGAAAGCTCCTCTGAGCAGTACCCGTGCAGATATCTATAAGAGAGAGAGAGAGAGAGAGAGAGATCACCAACGGCACGTCGGTGGGCAAGGGATGGCAGTCTTTGGGTGAGGGTAGGGTCACCGATGAGACGTATAGCTCTCTTTTGAATGGAGTCCAGGATAGCGAGTGTAGAAGCGGCAGCGGCACCTCAGATGTGGGAGCAGTATTCGAGGTTTGGCCTTATTTGTGAAGTATATAAGGTATATAGATTAGCTGGTGAAAAGTATTTGCGAGCCCGGAAGAGGAAACCTAATCTTAGCAGCCGCTTCTGCAATTGATGTGACATGTTGGTGCCAATTAAGATTTCGATGCACAGAAATGCCAACAAGAGAAAAGGACTCATTACTTTGAATAACTTGGTTGTTCATTGTGATGGGTCTAGGGCTGGTGTATCTCTTGTGAGAAAGAAAGCAAGACTTAGTTTTGGTGGGGTTGAATTGTACAAGATTTCTACTTCCCCAGTCTAATATTTTTTGGAGATCCACGGATGTTTAGTTTTATTAGTCATTAGTTTTGTTAATTAATTTGTATTAGTGAATTTTCTTAAAAAAATTCACTAATGAGGAGATCTCGACTTTTGAATTTTGAAAAAAATTCTTCAAATGAGCGCTAATTAGGCCCCCCAGAATACATATCCGGGGTCAGTTTCAATTTTTATATGTTTATATATATATATATATATATATATATATATATATATATATATATATATATATATATATATATATATATATATGTATCACACCGATAACTCAAAAAATAATGGGCCGATTTTGATTAAATTTGGTTAATACCTTCCGTTTGCAAATGGCTTGGATAAGTTCGTTATCCAGGTAAATCGGCTCAGGTTTTCTCGGAAAATGTTGTGTTTTCTTTCGAAAAAAAATTATATCTCCGGAATTAACAAAGTAAGAGCAACTAAATTTGGCACGCGGGTTTATATCTTTATGGGTAAGTCAATTTAGGTCTGTAGGTCAAAAGACAAAAAAGTTTTGGGCATTTAAAGAAAAATAAATTGAGGTTTTCCTCAAAACGTCAAAGTTGCGATTTAAAACGTCAAAGTTGCGATTTAAAACGTCAAAATTGGCTACATTTAGGCAAGGAAAATAAATATAATACGGGCTATGCAAATAAAATGTCTCAAGAAGAATGTTTTAGCCACCCTGAAGTCTTAGTTTCGGCGGTCATTGTCCTTCATTTTACTAAAATATTTCCAGAAAATTCATTTCAAATAGACCCTTTCTCTGATGCTTGGCACTAGCCTTAGCTATAGAGCTTATCGTTTAATGGCATATAATTTTTGTCGAATTTTCGTAAAAAAATCAATAAAGTTCATTATATCCGTTATTATACAAGATATGAAAAAAAATTGCATATATTAATTATAGGGTGTCTTGAGCTACATCTTAAAAAATTATTTCTACAATCACAGGCTGGCCCATAAGTCGTTGGTGATACAAATTTTCTTTGTTTTTTAAATCAAACACGCCTTATGTTATTGCATTTTTGCATTTTCCATCGAAATATAATGCATGTTTGTAAGAAAAGAAATTCTGGACGCAGCAAGTGCGTTATTGTAGCGAATTTTCATTAAATGCTTCATATTTGAATAGCTCAATTTGCTATTAACCTATAAGGTTGACCAAGAGACGAGGTTTTCGGGAGCACTTTAAGTTTACTTTCGGACATTTTTGTACATGTTCAAACAATAAAGTTATTTTGATGAAACATGGCACATTATTTCTACTATATAGGTAACCAAATTTGATGCCTGCTTTCTTAAAAAAACATATTTGCTATTAAAAACATTTTTATGAAAATTCACTACCATAACTCACTTGCTGCGTCCAGAGTTTTTAAAATATTCTTTAAGAAACATATTTAGTTTATGACATTCTGCAGCTCTTACTATGAGATGTAATTACTTCTGCGAACTGCTTTATTTATATATTTTTGGAATGGTGACTTCAAGCTTTACTCAAATATGCCAAAATATAATGGGTGCCATATCTAACAAATGTGTTTTTCTGTTTATAACTGCAAAAATATAAATTTTAAAAAATGTAATCCAAACCATTTAACTATATGTAAAAAAGTGTTTTAAAAGTGTTTGTATAGAAATTAAACAGATTTAATAGGTAGAAATTATAGCCACTTTCCCAAAAATGCAGTTTGGAAAAACACCCCGTAACCTCTAAAAGGGGGATAGATATCGATCGCGGGTTTCACCATTAGGTTTGTCATGAAAATTGGGCTTCAGGCACTGACATCAGTTTTCGCCTATCTCGTTTAGAAATAGGGGTTTTTCCCTTTAAAAGTCAGCAGATTGGCCCACTCTGTACAATTGCATTTAATTGAAGTAAACCTGAATATAGAATAATTACTTTATTTTTACAGAATGGGGACCAATACACGATCAAAATATACGGAGTAGATACAAGAGACACGGATACCTACAGCTGTCAGATTATCTCTCCGACTTCCAACCATGCTTTGGCATCTAAAAATGTAGAGGTAGTCATTATGGCATATTCACGACCACCGCATCAACCTGAGAAAGTGCCAGAAGTATATTTACCACCTGTTTGGCAAGGTAAAAGAAAATAATTTAAAGTAGATAACCTTGTTTGCAAATGTTTCACTTTTCAATGTAAAAATGGTGTGTTTCCACCACTTACTTTTTTAAATGCCCAATTGTAGATTTGTTGGTTGTTTAATGGGTCGTATAGGCGCTTGGCCTCTCAGCCCTGCGATCCCAATGAGTCTTTTCTGCATGACTCTTTTTTCCAATAGTTGCCCAAAAAGTTCAGACTTTTTATGTAATCTACAATCTTTTTGAGAGCTACTTTATTATTACCTATTTCATGTGGTGTTAAGGTCACCCCTCTAAGGTATTTGAGCCTTTTTCAAACTGAGCCACGCACCCGCATAGCAAATCTTTTGTTGTTTCTGCTGCTTTAGTGCAGTATATGTAGTTATCACTGTCCACCTTACCCAGCTTCATAAGTTGGTACCTTACTAGGGAGTGTCCTGTGAAAAGTCATGTGATTATTGTCAAGTCGTTCCTGTTCAGTTCAATAGTTCAGACTTCCCTGTTGATATGGTGATGTGCCGTTTTGCCTGCCTTAAGCCTAGCGTTTTCCTCCAGTATAACAGTATCAAGTGACTTTCTTATATGGCTTTTTCTTAATCCACAATAGGGTTCTCCAAGGTATTTTAGCCCTTTGCAGAACTGAGCCATACAGTCGCATAGAAAATATTCTGTTGCTTCTGCTTCTTCAGTGCAGTACCTGCCGTTTTCCCTATCCACCTTACCCTTCTTCATAGGGTGGTACCTTACTGAGGGGTGTCCTGTGATTATTATCAAATCGCTTCTGTTCAGTTCAAGAGTTTAAACGTCTCTGTTGTTATGGTGATGAACCGTTTTGCCTGCCTTAGCCGTTTTCCTCCAGTATAACAGTATCAAGATAGTTTCTTACATGGCTTTTTCTTCATCCACAATAGGGCTCTCCAAGGTATTTGAGCCGTTTGCAGAACTGAGCCATATAGTCGCATAGAAAATATTCTGTTGTCTCTTCTTCTCCATTGCAGTACCTGCCGTTTTCACTGTCCACCTTACCCCTCTTCATAAGGCGATACCTTACTGGGGAGTGCCCTGTGGTTATTCTCAAGTCGTGCCTGTTCAATTCAAGAATCAATTCAGACTCCTTTGTTTGCCCCGTTTTGGCTGCCTTAAGCTTGGCGTTTTCCTCCAGTATGGCAGCATTTGGTTCTATTCACAAGTATCAAGTTTATCTCTTACGTTTTGTTAATCGATAATAGGGCTCTGGGCCACAGAATGGTGTTGCTGCTGCCCTTTTTGCAAGGCTATCTGCTTCCTCACCTCGTTCAATGCCTTGATGCCCTGATTCCCACATAAAAATTACTTTGTTGTTCGTAGCCAATTGCTTCAAGGTTTTTTTTGCAGTTCCAGATCTGTTTAGACTCGGCCTTGAACGATTTCAGGGTCTTTGGTGCTGTCTTACTGTCCGAGAGGATCTAGACATCTCTATTTTCTGAGTCTTCTTTGTATGCACTCCTGTACACAGAGATTTATACCAAGCATGTCTGCTTGGAAGATGGTGGAAGTTTTGCCTAGTAACTTAAAGAGTCTGATGTGAGGTCCTTTTATTCCCAGTCCTGCTTCCTCCATTTGTTTGGTCCCGTCTGCATATCATACGGATAAGTTGTTTGTCAGCCCTTCACCGTCTCTGTACCATGTCTTGCGGTCACTTATTACCACATCAAATAGGACTATGAAGTCCTATTAGCTGGCATTTGACCTGCTGGTTGCACAAGTGAGTCCGATATCTTCGAGGATCTTCAAGTGGCCAACCAAATCTCCTGATTTAAATTTGTCTGCTTGAAAGTATCGAGGCACTTAGTGCTGCTTCCCTTGTCACGTATACCTGCAGTGGAGTAAGATTCAGCATTGTCTATATTGAAACCATGGGGTATGATGCCATAGCTTTCGTTATTCCAATACAGATCTTCCTCTGCAATTTTTGTAATTTGCCAAGTGTTGAGGCTTGTGCCGTTTTTCGCCACTATACCTATAGATGCATAGGTGACCAAGGGTTTAACCACAGTTTGGTATATCCAATAACCATCCTTAGATTCAGCCCCTATGTCTTTCCTACGAGTCTACGGCAAGTCCAGATTTCCATTGTTAATGCGAAAGCGTTTTTTCCAAGCGTGTGTTCCAGTTAAGTTTTTGGTCTAAGAAGATCCCTAAGTATTTAACTTCATTGGAAAATTGTTTCTGTGTTACATTCAGAGCGCGGGCTTTTTGTAAAGCTGAAGGTCATTTCTTCTCAAAAGTTTGTAGTCCTACTTGCCTCGTTACTTATATACCACGGTATCAACAACAGAACAACTATATTAGCCTTTGCCAAACTGTGTAATGTTTCAAGAGATTCCCTAACGATACGTACATAATCACGTAGGCACCTAGTGCCTTAAATAAAATATAAATGTGTGCTCTACTGATGCGAAGGCCACTTGCAAGATTTTTTTTCTAATAGAAACGCATTTCCTTCCATGGTTTGTTGTTTAATGGAAAAATCTAACTTTTTCTATATGTTTTAGAGAGTGCAACACCTGAAATATCATACATCACCCCTGCTCAACAGGTGGGAGAAGGAAACGTAGTTATCTTGGAATGTACTGTACAGGATGCTGATGATTTTGCAGTTTTATGGAACAAAGTTGATAAAAATAACCATTCAATGGTGTTACATATATCCACTGAGGATACACTACTTGTTAGAGAATCCAGATACAACATAAAATATGATATCGTGAGTACATGTTATGTTTTTTTTAAATCATAGGCTTTAAAGCAAATATCCTTATACACTGAAAGTCTCTTGTATAGAAGATGCCTCACAAAACGTGTTAACAAAAATTATCGCGAAGTCTTCTTAGGATCTAGAAGTATATTTAAACAAAAAAATAATATTTCTGGGTTTGTAATTTGATTATTTTCAAGGATGAATTGAAAAGTCAGTGAAATAGTAATAACTTCGATTGAAAAATTTAAGCATGAAAGAAACTAACCGAACGTGAAGATAAAAATTGCATGTAGCATTGTATGTATGTATGTTTTTTTTTTAATTTTTCTTTGTGGGACTACCTGAGGTAGCCTTTCTAAGCTCCAGACACAACCCTGGTACCGCTGTCGCTTCTCTTCGGGGCTACGTGATTTGGTGGTTTTCCACGACGACGAACTATTTCGCCTTATCCCTACATCCCCCGTCCTCTTGCAAGGTTAGGGCTCTCCTTTTTGCCTTCAGGATCCTCGTTGCAAATATCTTTACGGCCTCCCAGTTTTCTTTGTTACCTGCCATTTCAGTGACTAGATTATCTGATGTAACTTTCTTGCCTATTATCTCTTTTAGCTCCGTTCTTTGGTGCTCCCACGCTAGACATTCAAACAGAGTGTGCTCCACATCGTCGTACCTGACACCGCATTGTATGCACGATGGGCTGTTAATTTTTTAAATTTATAAAGGTACGCACAGAATTCCCCATGGCCTGTCAATTCCTGAGTTAGGTAGTATCCCACCTGCCCATGTGCGTCCAGCGGCATGTTTCCTCTCCACTCCATCTCGACTGCCACTTTCGAAAAAGTTCAGAAATTCAAGCAAATCTCTATTAAAAACGTATGGACAGGTATCATACAACGTGTACATTGCAACCAAAGTATTCTTTCTCCATATATATTCAATTTAATGGACTTCAAAGCCCCTATGTTAGTAGATGCAACCTTACATTTAATTCCCTTCTTAATATAAACGACGACTCCATAGTTTCTGTTTAAAGTGCTGTTACTATATACAACTTTATAATTTGGCAAGTTGTTACAATAAATATCATGAATCAAAAACCCTTCCGCCAACACAACAAAATCCAAACTTTAACTGAATTGCCCCAACAAGATCCGCAGCTGATCGACATTCCTAGCGAAGCTTGCTATATTCAAGTTACAAATCCCCAATGCCTTACATTCACAAGCCGACAATATCTCATCGCAATCAGCCACATTATTAACTACAAGTGTATCAACTGATGTACTTTAAAAATCTCTTACATAACGATCGATTCTTATAATCTTATCAATATGAGTCCAAAATAGACCAAGGTACAATCTCAACACAAAAACAACCGATTCTTAAAAACTATCTCTCTTAAAATTAAACTTAAAACTAACTTAATATAAAAGATATTAAATAATTGTAGCCAACCATTGATAAATGACAGCAAAGGAAAAAGTCTCTAAGATATAAACGGTGTCGCACTTGTGGTAATACACCATGATTAACTTAGACGTGTGAACCTATAACTTTCTGTTTTGTGCTAGAATAATTTTATTTTTCAAAGATATTAAAAACATTAAGTAATAAACATTAATTATGTCAACCTCACCACAATGATTTATTTGATTTTACAGCCAAGATCGACTTACATATTTGAAATAAGTGGTACCCAAATGAATGACTCTGGTATTTACCGGTGTGAGATTCAGAAACCTTATGGTACTTCAATAATCAAAGATGTTCAGTTAAATGTCTTCAGCAATGCTCCCGTACCAGAAGCTCCTAGTAAGTAGTGGATCCGAATACATTAGATTAATTAATTTACTTCCATACATATATTTTTCACAACTTCCGCTTCGGTTTTTCATCTATACCCATGACCAGTCATTATATTATTATCTCAATACGATAAATTATTTTCAATAAAAAACAAACTGATTAGATACAAAATTACATGAAAAAAGGGCTGTGAAATAAGGCTTACCAAAAACTACAATATTTACATAGAACAAAAAGTAAACTCATAAGGCACAACGATGGAATTTTATTGATAAAAAAGTAGGCATACTTGCTGCTTAACACTAGAAAGTCTATCTACAAGAATTATAGGGAGCATGCGTGTCGACAACTAGCGCCACCAGTGGTGAGATAAAGCAAGAGCGAGGTATACACAGCTGTTACATCCATATTATAACAGAAATCAATATTAGTTTTGCACGTAGAAAGGTGTTTTAATATACTGGGAAAACTACTAAATCTGAAAGAAATTGTTGTGTTTGGCACTGTTGTAATAGTAAGAAATCATGTGACGGTACAACAGCCTTTACCATAAAAAATACGGCCAAACCAATATTTAATTATTTCGTCCATTTCGTACTGGAGCCAATTCGTAGCCCGGGTTAACTGCCAGAGGGACGCCACTCCATTCCTCACTGCTTATTCTATTTGCGAACTTCGTGATAATTTGGAGTCCAAGATCAACCCAACCTATTTGCCTTCTCCCACTAAGCCTAAAAGTTTTCCAAATAGCACCGGCGTCCTAAAGTCTTCCAGATTCCTCTTCCTGGTGAGTAGGATCTCCTCTGTCTTCACTGGGTTTACGGAGAGTCCCAGCTCACCATACCACCTTTCTATTATACTGCAGGCTGTTTGTATGCAGAAACAACACTAAGGAATTTCTCGGTGAATAATCCCAACTCATTATCAGCATATGACCTGACCCCTCTGATATCTCACAAAACGTCACCGAAATTATCCAAGCTGGCATGGAATTATTTATTCGACGTACACAGAAAACCTCTGCAGTCACTCAAAAGCCCTGGTTCTCTAAATCCTGTGACAAGGCCAGACTTGCAAACGTCAAAGCTTACAAAAAGCTTCTACACATTCACAGTCAAGAAAACCGTCAAGCATTTAACGACGCAAGAAACCGCTATGTCCGCATTCTTTCTAAGGCAAAAAACTCGTTTAATATCCACATCAAAAACAATGTCCTCTTAAGCTCCAGCGCCAGCAAACCCTTCTGGACTCTTGCTAAATCTATTGGGAATAATTTCTGCAAAAGCACGTTCCCACCTCTTGTCTCAGGGGATGAAATTGTTTCTACCGCCCTGGGAAAGGCTGAACTTTTTGCCTCGTTGTTCGCCGGCAATTCTACTCTCCACCCACCTCCAAATGTTCAACCACCAACAGTCCCCAATGTCGCGCATAAAATGACGGATATCACTTTCAAAACTAAAAAGGTACGAAAGATGCTCTATTCTCTTAATACCAGGAAAGCCTCTGGCCTTGACGAGATCCCAGCAATTGTTCTCAAAAAATGCGCACCAGAACTTGCTCCTGTCCTGACTCGTCTGTTTCAGACATCTTACAATAGAGGCATATTCCCTAGTAACTGGAAAACTGCTCGAGTACAACCCGTCCCCAAGAAAGGATCCAAAGCGCTTCCTAGCAACTACAGGCCTATTTCTCTCCTTTCAGTCGTCTGTAAAGTGATGGAAAAGAATATAAACACCGAATTACTAAAATTTCTTGAAAAACACAGTCTAATCCACGACAGGCAGTATGGATTCCGTCAGCGCAGATCAACTGCCGATCTCCTTTCCTTTGTCACCCATTCTTGGAACAAGTCTATGGAACTACACGCTGAATCCCAGATTGTTGCTCTAGACATATCCAAAGCATTCGACCAGCTCTGGCACGCAGCGCTGCTTAATTAATTTCCGGCCTATGGCCTACCACCAAGACTTTGTACCTGGACAGCAAATTTACTCTCCAACAGGACCATATCTGTTGTTGTGGATGGCTATTCCTCTAAACTGTATCAAATTAATGCAGGAGTTCCTCAAGGTTCAGCTTTAATCCCTACTTTGTTTCTTCTCCACATCAATGACCTCATCTCTAGCACATTCAACCCAGTTCACAGTTACGTGGACGACAGCACCCTCCACTCAAATATACAATATTCTAAGCCTGTCTCTTTAGCCCAATTAGATGAGGATCGCAGACTCATGGCGGGTTCTGTCTCCGTGGATCTCCAAAAAATATTAGACTGGGGAAGTAGAAATCTGGTACAATTCAACCCCGCCAAATCACAGTCTTGCTTTCTTTCTCATAAGAGATACACCAGCCCTTGACCCATCACAATAAACAACCAAGTTATTCAAAATAATGAGTCCTTTTCACTTGTTGGCATTTCTGTTGATCGAAATCTCAATTGGCACCAACATGTCACATCAATTGCAGAAGCGGCTGCTAAGAAATTAGGTTTCCTCTTCCGGGCTCGCAAATACTTTTCACCAGCTAATCTCTATACCTTATATACTTCACAAATAAGACCAAACCTCGAATACTGCTCCCACATCTGGGGTGCTGCAGCAGCTTCTACACTCGCTATCCTGGACTCAATTCAGAAGAGAGCTATACGTCTCATCGGTGACCTTACCCTCACCCAAAGGCTGCCATCCGTTGCCCACCGACGTGCCGTTGGTGACCTCTCTCTCTCTCTTATAGATATCTGCACGGGCACTGCTCAGAGGAGCTTTCTTCTATAGTTCCTCCACCTGCTGCCCCCAACAGATCAAGTCCAGAATTAACAAGTTGCCTCTTTAAGCCCTCGTGGTGTGTTGTTGAAATAAAAATAAAAAAATAAAAAAATGCCTTTCAGACACCTAAAATCAGAACAAACAAAAATATGCTTTATAAGCCTTTTCAGGACACAGCTGGCCCCACAAAACTGCATGCAATTCAGCTTCTAATTTTTGTTGTAACAAATTCTAATAAAATTAATATTTGCAGATCTAAGAGATGCTCCTGAAAAATGTTGCAAAGATAGCAAGGGTGATTTTTCTGAGCAATTCAGCAACAAATTATCGGATAGGATAATGAACAAGATCATACCGAAGATCAGAGGTATAGAAGAAGAACACAGGAATATGCAACAACTTGTACTGAAACTGAGAACAGACTACAGCAATCTAAAAAGGCAACTGCCTAATCTAGCACTACATGAACAACATTAATAGCAGGTTATTTGGTTATTGCGTAATAAGAAGCAAATGTATGTATGAATGTATATGTAGGCATGAATGTATAGTTTACCTGCCAACGTAAAGCAAGGCAGATAGAAACTACCATTTAAAAACATTAAGATAGAAACAACCATTTAAAAATATGATATCATTTATATAAAAAAAAACTCCATGTTTGACTGCGTGATAAGATTTAATTAGGTAATAGGTAAGAAAAAATTATAGTTGACTTGAAAGAAAAATGTCCTCTTTTCGGTTTATTATAAAAACAGTGAACGCTATCTTGAAGAATTTTTCTAAAACTCTAGTTACCTGATCTAAAATAAATATTTCTTTATAAAAGTTTGCTAAATAGGTCCTAAATAACGAGATATCTTCAAACTTCCTTGGATTATTCGTATGCTACAAAGAAAATGGACATTTAAAATTTTTATAACCAAGCAAAAACCAATTTCGAAAATAGCCAAGAGGATAAAACCAAGACGACAATACAGTCTCTAAAATATACAAGATCGATTAATTGTTGCTTTAAAAATATTTTCTTTTCTTTTTATTTAAATAAACTAGTAAGTGGCAGCTGACAGTTTTTTATAGAAGTTGTTCCAGATATTGACAATTTAAAGGCAAAAAAATAGGTATGCGTTCGCTTTGTTGTATATCTGAAAGATTATTTTCAGAAAGATAAATAAAAAGGTGCTGTTCAATAAATTTTTATTTGCTGAAAAGCTAATTTTAATCTGAAAACTACGTCAAAAGCATCTTGTCATAATATGGTTAAGGTAATGCTAATAATTGTGCAATCAAACATAATATTAATTTTAGTTTATGGATCGTTAAAACTACGTAAGACTAATTTTCTCAGTGAGAAATAGATTTTAAAAAATGTAAATACATACCTACTTTTTAAGCACAGTCGTTATTGCCACACTTATATGATCCAATTAATTTTTTATAATGTATTAGCTGGTATTATTTTATAGTAAGTATCTTTATGAGTTTTATAAGTATTTAAAAATAAAGAACTTGTAATAATCTCGTGTTTTCTTTTAATCAAAGCTAATAAGCCATTTCGAAAATTCCTTTACTAAACATATGTACTATACAAAGCAGAGAGTTGAATACATACAGGCTGTTTAAAAAACATATATATATATATATATATATATATATATATACATATATATATATATATATATATATATATATATATATATATATATATATATATATATATATATATATATATATATATATAATTTATGCCATGTTCCTGCCACCGAATGTAACGTCACTGGTGCAACCGATGGACCGAGAAGTCATCGAATGCCTGAAAAGACGTTACAAGAAAAAACTTTTAGCTTCAATTTTAGACAAAATGGAAGCCGAAAATGTAGGACTTCAAGCATCACTGAAATGTACTAATATATATATATATATATATATATATATATATATATATATATATATATATATATATATATATATATATATATATATATATATATATATATATATATATATATATATATATATATATATGCAGGGTGGCGCATTGAAAACGAAACAGACCGATTTGCGTCCAGAGAATTTTTTTAAGAAACGCTGAAACACATTAATTTTATCATTGAGGGAGACATGTTTTGACATAAAACTCAACTTTGTCACATCAACTCCTTAAGGGTGGTGATAACAACCCTTGCATTTTAAATAGGCAACATGGGTCGAGTGTTACATCATTTGAAAGCTCTTTCTTTTCTGAATTCACCACACTAATTTTTTTGGAAGTTTTATCAACTCGTTTAAAAAGTATTCACAGTTGGAGTTGCAAGAACGTATTTGATTCATTGTGATAAGAAATGCACTAAATAGTCAATTTTTCGTAAAAAAAAACTAAAAACAAAATGGACCGAGAAGTCATCGAATGCCTGAAAAGACGTTACAAGAAAAAACTTTTAGCTTCAATTTTAGACAAAATGGAAGCCGAAAATGTAGGACTTCAAGCATCACTGAAATGTACTAATATATATATATATATATATATATATATATATATATATATATATATATATATATATATATATATATATATATATATATATATATATATATATATATATATATATATATATATATGCAGGGTGGCCAATTGAAAACGAAACAGACCGATTTGCGTCCAGAGAATTTTTTTAAGAAACGCTGAAACACATTAATTTTATCATTGAGGGAGACATGTTTTGACATAAAACTCAACTTTGTCACATCAACTCCTTAAGGGTGGTGATAACAACCCTTGTATTTTAAATAGGCAACATGGGTCGAGTGTTACATCATTTGAAAGCTCTTTCTTTTCTGAATTCAGCACACTAATTTTTTTGGAAGTTTTATCAACTCGTTTAAAAAGTATTCACAGTTGGAGTTGCAAGAACGTATTTGATTCATTGTGATAAGAAATGCACTAAATAGTCAATTTTTCGTAAAAAAAAACTAAAAACAAAACCAAACGTTCAAAAATGTTTATTCAGTTAAGTAAGTGTTGAAATTGTTGACCACCCGCTTCCATACAAAAGTACAAATTTTGTTCAAAACGAGCTCTGACATTCTGGAGCATTTGTGGAGTTATTAGACGGGATTCTTCAACAATGCCTCGTCGTAATTCTTCCAGAGACTCAGGTTCTGTTGCGAAAATTCTACTCTCTACATGGCCCTATAGAAAGAAGTCTAAAGGAGTTAAATCCGGTGATCTAGGGGGGCACTCAATAGCACCTCTACGCACAATCCATTGCTCTGGAAACTCTCTGTTCAAACACTCTCTAACACGTTATGAAAAATGCGGAGGAGCTGCATCTTGTTGAAACACTAATTGATTTTCTTGATAGCGATCATAATTTTCAACAATGTCAATTAGTAGAGGGTAAACGATATCTTCTAGTAACTCCAAATACGTTTCGCCACTCAAATTGCCATCAAGAAAAATTGGTCCGATTAAACGGTCTCCAAAAATGCCAGTCCAGACTTCGTGAAAATTTCTTGTATTATTATCTGCCCAATAACGACAATTATGACGATTGACTGTAGAGTTTAATAAAAATGCACACTCGTCTTAAAAACACATATTGAACAGAAAGTTCCCGTTATCAGCTATTTGTGCAGTCATAACTTCACAAAACTCCAGCCGCCGATCAAAATCATCTTCATTCAGTTGTTGTACAAGATGAATTTCATTCGGGTGAAATTTATGATGCTTCAATATTCGCTAAATAGTTCTTCTTTTGATGTTTGAAACAGTGGCCAATTTTCCCGTGCTTAAAGTTGGGTCTGCAGCAATTTGTCCTAAAACTTCAATCCCAGTAGTCTCATTTCTAACCGGAAATTCACGTTCAGGATCCCGTTTTTTGTTGGCTACTGAACCACTTTGTCGAAACTTTGCAACTAACTCCAAAATGTATTTTCTGTTAACATGTCTGTTCGGATATCGTTCATTAAACAAATTTGCGGTACAGTTGGCACAGTCATCGTTTTTGAAAGTGTTGTGGAATAATGTTTTCGAAGACAGAAACAATATAAAAGGAAGAAGAAGTGACAGTGACAGTTTAGTTAAGAGGTTGAAAAAGGTATGTCGAAGAATGTTGTATAGCGTGTAATGATAGCTCTGTTAAAATATGTAAATGAATGTGTAATCATTGTAATGTTTCTTTTTGTCTTGTTTGAATAAAGTGTATTATTAAATAGAGTCTTTAGTAATCAGAAAACAACAGAAAGAAAGAGTAATTATTTCAACTCTTTCTTCTACAGAATACACCATTGTGAAATTAATTTTCGGTAGTACTATCAAGTATCAAACCGACCGATAAACTGAAATAATAAACCGCATTTCTCTCATTCCGATAAGAAATGTTCTGATAGTCAATTTTGTTACAAACCACCAAAACATTGACTATCAGCACATTTCTTATCGGAATGAGTGAAATGCGTTTTTGCATTTTCAACCGTGAATAATTTTTAAACGAGTTGATAAAACTTCCAAAAAAATTAGTGTGCTGAATTCAGAAAAGAAAGTGCTTTCAAATGATGTATCACTGAACCCATGTTCCTTATTTAAAATATAAGGGTTGTTATCACCACCCTTAAGGGGTTGATGTGACAAAGTTGAGTTTTATGTCAAGACATGTCCCCCTCAATATTAAAATTGATGTGTTTCAGCGTTTCTTAAAAAAATAATTTCTCTGGACGCAAATCGGTCTGTTTCGTTTTCAATGCGGCACCCTATATATATATATATATATATATATATATATATATATATATATATATATATATATATATATATATATATATATATATATATATATATATATACACATATGTATTCGATGATTTCTTGGTCCATCGGTTGCACCAGTGACGTTACATTCGGTGGCAGGAACATGGCATAAATTTCGCCCCTTTTTTAAAGACTACTCCCAGGATGTGGCGGGGCACTATCTAATAAAAGCAAATGTTGAGTCACAGCTGAAAGAAACTGCGTGAAAAACCACTTAGAACACAATTCGGAATCCAAGCATGCCGATTTTTCGGCTTGTTAATAAACTGGTAATGATGACGAATTAATATTTTTAAAAGCACGGGGCTTCAACATTTTTCTAATAACAAAAAGTGGCAGCTTACGACTGCCTGCTGCATGTCTACAAGTAGTTACCTACAGTAATCCTCTCTTTTGATTTTTTAAAACCAGGTGCTACAGTCTCGGCTCTTGTTGCAAATGTTTTATCAGGCAACATTTTAAAATTTGAACCAGTTTCGTCCATATTATAATGTTGTTCAGAACATAATCCGTTATTCGTTAAGAGTGTTGCTAGATCTTCTTGAATTTTTTTGGCGGCTGCATCATCTGCTGAAAGTTTTTCCCCGCACACGGTCTTTTTTCCAGCGACTTAACCACCCGTCACTCGCAGTGAAACATGCATCACCATTCATTTGTTTGTTCGGATGTAAAGCTTTGTGCTTTATAATTGGGACACTTAGGGGTGCTCCACGCCGTCTTTCTTGGTTAAACCAGATCCACAGAACCTCATCTAACTCATTTTTTAAGTTGATCGAGTATTTAGGGGTGTTTCAGGCTCTATTTGTGTGCAAAAATCCTGCAAACGCGTACGGTTTTTTCCAATCTTGTCGGTTTAGTGAAGTTTATGGTTTAACGGTCTAAAATTTTTAGCTAATTTTCGTAGAACAAATTCGTTACTGCATTTTAGCATTTTTATCGAAATATTATGCATGTTTGTAAAAAAAAATCTGGACGCAGTAAGTGCGTTTTGGTAGCAAATTTTCATTAAATCCTTCAAATTTCAATAACTCAATTTGATATTAACGTAAGTTTTGTTGGTTAGGAAACCAACATTTAACTGTATTTTCGGAAAATTTTTGTATGAACGCAGCAATGGCGTTTTGGTTGCGAAATTTCATTAAATGTTTCAAATTTAAATAACTCAATTTGCTATTAACCTAAGGTTCATTGGCTGGGAGACCAGTTTTCTCAGAAACATTTAAAGTTTATTTTCGGAAAATGTTTGTACATTTTTAAATAATTATTTTGATATAATATGGTACATTGTTCCTACTATATAGGTTATACCGGTAACCATATTGATGCCTGCTTGCATTAGAGCGCTATATTTGTAATTAAAAACATTTTTATGAAAATTCACTTCCATAACGCACTTGCTGCCTCCAGAGTTTTTTTTGAGATTTTTTTCGATAGAAATCAAAATTTTTCCGGAATACCGGTTCCGATTTTCCTGGCTAACGAACTTATCCCAGCCACTTATAAAAGGAAGGCACATGTTAAACTTTATCAAAATCTGCGTATTATTTTTTTAGTTATCTGTGTTATACATACATATATATATATATATATATATATATATATATATATATATATATATATATATATATATATATATATATATATATATATATATATATATATATATATATATATATGTAAAATTTAAACTGAACCCGGATATGGGTTCTAGGGCTACTAGTTCGCGCTCATTTAATTTTTTTTAATAAAATTCAAAAGTCGGGATCTGTTCAATAGTAAATTTTATCCGAAAATTCACTAAAAAGCGTTCGGGTGGTTATCTGCAACTTTACCAAATATACACTTACATTTAACAATATTATGTTTTGTGGCATTATCTGTAGCTGCTGTAGGACCTAAATTTAGATGTATTTGATACAGGCAAAAATATATTAAAAAGTATATAATATTGATTAGATCTTATTCAATGAAAGAACTACAACCCGACAACACTGTATGTGGTAATTACGGTCATGTTCATAGGGATACGCGATGTTTCTAAAACATCGATGTTCCCATCTTTTGATACATCGAAATCAAAACATCGATGTGTTAAAAATATCGGATCAAAATCATCGATTTTCTAAAACATTGATGTTTTCTATAAAACTGTAATAATGAGTCAAAATAATAAAAATATTTTTTAGAAATAAATATAGAATATTTATTCTTAAAGTACACAAAATATTATGCTTCAAGTATAAAAAATGAAATTAAATTAAAATAATGATTTAAAAGGCAGAAACAAAGAAATAACAAGTCAAATCACTCAAAAATAACAGTGTCTTTAAAATAGAACTAAACCTTATTCATTAAAAACAAAATTTGGGGACAATTTTCAAAAAAATAAAGATTATACTCCAAGTCTAAAAAATTAAATTAAATTAAATTAATGATATAAAACGCAGAAACAAAGAAATAACATGTTAAATAACACAAAAATAAAAGTATCTTGAAAATAGAACTATAACTTATTCATTACAAAATATTTTGGAGAAATAATAATTATGATAAGCGTTTTCCTTTAAGTCTATTTCTCTGCTGGGTTAAAACTTGCCCTGCCTTTGAGAAAAGTATTTCGGAGGGAACTGACGTCGCTACCATGCTAAGATATTTTGGTGCAATTTTAGATAAAGTAGGAAATATACATTCCATGTCCTTACAGAGCTCCAACGGATTTTCTGAAAATTTTCTGACCGGGCATTGAAGGTACTGAGTAATTTCGGCAAAAACTTTGGCTTTTTGTTCTTCGCGATGAGAGACATAAGAGCAAGCACCATTAACATTTTCTACCATCTTGTGATGTTCGCTCCAAAGGTTGAGATTTTCATCTTCTAAGAAGGAGACGCACTAGGCAGTGTTTATTTTTTTCTTCTTAAGCACCTAACTACTACTATTAAATGATAAATACAGTAATTTCATGGGGAATGGGAAATCACTAAAATTCGACACCTAGCCTAGATATTCAATATCTACTTTCAATATGCACGACACAGTTACCCATTTATATTTTAAATAAAAGAATAAATTTTACTTTGAGTTTACCCAACTTTTGTGCGTATTCGTTAAAGTTTACTTTCGTTAGACATTTTCTAGTTCTGCTACTGCTCGCTAGATGTACACAAAAGAATTGACTTGGTAATTGGTAATAGACAATGATAATAATAAATTATTATGGCATTGAGAAACATCGTAAAAAAAATCGATGCTGTCTGCTAATATCGAAAAAAAATAACATTGATGTTAATATCGAAGATCGTAAGCAAGATATCGATGTTTAAGAAACATCGATGAACATCGCGCGTCCCTACCTGTTCATGTTCTGGCCTGTGCCGTTTAGAATGCGCCGTGTGACACCATATATTCAAAAATTACCCAAATTTCGATAACAACTATATTAACATACAGTACCTACACCTAAAAATATGTTTTTATTAAAAATAATGTTAATAATAGGAACTTACCGAAAGTTGACTTCAGTTTCCTGTAAACTCCTGGCACCAAAAAGTCATATATATTTGCATTGAAACACTGCACACTACGCTAAATATAATAAGTCTCACGTTATTATCACTTCGTCGCGATCTTTAAAAGTAAATTCGCGTATAATAACACAATTCTAAACGTTTTTTTTTTAAATAACGAACAGGCATAGCTACTTAGGTATTATTTCAATAAATAATGTTTACATCTAACCAAACTTTATAAACAACTGACGGATATCAGATGCGACAATTTTCTTGTTCACATCAAAGCCTACTGTAATACATATTTGTGTTATTTTAAACAAAAACCAATTAATTACTTTGTCATTCTTATACGCGAAGCGAAATGCATTTAACATTATTGGCTGTATATGATGACAAAATGTAAGAAAATATTTTAACTCATTATAATGAAGGGCAACAATAATTATAATTATTGTTGCCCTTAGTTGAGGAGGGCTTTTCATACTAAATACAAATGTAGGGACTACTTCTCTAGCTTCACAAGTGTTTGCTTCTTCTCTGTAGACGGTTTCAGCGTATAGCATTATAGAGAAGCCTCTACTTCAAAATATTTTAGAGCAAAAATTTTTGACCTTGTGCGTTTCAGCGTTTTGTACGTTTAAAGGCCCACTGAAGCGAGTGAAAACAACTACTCCCATGGCTAACACCACGACGGGCGTTAAATTACATCACTCGCTAGTTACTATCACACCACTCGCGGTATGAAAGAAAAAACTCTGGACGCAGCAAGTGCGTTATGGTAGTGAATTTTTATTAAATGCTTCAAATTTGAATAACTCAGTTTTCTATAAACTTAGAAAGTTTAGTTTTGGTATGTAGTAAGGTATTTCCTAGGGAAAAATATCCACCAAATTTCATTAAAATAACTTTATAATTTATGGAGAAAAAAATGTTTTCGAAAGAAAATTTAAAAGTTGAATAACTCAATTTTCTATAAACTGAGAAAGTTGAATTTTGGTACTTAGTAAGGTCTCTCCCAAGGCAACATAAATAGTAAATTTCATTAAAACAGCTTTGTTGTTTTCGGAGAAAAAAAATTTTTTTTTAAAGAAAACTCAAAATTTTCCTTGAAAAACCCGTCCGATTTTCCTGGCTAACGAACTCATCCAAGCCATTAATAAAAGAAAGACACTTGCCGAGTTTCATTTAAATCGGTTAATTATTTTTTGAGTTATCAGACGGATAACTATATATATATATATATATATATATATATATATATATATATATATATATATATATATATATATATATATATATATATATATATATATATATATATATATATATATATATAAACATATAAAAATTGAAACTGACCCCGGATATGGGTTCTAGGGGTCCTAAATCGCGCTCATTTGAAAAAATTTTTGCAAAGTCTCACCATCGATACCTCTCTATTAGTGAATTTTTCTAATAAAAATACATATATATATATATATATATATATATATATATATATATATATATATATATATATATATATATATAAGGTGGGTCTATTTCGACGCATATGGCCAATCACCGACGCCACGGAGCAGTTATTTCACCTCACTACCCTGAAAATGTTGCTAAACCCATGCCTTTATGTAAGGATAGTAGGGATCTGCAACGTGCCCAACATTGAATTGTACACGGGACCAACAGCCCCCTTCGAAGGGCAGAACGTGGAGACAGACATACAACTTGGTTATATACAATGCCGCCACAACCTCAGCTGATGTTAAGTTTTCAGTATGTACTGCTGGGTGTCAAATCCAGTACCCTATTGGATTCAGAGGCACACCTTACCACTGGAACGCCGAGTCTGCTATATATATATATATATATATATATATATATATATATATATATATATATATATATATATATATATATATATATATATATATATATATATATATATATATATATATATATATATATATATATATATATATATATATATATATATATATATATATATATTATATGAGATATACTTAATTCTCGGGTTGAACCGCGTCCAGAATTTATTAAAACTCGACGTTTCGGCTCCTGTTTTGGAGCCATTTTCAAGAGGTAAAGGAAATATGTAAGGACATTCTAGGGCCTCAATCTGCCTACTCAGGTGGGTTGGGTTGTTGTAGCTCGATTACGGGGCCTCAATCTGCCTAGTCCCTAAAATCTTGCTGGAGATCGTCTCTAAAGTCTCAGTGCGTTCAACCCCAGGCCTCAGAGAGATCTGACAGTTCGTTGCAAGTCCTGCCTTATATGTATCATTCCGTCTACCTGCTTCGTTATCAGTGAAAGTAGTGGGGTCACGGTCAATTAAGTCAGTGGCTTTGATCACAGCACTTAAAGGACTAAGAGGATTACCGGCATTTGTTGACTGAAACGATTCTTATTATGCAATTCGGATTCAGACACCAACACTTCAACACAGACCTAGTTCTTCGAGTGGTAGAAAACATTCAACAAAAATAAGTCAACTGGTGCCAATATTTCTAGACATTGCTCAAGCCTTTGGCAGGGTTTGGCATGCCGGGCCCCTTAACAAACTTAATCATTTAATCTTTGGCTCTCTCTCATACTCATCAAGTCATATATGAAACAGAGAAAGTTCCAGGTTAAACACCTGGGAACCAGATATAGCATCTACTCAGCTACGGCTGGCCTTCCGCAGAGTTCTGCTATCTTCACTCTGCTGTACAATATATTTGCTACAGATGCATATACTGAGACTGCCGCTAAACGTGACTAACTCACTATACAGACATTACCTTCCTCAGCTGCAGTCGCGGATAATAACCCGACATCTACAAACTGCTGTAGATGAGCTGCAAGACTGGTATAGAAAATAATGTCTAGCCATAAACCCCGACAATTGCTCAGCAGTCCTATTCTCCAAGAGTAAACACACACCTCATGATAACATATCATTAGACAACAGTCTAATTCCTTGGCAAGACTCCACCAAATATCTCAGGGTTTTCCTTGTCAAATGCTTAACATGGTGCCCCCATGTCCAACATGCTCGACGGAAAGCTTCGATGTTCATCTCGAAGTTCTTTCCACTGCTTAACATAAATTCCAAATTGTCCATGAAGAATAAACTGCTCAGGTACACAGTCCTTATACGACCAGCCTTAACCTATGCATCCCCCATATGGGCCACTGCGGCCGATACACTGGAGAATAGGACTGCTGGGCAATTGTCGGGGTTTATAGCTGGACATTATTTTCTATACCAGTCTTGCAGCTCATCTACAGCAGTTTGTAGACGTTGGGTTATTATCCTAGGCTGCAGCTGAGGAAGATAATGTCTGTGTACAGTGAGTTTGTCATGTTTAGGGGCAGTCTCAGTATATGCATCTGTGACAAATATATTGTACAGCAGAGGGGAGATTTAAATCATCCAGAATGAAATTCTGAGAATGGTGACCGGAGCGCCATGGTTTGTCAGAAACAGTCCGATTCACTCTGATCTGGAAATGCCTTCGATACTTGAGTTTATAACTTAACTATCCAACACTCAGTTTGCAAAAGCCGCTTCTTATCCAAATGCTCTTCTCCGTAGTGCCACCGACTACGATGAGCAACTTCCACTTAGGCATAAACGTTCAAAGCTTATCCTTCCCCGATAACACCCTCGCGGCAAAACAGACTGAAAACATTCAAACCCCAACATCGTCGTTGTGTAAAATCTTTCTGATGGAGGTATGGACTAGGATCCGGTACTCCAGGGAGTGGAGATCAGTGGGTAGGAGCCCCACACTACCTCAAAATCCCACACGCTACGGTGTTGTTAATGAGGTGTGCATCCAGCATTCAAAAACAAAACAAAAAAACAAAATTCTGACTATGATAAATATAGCGCATTGATGAGCTCTTATGACAGCAAAATTGGTACAAGTGTCTAATTATGGTCAGAATGCATCTAGCCATACATTAATGCCATTGTTATACCATGAACTGTTACCACCAATAGAAATGAAATGTCCTATTAGAACCAACAGTTTTCGATAATTTTGGGATTTTCTTGGAGACTGCCAGACCGAATTATTAAAATTTAAAAAAACACCCAAAGAGGTATGAAAAAATCCCAGAGTAATGACTTACCCTGTATAGATTAGATCATATTCAATGTGAATGGGCTATTCCAGTTCCGCCACCGCGACCTTAGGTCTATTGTGGCGCATGTCAAATTGCTTAAATTTCACCTATCCCTGTTAAGGACTACTGCGGCACATGCACTGCATCGAGAGCCCAAAGCCCCCGCTGCCCCTAAGAAGCAGGTGGGGTTTCTCCACCACCCCTAGTCCTTGTGTTGACAAAGCTTTCCAAGTCACGTTTGGAGAGTCACTATTCGAGGCTACTTGCGATACCTAACTCAGATTATGTGCAGGAGTCGATAATTTAGGGTGAAAGTTGGTCTGGCAGGGTCTATTAGGAGCTTTTTTTCCTCGCCCACTGTGGAGGTGTACTACTACCTAAGCCAGTGGTTTGTCTGTTTCGAAGCTCACAGTGAGACAGCCTCTCCGAGTTTGTCTGAAACCGACATCCATCAGTCTTTGACTCGAGGCAGTATCATATGGAGTCTCGCTCTCGAGCAGCATCCAAGTGAGGTCACATTCCCATTTTGAATCTCACAGAGAGATGGACTCTCTCAGAGTTGGTCGGACTCAATTCCAGCCAGTGTTTGCTTTAATTTCACCTTTTAATTCCAGCTTCCTGCAGGAGATGATATTTTTGAGGGGAAAAGTTTATTTGTCGGGGTGTTTTAGGGGGTTTCTTTTTCGCCTGCTGTTGAGATGTACTGCCATCTGAATGAAGTTGTTTGCTCATTTCAAAGAACACTGGGAGATAGCCTCTCTTTGAGTTCGTCTGGTCACAATACCCGTCAGTGTTTGACCCGAGGCGGTATCATATGGAGTCTCACCCCCCGAGCAGCATTCAAGAGAGCTCGTTTGGAAGCTCACAGTGGAGACCTTACCCTCCAGGTGGAATGCACCTCCCAGGGATCTCCCTCAGGGTTCATCTAAACCCGATACCCGCCAGTGCTCAACTCAAGGTGATATCTCACGGAGTCCCGGTACAACAGTCATCACCCAAGCGAGGTCCTTTGCTCATTTGGAAGCACACAGTGGGGTCCTCAATTTCCAAGTACATCTCACTTCTAGAGATCTCAACCCCCTCTGTGACCGTTTGGACCCGCAAGTGCTCAACTTAAGGCAGTATCATTTGGAATCTCGTTGCCGAGTAACATCCAAGCCCTCTCTGGGTCCGGGGATTAACTAAAGGGATAGGCAAGGTAACTCCTGCCTGTTGTAAGAGGCGACTAATCGGAGTCAAACACTGGCGGGGGGTCTGGCCCAGGTGAACCTGGAGGAAGGCGGATATCTCTGGGGCGTGATGTTGCACTGGATTTCGAGGCCTCCACTGTGGGCTTAGAAATGGACAATTCACCACCCTGGGTTGAGCGCTGGCAGGTATCGTGTGTCCAGACAACCCGGAGGGGGTTGAGACTCTGATATATGCCTGTGTTCGAGGCCCCCACTGTGTGCTTTGTAACAGACGGATGGCCTCCTTGGGTAATGCTTGGTAGCGGCACTCGATGGAATGTCGCCTTAAGTCTAGCACTGGTGCTGGAACTGGAGATTACGCTGGAGAACAGGGAGGTGGCGCTGGAGGGCCTTCCTAGACATAGAGGGGGCTTTCAGCAACACCTCATTCGGATCGGTACTGGGCAGCTGTCAGGGAGCGTGGAATAGAGGAGACCTGCTGCAGGTGGATCAGTTCCATGTTCGGGGACAGGGCGGTTTTCACCTCACTCGCAGGAGGGACTCTGCTGGCGGGGGTCGCAGCAGGGTGTCCGCAGGGGAGCGTTTTGTCTCCCCTGCTCTGGTGCCTAGTCGTGGATGGCCTGCTAGGGAGGGTCTCGGGAGTAGGGTACGAGGTACAGGGCTATGCGGACAACATTGTCATCATAATCCGAGGAAAGGTTACGCAGTTAGTGTGGGAGCGCATGCAGACAGCACTGAAAGTGGTGGAGGGGTCGACGGTTGGCCAAGGCTCGGGGTTTACAATTTTACAGTGGAAATCCCTGACCACAAGCTATGGCAGGAGAGGCCGGGCTTACCACGGGACCCGCTCGTCTGGATCACGTACGGATCCGGAGGGGAGCGTGCGAAGGGGGCAGGCGTTTATTCGGAAGGATTGAGGGTAAGTCATAGTATTCCCCTCGGAGCTCATGCAAGTCTTTCAGGCCGAAATGTACGTCATTCTGCACTATGTGCGAGAGAACAAGAGGAGGGGTTACACCAACAAGCGGATCCTCATAGCCACAGACAGCCAGGCAGTCCATAAGGCCCTAAGTAGCCCACAGGTAAATTCCAGGCTGGTAAGTGAATGCAGAGACGAGACGAGCGACCTGGCTGGGCAGAATGAGGTCCCTCATCTGGGTGCCAGGTCACTGGGGGGTCAAAGGCAATGAAGAAGCTGACAGTCTCGTGAAGAGAGGGTCAGCAGAAACATTTATGGGACCAGAACCGGTTCTGGGCGTGACAAAGAGCACTGCCAAGAGATCCATTAAGTCCTAGGTCAGAAACAAACACAAGATGTACTGGGCAGACTCTCCAGGGCTGACATGGGAAGTCAGCAATTGAGGAACCCAGTTCAAAGAGAGCTGCAGAGCTGCTAAATCTTAGCAGAGGACAGCTCAAGAACATAGCAGAACTCTTGACGGGACACATGGCTGTCAAGAAACACCTGCATAAAATGGGGCGGGTCGGGGGGACCTGGCATGCAGACTCTGCGGCGAGGGGGAGGAATCAGCCCAGCATATTTCTGGACTGCAAAAGACAACTGATCTGTGGTCAGTCTAGACCGGAGATAAAGCAATAAAAAACTTCACCCTACCAATTGCTGTGCAGACTAGTTCAAGGCTGCTATGCTATCGGGGCGGCAAAGACGTGGACGAGCCCTAAGGGAGAAAAAACTGGTGGGTGTCGGGTTTAGATGAACCTGGGCGAGAGCTGATATCTCTAGAGGTGGATTACACCTGGAGATCGGATGATGCTAGAGAGTGGGACTTAATGATACCGCCTCGAGTCAAACACTCACGGATGTCAGGTCCAGATGAACTCGGAGAGAGGTTAGGTTATCTCTCTTTGAGCTTCGAAACGGGCAAGCAACTTGAATCAGATGGCAGTACATCTGTCAAAACACCTCATATAAGAAGATTTACTCCCGCATGGAGCTGGATTTGATGGATGAAATTTAGGCGTATAAACGTGAGCCACAATACGGCTAAGGTCGCGGTGGAGAGACTGGAATGGCCTGCTCACAATGAATCGAATACTAACTCTAACATCCAAGCGAGTTTCTTTGTCCCTTTCAAAGCTCATAGTGAAGGCCTCAACTTCTGGGTGTAAATCACTCCCTAGAGCTCTCAGCCTGCCTCCGAGTATGTCCAGCAAGTTTGCTTAAATTTCACCCATCAAATCAAACTCCCAGTACCATGTATAACCAACCTAGTTTAAGGTTAAATCTAATATTGGAAAAATAAAACACAATTAGTTCTCATAATTCTCACGACTACTTTTTTCATAACAGTATAAAATAAAAAACTTAAAAATACAATCATTTTTTACAACTATTTTCTGAAGTTAGGTATCTTGAATAATTAAAATTCATCCAACAGCATCACCACCTGTTGCTTCAGCTATTTGCGCCTGATATTGTAGTGCATTTTCATACGCCCTCTTTACAGCTTTTCTATCTGTAGGTTTCCTTGGTTCGTTTACCTAAAAATAACACGGAAAACCATAAAATTGTTTAGAAAGAAATGATAACTCAGTATAATGAAATATCTTCAACTGAAATTGCAAAAAAATTAAATAGAAAAAATATAACTTCATTATATCATTTAATGAATTTGAATTTTTAAGCATCACACCTAATTCACTTAGTGAAACTAGAGACTCAGTCGTTCAGTGGTACGAACGTGTGCCCCTGAACCGAAGGGTACTGGGTTCGATCCCAGGATACTCCTTTCACTTTTTCAGAACATACTGTACAATTGACACCAACCAAGGTTGTGGCATTGTATTTGAGCACGTTGAATGTCTGCATGTTCCGCCCTTCGGAGGGGGCGTAAAGCCTTTGGTCCCGTGTCCATGCAAAGTTGGGCACGTTGAAGATCCCTACACTCCCTACAGAAAGGCAGGAGTTTTTTCCAGGATAGCGAGGTGAGACTGCTCCCTGGCGTCGGTGATTGGTCATAGTCGCGGAAATAGGCCGATGTGAAAGAAATAAAAACATACACACACACACACTTAGTGAAACGATCATCAGGTTTTTAAAAATCTGTTGTGGTGAAATGGTTTCTCCAAGGTTACCTTATTCCTATAAAATAGGAAAGTTATATAGAAGGCATTATCAAATATGGATGTGTCTTACATCTTGTCATTGTTAGTCACATGTCCCTTAAAATTTTACTTGGCCTACAACGTGCACCTATAAAATAACCCGACTAACGCTATAAAAGGTTTTATTTTAAAAATTATCTAACGTACATACTATTTTTTTCAATATAGTTCTTTTACTGTGAATAAAAATATTTCACTGCTGTAAGCAACTTGCATGTGCGATTCTAAAAGATCGTTCAGGAATTTCACTGCTTTTTTCAATATCTTGGAATATCACATCAATGGACTCAAATCTGCTTGCTTTTAACGCAGATTTATTCTTTAAAAACAAAACAAAAATACAACAGAACTAGGTGAGGTGTCAATACTAGAAACCCATGCTTCATCACCTCTGAATAGATGGCGCTTTGTGTGCTGGTGCTGATGAAAAATCTAAAAGCTATTTTCCACATTTTGTCTTTTTTTCTTACATGATCTTAAAGGTCTGCCAATATCCTCGTTTAATGACGCCTCATCCAAATTGGTTGAGGTCCAAATTGGTTGAGGTGATCGGTTGATGGTGTGTGGACGAGCGTTATCCTGATGAAAACTCACTGCCTTCGTCAGCATGTCCCTTCTTTTGTTTTGAGTTGCATGGCGAAGGTTCTTCAAAGTCTGACAGTAGCAATCAGTGCTGATTGTTGTCTCAGTAGGCATAAGGTCGCACAACAATACCCCCTTCCTGTCCCAGAACACCAAAACACAATCGCCATCACTTTCCGGCAGACAATGTTTGTTAAAACTTTTTCGGTTTCGGTGAATTTGAATGCAGCCACTGACGGGACCGTTCTTTTTTCTCTGATGTCGTGTGGTGTACCCAGATTTCGTTGCCGGTGACAATTGCATCCAAAAATTCCTCGCCCTCCTGTGCATAGCACTCAAGGAATTCGCGGGCCCTGTCAACCCGTTGCAGACACCTTGTGATAATGCAAATGTTGTGAAAATCTTGCCAATAGTAGTCTTACTGAAATCAATTGGCACAGCCCCCGAATCGTCACCCGTCGATCTTCAACCATTGCCCCCTTACCTTTCCAATGGTTTCCTCCGAAACCAATGGGCATCCGCCACACTCTCCATCATGGACGTCTCTATGTCCGTCTCTAAACTCTCTGCACCATTTTCGAACGTTTTTAATGTCCATACACTGTTGTCCATACACTTCACATAACTGACAATGAATTTCTATAGGCGTAGTGTTTTTAGCACACAAAAAAGAATCACAGAACTTAACTCGCACCTGGCAAGAGCAGGAATCGAAGCTCCGGTGCGAATGGCTGCTAAACCAAGGCCAAGCATCACAGACAGCTCAGAGTGGTAGGAATTTGTAGGAGGGAAACCAAGCTACACGCTAGTGTTGCCGGATCTTGCGTAAAAGTATTCCTCACGACTGCAGCACATTGGAGACCTTATTTTTACAGACACGCCTCGTAATAAAAAGTATTATTTCAAAACCTGTCAGCCTTATATAGCAAAGCTCCAATACAAATGTAAAAAAATCTACTAGATGACGATATTACAAACCAAAAACACCCAACTTCATCTGACTAAAAAAAGCATAAAATCAATGAACTCATTTAGATAAGGAATCAGTCTTCAGATTTGACGAAAAATTGTTAAGTTATTTTTTCTATTAAACCATTGGATCCGTTAAGTTTTGTTCACAATTCCGGGTATTCAGGTTGACTCTGTTTATACCGACTTTTCCAAGGCCTTTGACAGAGTAAACTATGACCTCTTAATCCATAAGCTACATATGTTTGGTGTTGGCGACCCTCTTTTCAGCTGGATAGGCAGTTACCTTTCTGACAGATATCAGGGGGTGCTGATAGGGAATTTTATGTCCAAAGGGATAAAAGTTTTTTCAGGCGTGCCACAGGGTTCTCATTTGGGACCTTTGCTATTTAATATCTTCATTAATGATATTCATGAGTGTTTCTCTCATGGTAAATTTTTGTTGTTTGCTGACTATCTAAACTTATTTCGCAGGATCACAGGTCACTCAGACTTTTTTAAGATTCAGTATGACATTGACAACTTAATAAGCTGGTGTCTTAACAATGGGGTGGAACTCACTCCATCTAAATGCCAATCAATTTCTTTTTATAGAGGAAGGAAGAGACTTGAACATACCTATTACATCAAGGGTGTACTTTTGAAGTCTGTTGAATTAGTTAAAGATTTGGATGTTGCATTTGATTCATATTTTTCATTTATCCCTCATGTTTCTAATGTGATTTCTAAGTATCTGAAGTTGCTTGGCTTTATTAAAAGATGTACCTCTGATTTCACCAACATCAGATCTGTTAAAATTCTTTATTTTCTCTTGTACATCCTCATCTTGAATATGCCTCTTCTGTATGGTCTCCCTACTATACATGTCATTCTGTCAATCTTGAACAGGCACAGTGCAAGTTTTTAAAGTATCTTGCTTTCAAAAGCCACCATAGTTATAGTAGTTTCGATGATTTACTAACGTATTTTAATATCATGCCTCTTGATGTTCGACTCAAACAAAAAGATTTAAAACTGTTTTACAATATAATTAACTTCGAGGTATCTTGCCCTAACTTACTTTCTACAATCAACTTCTTTGTTCCACCAAGAGTAACTCGTTCAGAGTTCATTTCTTGTCGCTTTTCATCGTGCCAACCACAGTCACAATTCTTATTTAATTAGATGTTCAGTGTTGGCCAACAAATTGTCTGATGAACTTGACTTTTTTACAAGAAAATCAGTTTTCTTAAAACAGCTGTCGCTTTGAAAGTTAAGTGTTTAACTTGTATTTGTATTGCTTTTATTAACTGCTTTCATTGTATTTTTTTTCATTTTGTACTTATCTAAAATGGGCTTCTGGCCCGTAAATAAATAAATAAATAATTGATATTATTTACCTTGGATTCATTTCTTTCAAGTTCAAACATTTCCAGTTTCTCTGCAGGCAACCACTGCCATGTCCTTTTAACATCGAAAAACAGCACAAGAAAGACATGTTCTGTATGATTAGATCGTAACGCCATCACCTCGGCTGGTGGAGAAGGAAGGGGAACACCCTGATGTACATAACCTGTAAAAAAATTATTATCATCAAAAGAATCTACATAAATAAGCACGCTTACCTTTGGGCATTTCTGGATCTATGATTAAAGCAGGATACCAAGGATAACCCCTACATTTGGCCCATACCAGCTGAAGAGGTTTCAATATTTTCTCTTCAATATTGTTCAAGTGATCGGCACCAGAAACGTCTGCTGTACTCAATGAACACTCACTGTCATCATCAGAGTCTATTTCGCTGAGTTCATGAGAATAACAGGTGGATAGGCTAGTGCCACTATCACTGTTCTCATCATCTGTGTGTTGCTGGCCTGCACGGTATACCTTGAAACTGTCTGGGACACCATCAGGGTTGTCCTTGGACGCGCTGTCCTTAGATGCCGCTTCAGAATTTCTTTTGGGTCTGCCTTTCTTTTTCCTAAGAAAAAAAAAGTGTCAAGTGTTTCAATAAAACAATTGAAAACAGATTACAACTATATACTGCATTTAAGAAGGGTGTTTCGCAAGGATCAAACTTGGGACCACTACGTTTTTTAATCTTTATTAATGACCTTAGTGGCAGCATAGAGCTGCAGCACTTGTTATTTGGTGACGACCTAAAAATTTTTCTGAAAGTTACTCCACTGAATCACTGTGTGTTGTTGAAATCTAGTCTGGACAGGATTAATAGCTTGTGTATTATCAACAACAAAAAAGTTCGGGACGCAGCAAGTGCGTTATGGTAGTGAATTTTTATTAAATGCTTCAAACTTGAATAACTCAATTTTCTATAAACTCAGAAAGTTTAATTTTGGTATGTTGTAAGGTATTTCCTAAGGCGAGATATCCACCAAATTTCATTAAAAAAGCTTTGTAATATTCGGACAACAAAATTTATTCGAAAAAAATCCAACATTTGAATAACTCAATTTTCTATAAACTTAGAAAGTTGAATTTTGGTACGTAGTAAGGCCTCTCCCAAGGAAACATATCTGGTAAATTTCATAATAATTTTTCGAAAGAAAACTCAACATTTTCCCGGAAATCCCTGTCCGATTTTCCTGGCTAACGAACTCATCCAAGCGATTAATAAAAGAAAGGCATTTGCCGAGTTTCATTGAAATTGGTATTTATTTTTTGAGTTATCATATATATATATATATATATATATATATATATATATATATATATATATATATATATATATATATATATATATATATATATATATATATATATATATATATATATATATATATATATATATATATATATATATATATATATATATATATATATATACAGGGTGACATATTGAAAACTGATTGGCGTCCAGAGAAATTTTTTTTAAAAACACTGAAACACACCAATTTTAATATTGAGGGGGACATGTTTGACATAAAAGTCAACTTTGTCACATCAAATCCTTAAGAGTGGTGATAACAACCCTTATATTTTAAATAGGGAACATGGGTCGAGTATTACATCATTTGAAAGCTCTTTCTTTTCTGAATTCAGCACACTAATTGTTTTGGAAGCTTTATCAACTCGTTTAAAAATTATTTACAGTTGGAGTTGCAAGAACGTATTTCATTCATTGTGATAAGAAATGCAATTAGTTAATTTTTCGTAAAAAAACTAAAAAACAAAACCAAACGTTCAAAAATGTTTATTCAGTTAAGTAAGTGTTCAAATTGTTGACCACCAGCTTCCATACAAAAGTACAAATTTTGTTCAAAACGAGCTCTGACATTCTGGAGCATTTGTGGAGTTATTAGACGGAATTCATAACAACAATGTGTCGTCGTAATTCTTCCAGAGACTCCGGTTCTGTGGCGAAAATCCTACTCTTTAAATGGCCCCATAGAAGGAAGTCTAAAGGAGTTAAATCCGGTGATCTAGGGGGCCACTCAATAGCACCTCTATGCCCAATCCATTGCTCTGGAAACTCTCTGTTCAAAAACTCCCTAACACATTGTGAAAAATGCGGAGAAGCTCCATCTTGTTGAAACACTAATTGATTTTCTTGATAGCGATCATCATTTTCAACAATGTTAATTAGTAGAGGGTAAACGATATCTTCTAGTAACTCCAAATACGTTTCGCCACTCAAATTGCCATCAAGAAAAATTGGTCCGATTAAACGGTCTCCAAAAATGCCAGTCCAGACATTCAATTTCTGTGGAGTTTGAGTGTGGACTTCGTGAAAGTTTCTTGGATTAATTATCTGCCCAGTGACGACAATTATGACGATTGATTGTAGAGTTTAATAAAAATGTACACTCATCTGAAAAACAGATATTGAACAGAAAGTTCCCGTTATCAGCTATGAGTTCCCATTATCAGCTATTCATGCAGTCATAGCTTCGCAAAATTCCAGCCGTCGATCAAAATCATCTTCATTCAGTTGTTGTAAAGATGAATTTTATACAGGTGAAATTTATTATGCTTCAATATTCGCTGAATAGTTCTTCTTTTGATGTTTGAAACAGTGGTCAATTTTCTCGTGCTCAAAGTTGGGTCTGCAGCAATTTGTCCTAAAACTTCAATCTCAGGAGTCTCATTTCTAATCGGAAATTCACGTTCAGGATCCCGTTTTTTGTTGGCTACTGAACCACTTTGTCGAAACTTTGCAACTAACTCCAAAATGTATTTTCTGTTAACATGTCTGTTCGGATGTCGTTCATTAAAAAAATTTGCGGTACGGTTGGCACAGTCATCGTTTTTGAAAAAAAGAGTAATTATTTCAACTCTTTCTGCTACAGAATACACCGTTGTGAAATTAATTTTCGGTAGTACTATCAAGTATCAAACCGACCGATAAACTAAAATAATAAACCGCATTTCTCTCATTCCGATAAGAAATGTTCTGATAGTCAATTTTTTGTTTACAAACCAACAAAACATTGACTATCAGCACATTTCTTATCAGAATGGGGAAATGCGTTTTTGCATCTTCAACTGTAAATAATTTTTAAACGAGTTGATAAAACTTCCAAAACAATTAGTGTGCTGAATTCAGAAAAGAAAGAGCTTTCAAATGATGAAACACTTGACCCATGTTCCCTATTTAAAATATAAGGGTTGTTATCACCACCCTTAAGGGGTTGATGTGACAGAGTTGAGTTTTATGTCAAAGCATGTCCCCCTCAATATTAAAATTGACGTGTTTCAGCATTTCTTAAAAAAATATTTCTCTGCACGCAAATCGGTCTGTTTCGTTTTCAATGCGCCACCCTATATATATACATATATATATATATATATATATATATATATATATATATATATATATATATATATATATATATATATATATATATATATATATATATATATATATATATATATAAACATATCAAAATTGAAACTAACCCCGGATATGGGTTCTAGGGGTCCTAGTTCACGCTCATTTAAAAAACATTTTGCAAAGTCTCACCATCGATACCTCTCTATTAGTGAATTTTTTTAAATAAAAATTCATTAAAAACAATAGATGTCTGAATTTTACCTGGCTGTGGTGGGTGCTGTTGTTTGCTTTTCCTCCTCTTCTTTGTTCTCTTCTGATGGTTTTTTCAAAGCAGCCTGTGCCTTCCTGGTAAAAAGAACGGCGGTTCTTCTATTTACACCCGAGGGAGATGTACCTGTAACATGAAATTATTAAAGGAAATTATAAAACCTGCAAATAAAATATTGTAAACTCATTTGACTTTACATTGTAGCTTACTGGGATTCAGAATGTTGTTCTTTTGCTCTGTATTATCCGCTTCAGGGTCCGACTGGGAACTATCTGTGTTTACTAGTGCCTTTTTTGCTTTACTGAGTTCACTTCTTACAAGTTTCACTCGTTTTGCTCTAGCTAAACCATGTTTCAGAGCTTGACTTTTAACAAGTAAATCCTCCAGTTTTGCAATAACTTCAGGGCCAATCTTACCCTAGAAGGTGAGAAGATAATAAAAATAAACAGAACATTACTTTTAAAGTCAAAAGATGGTTTTTTGAAACAGGCAACAACAAAAATTAAAAATAAAAGGTAAAAAATACCTGCAAAGTTTCAAGTTCTCTGTCAATATCACATGCTAAAGATTCTTCACTCCCTGATGCAGAATTTTGACCGTTTTCTTTGTTTTCTGCTAATAATCCAGCTGCTTCCAATTCCTTCTTAGCTTGTCGGAAAATAGCACCACACTGGTCCCTCATTTTTATTCCAGCTCTACAACACATGGTTGAAGTTAATAAATGTAAACGCAAATAATATCTCAAGGAGAAAATATGCCTGATGATGCCGTAATCACAGAGAAAAAAACAAGCAATTGTGAAGCCAAAGATAATTATCTACATATGTATTTAACATGGTTTCACCAAGTAGGGGAACAACAATTAAGCAATATTAAGGCGGGTATCCATATGAGCCAATGCCCCGTAACGTAACACTGAACATGTTACAGAGTGTTGCAAGATGACACGACACGCATTTTGACTTTTTTTGATTTTTGGCAGTGTCAATCACCTCGTAATGTAACCGAATGGGGTTATGCCACATACGTGGACTTGTTCTCGACACTCATCAAAAAAGCCCTCAGTCTTTAACTAACTTCAGCAATATGAATGCCACTCTGCAGTTACAGCTAGCAGCAGCTTCATATATTTTTATTCACCACCAGATTTTGAGCAAGAAAAAACAAAAATCTCCGCGTTGCTGGATCTTGAAATTATATCAAAGTGTTCCTCCTCCGTCGGCAGCAATCTCCATCCACGCATCTTGCTTCTTAATTTTATTGAAATGGTCGGGATGTTGAGGATCCAAAATTATGGTTTTTTCATGATAACGTTCTATTAAATTAATTGTAGCTTCCTTAGTCCACTCCATGGTTACATACACACAAAAAAAGATGCACACAAAATCCAGACCACAACTCAAGACTAGACTAGACAACAACACAGACGAATGACGACTGAAAAATAAGTTTGGAAGTTTCGAATGCAACAGTACATGACAGACAACTAGAGCACCCGTCCCAACTTGTCGCAGCGCGTGACTGTGTCCTTTCTTTGATGCGACGGTAAAAAACCGACAAATGGTGGTTCGGGTTGTAACTGTTACGCGTGTATAGTTGGTTACGGGTAATATGCAACAGTTTTTGTATCCACTAGCCGTATCGTAACATGTTCGTGGTTACGTTACGAGTCATTTGATACAAGTAGATACCGGCCTTTACAGCTTGGTGCAGAAATTCATGAATCAGAGATTTTTCTCTTTTCGGATATAACTTTTTTACTCGTCAACCAATTTTCGTATTGGAGGGCTCATTGACTAATTGGGCTAGCTACTGTACAGATTTCTTATTTATCATATAGTATAGCTAAGATGCAGTAACTTCTTAGTGTAAGGGGTGTGGCATAACGGATCCGTATACGGTAATGTGTAGTATGTGGATTAGGTACTTGATCCTTAGCAGCTCCACTCAGCCGAGGATAATAACCGAACAACTTCAGACTGCCATAGACGAGCTGCAAGGCTGGTATAGGAAATCTTGTCAAGTCATAAACCCCGATAAATGTTCAGCAGTCCTATTTACCAAGAGGAGACACACACCTCACAAACACATTTCATTAGGCACCCTGGCAAGATTCCGCCAAATACCTCGAGGTTTTCCTCGACAAACGCTTAACATGACGCCATGTCCAACATGCCCGACGAAAAGCCTCAATGTTCATCTCGAAGCTGGTCGCACTTCTAAATAGAAATTCCAAGTTGTCCATGAACAATAAATTTATTTATTTATTCATACACCATCCAACAGCTTAAAGCCAAACTAAGGATGGGTCGATACACAAAACATAATAACAAACAATAATCAAACAAACTACAAAAAGAGAGTCACAAATTAGATCGCTTTGAAAAACATTTTTATCTCTGGCATATTACATGAGAAGATATCTAGGCTGTCCTGCAATACAGAGTAATCATTACACATCTGGTAAATTGGAGACGATCGCAGCAATCACGTACGAGCAGTCGGGAGATAGAACGTGCCAGGAAAACGTGCTGCAATACGAGGCACATTGAAATTAAGTTGTTGAAGCAGATTAGGGCAATCGAACACAGAATTAACCAGTTTGTATACAAATGTAACGAAACTGCACTGCCTGCGCATCGACAGACTCTGCAGACCAAAGCGAAGAGGTTTTCCTGAGGAAAACCAATAGGAGGTTGACTATCCTCACGAAAGCTAAGAAATTTTAGAAATTTCCTTTGCACTGATTCTAGACTTGCCACATGTATCTCATAAGTAGGAGCCCACACAACTGCGCCATATTCAAGTCGAGACCTAACCAAACAACGAAAGAGCAGAAGGAGGGTGTCAGTCTGTGAGAAATTTTTGATATTTCTTATCAGAAACCCAAGAGTTTTGTAAGCAGAACTGACAGTCTGCTCATAGTGTGGTTTAAAAGATAGAGTACCATCAAAAACAATTCCAAGGTTCCTAACTGTCCCGGGGCGATCAAGTGGAAGCCCTCGTATATTGTACCCGAAAGTAATTGCGTGTTTATTTTGAGTAAAGGACATCACACAACACTTGGAAACTGTCATAGAAAGACCACTCCGACAACACCATTCATCAAGGACCTGAAGACAGTTCTGGAGCTGCAAACAGTCATCAACACTCGAAATATTTGCGAAAATCTTAATACCATCTGCATACATTAAAAAAGGAACATGCAAAACATGTTTAACTGGGTCAATAAATATATTAAACAGTAATGGACCGAGTATGGAACCCTGCGGCACTCCCGAAGCTATGTGATAGGTGTCAGACTAGAAGCCCCTAACCTCAACAAATTGCCTCCTTCCATCCAGGTAAGATCTGAACAAGCCAAGCAAGCCCTTGGAGAATCCGATAGCCCTCATCCTGTCAATTAAAACAGAATGATTTAGACAATCGAAGGCCTTAGATAGATCCATATACACAACATCAACCTGTGAAGAGCGGTCGAGAGTGGACGCAATGAACTGTGTAAGATCAACTAAATTCGTTACAGTCGATCTCCCTGGAATGAAACCATGCTGAGAAAAAGAGAGTCTGTTTTTGATGTGAAACAGTATTCGCCGAAAAAGGCAGGCTTCGAAAATCTTACAGAAGACAAATAGTATGGCTATTGGTCGATACTTTGATGGATCACCACTATCCCCCGCCTTGAAGACAGGGAAGACTCGTGACAGCTTCCAAATCACGGGAAATGTTCCAGATCTAAGAATCAATTTAAAAATTTTCTTAAGTGGAGTCAAGAAAGCATATAAGCAGTCGCGCACCAAGAAGCCAGGAACTAGTTCAGGTCCCAGGACATATTAGCCTTAATTCTCTTAGCAGCTGTAATAATTTGCTTATGTACAGTCATAATCCGGCCAGCCTTGACCTATACATCCCCCTGCATGGGCCACCGCGGCTGCACCTTCAAATCATCCAGAATAAAATTCTGAGAATGGTTACTGGAGCGCCATGGTTTGTCAGAAGCAGTCAGATTCATTCTGATATGGAAATGCCTTCGATACTTGAGTTTATAACTCAACTATCCACAACTCAGTTCACAAAAGCCGCTTCTCACCCAAATGCTCTTCTCCATAGTGCCACCGACTACGATGAGCAACTTCCACATAGTAATAAGCGTCCGAAGCTTATACTTACCCGCTAACGCCCCCACGGCAAAAACAGAGTGGAAACAGTCCAGCCCAAATGTCATTGTGTGAAATCTTTCCGACGGGGGTAGGGACTAAGGTCCGGTACTCCAGGGAGCGGTGTTTTAGCGAGTAGGGGTCTCACAGTACCTCAAAAACCCACACACTACGGTGTCGTGAATGAGGTCTGCATGCGGCATTTCTCCCTCCCGTATCCAAAAAAAAAAGTACTTTATATTCGCATCCGGTCTATGGGACACATGTTTCATTAATGCTTACTTAGTATTGAATATAAAGTAGCGAAGACTGGATCCGAAAGTAATGAATACTGGATCCAAAAGTAACAAAGACTGGATCCGAAAGTAACGAATACTGTATCTGAAAGTAATGATTACATACGAGTATTAAAATGTAACGACTATGCCATTCTTCACTATTCATTGTAGACAGGTCCATAGGACAAACAAAAACAAAAATAATTTTAAAAACAAAACTTAATTATTTCTAAACTCCAGGACAAAAAATATTCAGTGTTTTAATTACGTACTCATTGATGATTTTGTATTTTGACGGCTGGCTTTGAATGGTTTCCAGGCTGCTACGCCATGTTCAAAATCACTTAGCGGGTTATTAAACATTTTGCCAAACATAGCAACCCATATGAGTTCATTCTTTGCAAGATCCATATTGGACTTAGAAAGCAAATGTAAGAAATAAAATGAACACAATCAGTTATGTTTTGTGTGTGAGTGGGCTGTTCATCTGATACTTTTAGTAAATATTGACTTACCTATAAAAGACAGTATCACGATTATTGTATGCTAGACAATTGGCAATCATGAGATCAAAATCTTTCTCCATGGATGTCAGATCTGGATATAAACCTTCGTTCAGCTTTTTCCGCATAGTACTGAGATCCATAGGTTCGGAAACAACAGATGAATAGTCAGGTACCTATAACAATATATTAAATTAACTAACAGAACTATTGTCGGTCCCCTTGGAACCAGGGTAAGTAATTAAAGCTAGTTTCTATCATTGCTAAATTAAATTAGATTTGATCAACAATTTCTATATGTATATTTAACCTGTTAAATAATAGGGAGGAGCCTCAAATATTTCCAACAGATAGTGGAGAAATTATTCTATAGAATATTATGCTATTCTTATTGGTATCAAAAATTGAGCAAGTCAAAATAGGATTTTGTTGTTGTTTGTAAGTAATTTACGTTTTAAGTTGATGAATGTTATTAGTGCAGTTAGAAAAGTAGAATAGAAAAAAATTAAATGAATAAATAAATACCCAATATGGTGGAAAGTCCTACTTAAGAGGAGGTTCAATAAAATGTTTAAAATAGACTATATTTGTAGCTTGTTGAACTGTTCCAATTAAAGCCTTACACTGAAAATATAGTACATAATAGCTAAATTAAGGTTTAAGGAAGGCAATAAAAAATTTTGTAAGCAAATATCCCGTTTATAAAAAAAATATGTTTTTGCCAAACCATGATTTGACAATTTTTTGTCACAGAATTTGCTCAAAATCACTCTTTGCCTAGATTAGGTACCCAAGAATAAGTTTCTTAAATTTCAGGTCTTTTGGATTCCAAATACAAACGTAATGTAAAGTGAATTGCATTTTATTTTCATTCATAAATGTGCCAATCATCTTTAAGATTACGCAAATTAAATATTTATTGTAAACAAAATGTAATGTTTATAACATTGTTTTAGGTTTTTTCTAATTTATTAATTTGACGCCTTAATAATAACAACTAAAATTTACAAGCATTAGAATACCTACTTATTAGTTCCGGGATACTAAACATTATGGAATTGCTCAGAGTTATAAACAGTAAATCTCTGCCTTCTCTCTTCGAACTTTATTATGAGAAGGTTGAAACTTGCGCCACATGTTTCGTCGTATTTGATTAGTTCCGCTTACTGTCAGATTTGAAGTCATGTCAAATTTCTTGTTCACGGTGTAGAATTAAAATGAGTTTATGCTGTGATAATATTATAATATGGATCTTTGTAAATTGACAAAGGAATGTGGGTTACTAAGTTACGGCTCACGTTGCTAAGTAATTTATGTGTCACCTAGCAACCTAGGATACACACAATGTAAATTGCTCTTTCATTTATAAACCCCATAGTTTTGTGAGAATCGTGGTCAGGTGCGGTCGTATAGTTTAGCGATCTCGGTAAAGTTATCAAAAGTGACTGCGATAATAATAATAATATTTTAAGTGATAAATATTTTCACGGAGAATATTTAGAGAGTAACTTAAATAGTTACATACTTATCAGCGCATAATGGAATATAATTTATTAAAATTATGACAGACAACAGTCATATGGATACATCCGATCCACTAATTCAGATAAATTATCAGTCAGCAAGAGATATTAAATCTATAATCAGCAATACCAGCGGCGTAGGAATGATGAGTGTAGACACAAATACCAGCAACCAAATAAATCATGACAAAAATGAATGGAGCAGGCTCAGTCAAGATATAAAAGAAAAAGAATACAAAGACAAGGAAGTCGGTCATCAGATGAATCTCCAGATTTAGTTAGCAATAGATTTGCACCCCTAACAACGTTAGCTGATAGCGATCTGAGAGATGCGCAGCCAGTAGTAGAAAGAATTCCCAAACCACCCCCAATATATATTCAAGGCGTCATCACATACCCAGAGATGATTCGTTCACTACAAAATATTGTAGAGGAAGAGCAATACACAACTAAAGCTCTTCGGGATAATACTATAAAACTTAACGCTAACACCCCAGATACTTACCGAAAACTTGTAAGATACATGAAGGAGAATAACATTATTTACCACACATATCAAATGAAAGAAGAAAAGCCATACAGAGTAGTGATACAGCACCTTCATCATACTGTACCCCTAAAAGATATACAAGAAGAGCTAGAAAATAATGGACACAAAGTCAGAAACCTGATTAATGTTAGACACAGAGTCACCAAAGAACCGTTGCCCCTTTTCTTTGTTGACCTTGAACCAGCTCCCAATAACAAAGATGTATATAATCTAAGATACCTTAATAATAAGTCAATAGTAATCCAACCACCAAGAAAAAACAAAGTCATAGTCCAGTGTACCAGATGCCAGATGTACAACTACACCAAGAAATATTGCAATAGACCATATGCCTGCGTTAGGTGTGGAGGAAGTCATGATTCCAAAGTATGCAACAAAACAAGAGACACACCAGCTAAGTGCTTTTTGTGTAATGGTCCTCATCCATCCAATTATAAAGGTTGCCAAGTTTATAAAGAACTCCAAGCCAAAAATAAACCAGATCTACGACAGCAACCCTCGCGACATCAGCAAAATTCGCTTCATACCTCAGTACATGACAATAACCAGCGAAATCACCTTAGTCAGACTAAAGCTCCCGAAAGGTCAGAGATCAATCATTCTTATGCACAAGCGCTCCGTCATGATGAGCACAACAGGCAAAACAACGCTACGTATAATGATATCGAACAGCAAAGTGATATAACACTGGTGCAATTTTTGAACGAATTCAAGGCCATGTTCAGTCAGCTCATGCAACAGAATAACATGATTCTAAACATGTTGTCGACTGTCATTAATAGACTGGCTTAACAATGTCTCCGTTTCTTAGAATAGTATTATGGAACGCCAATGGCCTCCAACCCAAAAAACACGAAGTACAGATATTCCTAGTTATGCACAAAATAGACATTCTGCTCGTATCAGAAACACATTTTAAGGACAGAACACACTTAAAAATACCACACTATAGTATATACCACACTGAACATCCAGACGCCACAGCTCATGGTGGCACTGCAATAATAATTAGAAACTCATTACCACATTATGAGATGCCAAAATTCCAAGCAGATTTTCTACAAGCTACTACGATCCAAGTTAACAAGCTTCCTAATCCACTCACAGTATCAGCAGTTTATTGTTCGCCAAGACATAGAATTACAAAAGAAGACTTTCAATCCTTTTTTGTAACCTTAGGTAACGAGTTTATAGCTGGTGGGCATTATAACTCAAAACATACTAGTTGGGGTTCAAGACTAACAACACCGAAAGGTAGGGAACTCTCTAAGCTGATAATAGAAAAGAGGTACAGTACATTATCCACGGGAGAACCAACATATTGGCCTACAGATCCAAACAAAATTCCCGACTTATTAGACTTCTTTGTAGTCAATGGGTGATCACAAAACTATCTAGAAGCACAATCTTGTCTGGATCTATCAACTGATCACACGCCAGTCGTAGCAACAGTAAGTGCTACAATTATAAGAAAGAAAGCAAAACCAGTCCTACATAACAAAAAAAACAAACTGGAATATCTTTAGAGAATACATCAACGACAAACTCCAACCACAAATAAGTATAAAAACACAAGAAGAATTGGAAGAAGCAACAAATCACCTAATATCAACGATACAACATGCTGCATCGTATGCCACACCTATAGTAGAGGATGAAGTCAAGGACTTAGGCAGCATTCCAATGCAGGTGACCGAACTGATCACGAAAAAACGAAGAGCTAGGGCTATATGGCATCAAACTCATCACCCGATAGACAAAACACGCTACAACAATATTGCTAACAGACTGAAGCGTAAATTACAAAATACTGGAAATGAGACATTCCGTTATTACATACAAAACTTAAATGGCCAAGATCACTCCATATGGAAAGCCACGAGAAGCTATAAGAGTCCTCAAAATCATATACCACCCATTCGAGAAACTGGAGGCACCTGGTCAAGGTCAGATAATGAGAAAGCCGAATTGTTTAGTAGACATTTATCAGAAGTCTTCCAACCTTACTCAGATGAACCTGATTCAGAAATAGAGGAATATCTTGACATACCGCTACAGCTGTCTCCTCCAATCCGTAAATTTGAAGTTAGAGAGGTCAAGGAACAAATAAAGAGGCTAAACAAACGTAAAGCACCTGGACTAGATCTTATTACTGGCACGGTACTAAACGAACTACCAGAGCAAGGGCTCAAATTTATAACTATAATCTTCAATGCGATATTACGGTTAGCCTATTGGCCCAAGCAGCTCAAATTTGCTCAAATATTGATGTTTTTGAAACCAGGAAAGCCTCCCACAGAAGTAAAGTCATATCGACCTATAAGTCTGTTGCCAATATTATCAAAAGTACTTGAGAGGCTCATCCTTAATCGCTTACTAAGAGAACTGGACGAAGAGAACTGGATTCCTGAACACCAGTTTGGATTTAGAAAACAGCACTCAACAGTTCAACAATGCCATAGACTCGTGAATATAATACGAAAAACCCTAGAATCAAAAAAATACTTTCCTGGATGTAAGTCAAGCCTTTGACAGAGTATGGCATAAAGGACTCCTGTACAAAATTAAGAAATCCTTCCCTTATCACTATTACCTCATCTTTAAATCGTATCTATCAGATCGATACTTTCAAATTAAACAAGGCGAAGAAGTTTCATCTATCAGACCAATTCAATCAGGGGTACCTCAAGGTAGCGTGCTCGGTCCGATTCTATATCTACTATACACCTCAGATATACAGACTACCCAAGAAACTGACATGTCCACATTCGCAGATGACACAGCCATACAGTCTGTAAATGAAAACCCTGAAGTAGCCAGCTATCATATACAAAATCACCTTTCATTGCTACAAAGATGGTTAGACAAATGGAAGATAAAGATCAATGAAGCAAAGTCATCGCATGTCACATTCACTCTGAACCGCCAGACTTGTCCACCTGTCCACATCAACAACACAGAAATCCCTCAAGCTGATCATGCTAGATATCTGGGACTACATCTAGACAAACGACTCACATAGAGTACCCACATTAAAAAGAGGCGTAAAGAGATGGATCTGAGAATGAAGAAACTGTACTGGCTAATAGATAGAAAATCTCCAATTGCAATAGAAAACAAAGTCCTGGTTTACAAGGCTATAATCAAGCCAATCTGGACCTATGGTCTAGAATTATGGGGTTCCTCCAAAGTATCCAACACTAACTTAGTTCAACGCTTTCAGTCCAAAGCCCTCCGCATCATAACAGATGCTCCTTGGTATGTAAGCAACCACACCCTTCACAGAGATTTAAATATACCCTTCGTATCAGAAGAAATCACTAGAAGAGCAAACAAACACCTTCAAAAACTGGAAGCACATCCAAATGATGACGTTAGACCATTGCTTGAAAACCAAACAAGACGACTGAATAGAAAGTGGCCATCAGATCTATGGAGGCAGGTATGAAATAAAATCACAATTGCCGGATAGCACCAATGGGTGTAATTCCTTCATGTCAATTTCTCGTCAGCAGATTTACCTATAGAACTCAATGTATATACATATTAGTTAAGGTATATAATATATTAGGTGGTTCTGATTGTAAATATTAGTGTACAATAAAAAATAAATTAAAAAAAAAATTATAAACCTTTGTTACTAGGCGATTGGAGTTAATACCTATTGAATAAACACGTTATTTCTCATGGTTCTGAGCAATGCTAATAATTTTAAAATATTCAAGTATTGATACAGCAGCCCCCCACAGGGAGATTTCTACAACTACCACTTTGAATCCTGCTCTTAATAGTTTTTTATTTAGCTCATAGCTTTGCATGAATGAAATAGTTCATGAAATGCAAAGCGTTTAAAGCCAGGGGAGGAAAGGAGCTGGTAGGGAAATTTCTACCTATAATTTTTGCCATAGACCCGAAATGTCGGGTATTGTTTGGACATGATATAACTTTGTCTCTTATTGATTGGTGGAAGTTGTTTGTGCTTGTGTACCATAAATAAATACCCAATATGGTGGAAACTCCTACTTAATAGTTTTTTATTTAGTTCATAGCTTTAACTGAATGCAATAGTTCATGAAATGCAAAGCGTTTAAAGCCAGGGGCGAAAAGGAGCTGGTGGTGAAATTTCTACCTATAATTTTTGCCATATACCCGAAATGTTGGGTATTGTTTGGACATGATATAACTTTGTCTCTTATGGATTGGTGGAAGTTGTTTGTGCTTGTGTACCATAAATAAATACCCAATATGGTGGAAAGTCCTACTAGATAGTTTTTTATTTAGCTCATAGCTTTGAATGAATGAAATAGTTCATGAAATGCAAAGCGTTTAAAACCAGGGGAGGAAAGGAGCTGGTGGTGAAATTTCTACCTATAATTTTTGCCATAGACCCGAAATGTTGGGTATTGTTTGGACATGATATAACTTTGTCTCTTATTGATTGGTGGAAGTTGTTTGTGCTTGTGTACCATAAATAAATACCCAATATGGTGGAAAGTCCTACTTAATAGTTTTTTATTTAGCTCGTAGCTTTGAATGAATGAAATAGTTCATGAAATGCAAAGCGTTTAAAGCCATGGGAGGAAAGGAGCTGGTGGTGAAATTTCTACCTATAATTTTTGCCATACACCCGAAATGTCGGGTATGGTTTAGACATGATATAACTGTTTAAGGCTGGTGTATCTCTTATGAGAAAGAAAGCAAGACTGTGATTTGGTGGGGTTGAATTGTACAAGATTTCTACTTCCCCAGTCTATATATTTTTTGGAGATCCACGGAGATAGAACCCTGCATGAGTCTGTGATCCTCATCTAATTGGGCTAAAGAGACAGGCTTAGAGTATTGTATATTTGAGTGGGGGGTGCTGTCGTCCGCGTAACTGTTAACTGGGTTGGATGTGCTAGAGAGGAGGTCATTGATGTGGAGAAGAAACAACGTAGGGGCTAAAGCTGAACCTTGGGGAACTCCTGCATTAATTGGATACAGTTTAGAGGAATGGCCATCCACGCCAAAAAAATGCTCCGGTTGGAGAGGAAATTTGCTGTCCACGTACAGAGTTTTGGTGGTAGGCCATAGGTCGGTAGTTTATTAAGCAGCGCTGCGTGCCAGACCTGGTCGAATGCTTTGGATAAGTCTAGAGCGACAATCTGGGATTCACCGTGTAGTTCCATAGACTTGTTCCAAGAATGGGTGACAAAGGAAAGAAGGTCGGCAGTTGATCTGCGCTGACGGAATCCATACTGCCTGTCGTGGATTAGACTGTGTTTTTCAAGAAATTTTAGTAATTCGGTGTTTATATACTTTTCCATCACTTTAGAGACGACTGAAAGGAGAGAAATAGGCCTGTAGTTGCTAGGAAGCACTTTGGATCATTTCTTGGGGACGGGTTGTACTCTAGCAGTTTTCCAGTTACTAGGGAATATGCCTCTATTGTAAGATGTCTGAAACAGGCGAGTCAGGACAGGAGCAAGTTCTGGTGCCCATTTTTTGAGAACAATTGCTATGATCTCGTCAAGGCCAGAGGCTTTCCTGGTATTAAGAGAAGAGAGCATCTTTCATACCTTTTTAGTTTTGAAAATGATATCTGTCATTTTATGCGCGTCATTGGGGACTGTTGGTGGTTGAACATTTCGAGGTGGGTTGAGGGTAGAATTGCCGACGAACAACGAGGCAAAAAGTTCAGCCTTGCCCAGGGCAGTAGAAACAATTTCAAGAGGTGGGAACGTGCTCTTGCAGAAACTATTCCCAATAGATTTAGCAAGAGTCCAGAAGGGTTTGCTGTCGCTGGAGCTTGAGAGGACTTTGTTTTTGATGTGGTTATTAAACGAGTTTTTTGCCTCAGAAAGAATACAGACATAGCGGTTTCTTGCGTCGTTAAATGCTTCACGGTTTTCTTGACTGGGATTGTGTAGAAGCTTTTTGTGAGCTTTGACCTTTTCAAGTCTGGCCTTGTCACAGGATTTAGAAAACCAGGACTTTTGAGTGGCTGCAGAGGTTTTCTGTGTACGTGGAATAAATAATTGCGTGCCAGCTTGGATAATTTCTGTGACGTTTTGTGAGATATCAGAGGGGTCAGGATGAGAGAAGCAGGCAGACGCTCATGGAAATGAGGAAAATTAATCTCGCATTTCGTCCCAGTTCGCGGATTTGTAGTGCCAAACGATATGTGAGTGTAATGACTGTGTGACCTCGGGTTGCATTGCGCAGGAAGCAGTGACCATGCCGTGGTCTGAGCGAACCAGTGGGGGGCGGTGACTGATATCTTATAGCAGTCAGGATTTGTAGTAAGAAGGAGATCCAAAGGATTTGAGCTGTGTGTTGGGATGCGAGGAAAGTAAGTAGGTTGCTGAACCATATTGGCTAAAGAATTGCTGACTGCAAAGGCCTCCGGTGCTCTTCCTTGTGGATCGGTTTTTGAAGATCCTAGCCATTCCTTATTATGGACATTGAAGTCACCAAGAATAGTGACCTCGGAGGAAGGATATTCAGAAATCAGATGGTCAGTTTTTTCAGAAAGGTAGTCAAAGAGCTGGACAAAGTTGTTGTCAGAAGGTGACCGGTAAATGCAACAGATGAATTTAGTTGCAGCCCTGAGAGAGAGTTTTATTCATAGTATGTCTTTTCTTCCATCTTCTAGATTGGGGAGTCTGGTGCAGGGTAGATTGCTACGGACATACGCACACACGCCTCCATGCAATCTAAAAGAAGTAAGGAGCTCATACCCCGGGAAATTAAAGTGATTAGTGACTGTTTTGGCACTGATTTGAGTTCCGGTGAGGAAGAGGAGTTGGGGCCTATTAGCCTGGAGAAAATGGTGGACGGGGTTCATGTTAGAATTTAGGCCACATATATTCGAAAAGGATATGTTAAATCTTGATGTTGCGCCCCCTGTACACCCCTCTCCCTGAGATCCGAATGGAGAGGTATTTTATCTCCGGAATATTTTGTACAAGGAGGAGCCATCATCATTTTTGCTTATAAGGGAAACCGACTCATACACCAGAACCGGACATGTCCGTTGGGACTTCACCGGCCCCTTGATGTATGGGGTGGTACCTCCTCGGACGTGAAAAAAATCCTTTACTATTACATAAAGGAAAATTCCACTACCACCACGGGTATTGTTTGGACATGATATAACTTTGTCTCTTATTGATTGGTGGAAGTTGTTTATGCTTGTGTACCATAAATAGACTCGCAACACAAAACTGGCAAACTCGAAAACTACCAGATAATCCAAGGTAAACTCTCTAAACGTACCTTATAGCTGGCAATCAGTGTATTACATTAATGACTTTGTTTTGTCTGTTGCATCTAACAAAAGCTTACAAAGTTAAATCACCTTCAAGCAGATAAAAAAGATGAAAGAACTAAAAGTTAAAATTAGAATCTAGAGAAAATCACTGAATAATTTTGGATGAAATAGATATTCAATTACCTCTTCTAAATCTACTGGCTCACTAAATATCTCATTAGTGTCCTTGGCTGAGATCATATCCAAGACATTCTTTAAGCTGGCCTGCAGTGGCTTCATCTTGATGTGGAAGCAGCGTTCTGCAGTCCTTGTCATTTCCAGCTTGATCTTCTCACGTTTTCTTACCAGTTCACAGAGTAACCGTGCTCTTTCCAAGTCCTGTCGAAGACACTGCCAGTACTTCAGCTGTCTAATGAGCTCCAGAGTGTCAACATTACTGGTGTTAGAGTCACGTGTGCCACCTGCAATTAGATTATATAATTATAAAATATCAATACGGTTATATCAATACGGTTATATTGATTTCAGTTTTATTTTTTATACACTGCAAATATATCAAAAACAAAATAAATAGCTGCGATATTCTCCGATATAGTTTTCTTGTCCCATTATTAGACGCAGGGTGATTGAAGCTCAGTGGCTTAAACATTACTTACACTAATGGTCAAGTCAGTACAAAGGTTTTTAAATTATAAAAGAACATTGTTTCTCATACCTATGATATTTTTGCAGATAGTCTAAAAGTGCTACTGCAGTCATATAAAGCAGTGTAATGGAAGTGCATATTATACAGTGCTTTCATTAATTCCTGAACCCCACGTGACCGCTTAAGTTAGGCAACCCGGCATACACGGTTGTACAACCTGATTAATGAAATCCCTAAGATGCCAGTGTTGTCTCATATTTCCTTTGGGGTTTTATAAAAAATATAAAAATTATAATAAGGTGAAACAGTAAATGTCTTAAATGTATTTATTCTTTAGTATTTTAACAGCAAATCTGTTCATGTATGGTTTACTGTTATTGATTGTTAAAAAAATAAATTAAAAACAATAAAATATTACTTTTACTTTGTATAGATATCAAAATTTTGTAATGTACGTAAACAAATTGAGGTCCGATTATTTAAACTTCTAGTTTACGGTTTTAGGAATGTGTATTGTGTAACATTGAACAAATATGTACCTGTTTGGACAAATTACCGACGAACAGATTTGGTAGAGCTTCGTTCCATGCAATGTTGAATATCATTAACAAGATAACCCTAACATACCTACACTTTTAACTTACGTAAAAACGGAATGAAAATGCTAAGTTTTGATAAAAACTGTTTATTTTTATTGTCCAACAGATAGAAAATTATTTGAAGAAGGTAAACACTGGTCGAACTTGGAAAATGCACAATATACATACAAAATAACCGTCAAAAGGAATGGACTGAACTGTCAATTGTCAATTGATTTAGTAACTTTAGGGTCCCTAGTCTAGTGGTTTTTTTTGGTTACTTTTTGGACTACCAACTCATAAAATCATATTCCACTAAGAGAGAGACAGAATCCGGTCACGTAGGGTTCGGGAATTAATAAAAGCCCTGTAGATATTTATATATTGTCATGTGTTCTGTGATTCGTCACAGCAAGCGATGTTGGACACAGTAAAGTATTATTATTATCTTTGGTTTGCAGCAAACTGTCTGAAGTCTAACCTTAATAAACAATAGCAACTGTTTTTTTCAAGTAATAACTGAATCAAGGAGACTGTTGTTAAAATGTTGGGAATCAGTATTGACAGCTTACTTAACCCTTTCGTTGCGACTTTATTCCAGACAGTTTTGTTTTAAAATTACTATTGGGTCATATTGGTCCCGGCCAAGTTTAAAAAAAACTGGTGGTATCTAAATATATTGTAAATTTAACTATATGCTGTCTCAGCCGTAAAATGGAATGACAGCTACTATGCCAGAAAGTCGAAATTTGCATACTTAGCAATGTTAGTAATATAACCTTATTTCTGTTGTTACCGCCACATGTATCTACATTTCGATGATCCTTAGTCATCATTAGCGTATGTTACAGTGCTATTAAATTGACAAAACTATTAGAGTGAGTACAAAATATCTGGGTAAGTGGTATAGACTAGTAAATTGTCGGTTTCCTTCTTAGAAAACAGCCGTTACATCAACAAGAATTGCAATGTTTGGCTGAACATTTGTCAGACTTTGATTCAGCTAAAGGTGAAGACTCATATGAAGATAGTGGGTAGGATTATGTCGAACCTTAGCTTTCCTCTAGTAGTGATTCCGATTTTGATGTTCCCAAGAGTCTGAATTATTTGTAAGAAGGAAAATGCACCACTAGGTCCTGACCTAAAACCTGAGTCCATAGAGAAAAATAGAAGTGATTCTAACATCTTGAACTACTCCGATACTGAAAGTGATCCACCAGATACTGATCCAGGCTAAAATCCACCTAACCAAAAACCTAATTTCTTTGGTTGGGAAGGTGTGGTAATACTGAATTCTCGACAGGTGGTGTTCAGCTAATGCACAATAAGATTCGGCTGTACAACACACAGCATAAATATTTTCGTGAAAAAATACATGACCATATTCAAATTTGTGCCAAGTTTTAAAATATAATGTACAACATAAATATTGATTGATGTGGATCCGCCTTTAAACATACTATTTCCGAGGTTCGAAGTAATATTTGCTTTGGTTCGTTCATGGTTCGGTTCGAAAAAAACATGGGATTGCACTCCTATAAGCATAAAATGTATAAAACAAATCATAATTTATAAATCCCTTGATATATATTATATTGATATATATATATATATATATATATATATATATATATATATATATATATATATATATATATATATATATATATATATATATATATATATATATATATATATATATATATATATATATATATATATATATATATATATATATATATATATATATATATATATATATATATATATATATATATATATATATATATATATATATATATATATATATATATATATATATATAGGAGCTTCATTAATTCCAGAGTCCCACGTGACCACTTAAGTTAGGTAATCAAACATACACGGTTGTACAACCTGAATAAATGAAATCCCTAAGTTGCCAGTGGCGTCTCTTATTTCTTTTGTGGTTTTATAAAAAATACAAATATTATAATAAGGTGAAACAGTAAATGTATTAAACTTTTAGTTTTCTTCAATTCTACTTCCACATTTACGCATTAGAGTGAAAATATTTGTTTTGCTCCTATGAGATTAAAATTGACCTATCGCAATGCAATGCGTTAGCGGCATTCCGCTAATGATGTAATGTCATTTTTGAGGTTTCAAGGGTTGGGGAATTCAAATGTAACATTGTTAATTTTAACATAAATAACCAGTTCATAAAAACATTATAAAATATTGTTTTTATTTTGTTTAGATATCAAAATAAAATAAACAAAACTAGCATTACAAAAAACATGTTAACCAGTGTGAAAAATTGAACAAATAAATAAACATAACCGTAACATGCCTACACTTTTAACTTACGTAAAAACGCAATAAAAATGCTAAGTTTTGATAAAAACTGTTTATTTTTATTGTCCAACAGATAGAAAATTATTTGAAGAAGGTAAACACTGGTCGAACTTGGAAAATACACAATATACATAAAAAATAACCGTCAAAACGGAATTAAGTGCCCAATGGACTGAACTGTTGTCACAATTGATTTAGTAACTTTAGTGTCCCTAGCCTAGTGGTTTTTTTGGTTACTTTTTGACTGCCAACTCATACAATCATATTCCACTAAGAAAGAGACAGAATCCGGTCACGTGGGACTCTGGAATTAATTAAGGCCCTGTATATATATATATATATATATATATATATATATATATATATATATATATATATATATATATATGTATATATATATATATATATATATATATATATATATATATATATATATATATATATATATATATGCACTGTACAAAATTAATCATAACCTATAAATACCCTGTCAAGAAATAGACATACCCTGTGCACTTTGCAATCGCCTTAGTAAAGGAACACCATTTCTGAATTGTCTCTTCAGTGTCCAGTATGCTATAAGCCTTTGTATGAACTGTGACTTTTTAGTTATGGTAACTAGCGAACCGATCTCTTGAATACGTTCAGGTGGAATGGTTGGGATCAATATCACTGGGGCAGAGGTCCTTTTCTTAGCTAACATCTTTCTTGCTTGCTTCATCTTTTGACGAGGATCTTCCTTCTTCTCTGCCAAGTAAAACATAAAATTTAAAAAATAAATAAAAATAGAAACATTTAACATAATGAAACGGGAAGGCAAACTCAGGAACGCTGTCTATAATTAAAAAATTCACCCAGGTTATAAAAAGCTGCATTTTCATTCAACAAATACTTTTTTAACTCTATTATAAAATATATTTTTGCCTTTTTTTTTCAAACAAGGAGGCGGTCTGTTAAAAAGTTTCATTCCAGATGATTCATTCCATGCTGCGAGGCTGCTATTCAATGCACTGAAATGGACAATTTGTTACCATAACATGTATTATAGTCATGATGTTGGTTATTTCTTTATTTTGTTCTTTTATTGTTCCATATATTCTATAAAATGCAGGGAAGTATATAAACTCATACTACCGTCAACATACAATGTCGCTTAAACAGCTCCCTGCAACTCTCCAGTGGTCCTGCATTACTCAGAGCTCAACTCCGCCATGGACGGTTCCAAGCCCGGCTAAGAAAGGAGGAGGGAATACTGTAACCCTACCTAGACCTGTCTTGGTAGGGCCGGGAATGCTTGCCTTAACTGGCCAGCATTGCGAGAAGAAACCTCTATAAAAAACCAACATCGCAAGGTCGTTGGAGGGTTGGTGCCGAAGCGATGATGCTTTTGGTCGATATGGCCGGGCATTGGCAGGTTAGTAATTGTGCCCCTAACATAATCCTCCCCAGGGAAACCGGGCGACCTCCCTGTGTGTAAATGCGGGGGGGGGGGATGCGGGGCTCTTCCATGGAGGTTAACCATAATTTTCCCCAGCAGCTCGTGGGATCAGAATATGAACCCGACAGACACAGACCCAAACGAGATGGGTAATAATACTCTCGATCTCCAGGCAACTGGAGAACATATAGAGGTAGAAATGGAGGTTGTTCCCTCTCTTACCGCCAAACCGATGGAGGGGGGTCCAAGGTCATCCTCTCCCTATCCTCCAAATCTCTGTTGAGCTCAAAAATCCTCAAATGGAGGGTGTCGTCTGAACCCTCGGTTCGGACCATGCCCACATCCTATTTGAGATTGAATCAGGCCCTAGACCTGTGGTGGAGTATCGCGACCCGAGGATGGCAGATTGGGAAGGGTACAAGCAATCCCTCGCCGCCCGAATTGTGTCCACTATCCCCACAGTGTGGGATCATGAAGAGATTGAGATTGCGGCTGAACAGGTAAAGGATGCTGTGGTCTCGGCATATCACGAAAACTGTCCACTAAAGTCAAAAAAGATAGTCGAGGGTCTACGTGGTGGAACAATAACCTCGGAAAATTACGAAGAGAAGCGAGACGTCTCTTCAATCGTACTAAGACAACAGGCAACTGGGAACAATATAAATCCACTCTAACACATTACAACAAAGAGATAAGGAACGCTAAGAGGGAATCCTGGAGGAGGTTCTGCGCGGACATCTCTAATTTGCCCAGCAGCACCAGAATCCACAGAATTCTCTCATGCGACTGTGTCCAGGAACTGGGATCGATAAAACGACCAGATGGCTCCTTTACTGAATCACAGAAAGAAAAGTTAGAGCTCTTAGCATACACACACTTCCCAGATTGTCTGATCCTGAGCAACGAAGATGTCCTGCCAGCTGAGGGTCGATTTAAACGCCCTCAAAGGGAGGACTGGCGGGTTGCTCCGAGAATAGTTACAGCCTCGGTGGTGGGGTGTACTGTGAAACATTTCCAGCCATTCAAGGTGCCAGGAGAGCATGGGGTGGTACCGGTCCTACTACAAAATGGACTGGAGATTCTCCTACCTTTCCTAATCAGGCTGTATAGAGCCAGTCTGGCTTGGAACTATATTCCATCCAGCTGGACGATGATTAGGGGGGTTTACATTCCCAAATTGGGACGTAATCACCTCCTACCCACATCACTGAGACCTCTCAGTATTACATCATTCCTCTTGAAGGGATTGGAAAAAATACTGGAAAGGCACATTAGGGGGAGCATCTTAGTCAACAACCCCCTTAATACCCACCAGTATGCTTACCAAACTGGCAAATCTACTGAGCTAGCACTCAATAACCTCGTCGAGATTTTTTCTCGACATTGAAGGAGCATTCAACAATGCATTACCTATCTCCCTCTACGAAGCCACTATCGTTAGAGGGGTGGAACCTACCATTTGTGGCTGGATCGGAAGCATGCTCTACAATCGGACCGTTATTAGCTCGCTACAGGGGGAGGTGGTCGGCTTTAGGGCTGCGAGTGGTTGCCCTCAGGGGGAGTTCTATCCCCCCTGCTGTGGTCTCTCTTTGTGGACGATTTGCTGGCTATCCTCGGACTGTATGGGGTTGAGGTCCAGGCGTATGCTGATGATCTAGTCATAATGGTTAGGGGCAAATATGAGGAGGAACTAGCAAGTACTGTTCAGGAGACACTAAATGTAGTGAATGATTGGTGCCGGAGGGAACAGATGTCTGTGAACCCCCGCAAAACGATCATTGTTCCATTTACCAGAAGAAGAAGGTTGGACAAATTAAAACCACCTATTCTTATGGGGGAAACGATTCCATTTTCAGAACAAGCAAAATATCTGAGGGTCACCCTAGATAAGAAGCTCAACTGGGATATACAGTTAGAGAATGTAATCCGCAGGGCTAAACTGTCCCTGTGGACATGCCGGAGAATCTGTGGAAACAACTGGGGAACAAACCCCCAACAGATGTACTGGCTCTATGTAGTGGTTATTAGACCAATGATAACATATGGAGCCAGAGTTTGGTGGCCTAAGGCACTTCGTGGTATCACGAGGGCCAAACTGGCTCATCTACAGAGACAAGCTTGTTTGATGATAACGGGAGCGATAAGCACCGCACCATCAGCAGCTCTGGAGGTCCTCCTTAATATTCCACCTCTTCACATATGGTTGGAGAGGGTGGCGAGGTGGACAACGCACAGACTAAAACAAACGGCCGACAGTATGCCGAAGGAAATCAGTCTGGGAGGGTCCGGACTCCTCGATGACATTGAGGGTCATGGGATTCTAGGAAGGGTCTTGGACTTGATGCCTACAAAGATCAGTAGAGATCTGTCTTTCAAGACCGTCCTCCCGGAAAGGGAGGACTGGGAGCCAAATCAAACGACCCTATTGAGAGCCGATCTCTACCGGTACTCTGATGGCTCCAAAACCAATATGGGAGTAGGAGCCGGCGCATATGGGGGCAGCACCGATGCTAGACTATTAGCTAGCCTCGGCAAGTACTCAACCATACACCAGGCAGAAGTGTACGCCATCGAGATGTGTGCAAGGGAAAGTATAAAAAACCAGTGCCGCACAAATCGATAAAGATATATTCAGATAGCCAAGCTGCAATAAATGCTCTTGGTACCTACCGTTGCAATTCAAAAATGGTATGGAGTTGTAAATCTGCCCTCAACGAACTGGGCAGCTGTAATGAGGTGTCACTGGTCTGGATACCGGGTCACTTGGACCATGATGGCAATGTTGCGGCCGACACGCTTGCCAGGAGTGGTGCCCAGAGAGACTTTATCGGACCACAACCGGTGCTGAGGATAACATCATGCACAGCAAAACGCACCTTAAAGACCTGGACAGAAAGAATGGCAAGCCAGCATTGGCAAAATCTGCCAGGATTAGCTCACTCTAAGGCCTTCATAAATGGCCTGTCTGAGTCAAGGGCTAAAAAACTTCTAGAGTTAAACAGACAACAACTGAGTACTCTAGTTGGCCTGTATACAGGACACTGCCGCTTGCGTCACCACATGCACCGTATTGGAGTCGGTCAGGAGACCGAGTGTCGGCTGTGTATGGAGAGTGACGAGACAGCAGACAACGTACTGTGTTCCTGTCCGGCAGCGGACAGGACTAGATACCTGCTCTTTGGCAAGACAAAGCTTGCTCCGGAAGATCTGGATCAACTTTCGCCTACAAAGATTATCGACCTCTGCAGGAGGCTAGCTTTGTTGGGTGAAATATAGGCCATTAGGCGTGAGCCACAATAGACCTTATGGTCGCGGTGGAGGGACGGTATGGCCCACTCACATTCAAACCTAACCTAACCTCAGAGCTCGAATAGCTATTTCTTGTTCCGGTAGGACCGAGATGAAGAACCCCATATCAGAATTCCATAGGTTGATACTGAGTGAAAGCTTGCAAAGTACACTGTCCTGGCCGCCTGGTAAGTTGCAACCTTCATCAGTTTATTCACGGCATACACCATACTCGACAACCATCCACAGAAATAATCTATGTGCACATACATACATTCAAGAGAAGTATCCCAAATAATACTAAGAAATATTGCAGTTTCACGATTACCACTAATTTTTACCTAAAACCATGTTATTTCGGTTTTTATTTTCATTTAACTTATGCATTAGCCTCAAACCAGACCCTAGCATGGCAAATGCAATCTTGTGTCATCAGCACTGCTTTTTGAGCAGAGCTGATCCAGGATGTAAAGCTCGTATCATCTGCATATAAATATGAACCACATGCATCAACATAAAGTGTTAGATCATTTATATAGATTATAAATAGTATCAGACCAGGTACTATACCCTGTGTGCTCTGATTTTTAGTTGAAGACGAGTCAAGTAAAGTTATGCTAAAACTTACCACTATCAGGTGGTGCATGTGCATCGCAGTAAGCAATTTTCTGTACAAGAATGGGTTGAGTATCTCCACCGTCTTTGACTGTGTCCATTTTCATGTAGAGTCCTGCCTGCTGCGCACATGTCACATGGAATGCTGAGTAACAGTTAGTCTTGTGGCATTGGATACAAGCTCCTACGCCTCTCTGCTTGCAAATGTAGCAAGTTAACTTCCATCGAGCTGCTGGGATGGTTTCTATTGAGTCTGTGAAAAAAAAGAAGGTGACACTAATAAGTAGGAAATAATAATAATAATAATAATAATAATAATAATAATAATAATAATAATAATAATAATAATAAGGTTTATTGATAGGTTGTTACAAACATTTACAATCAGATACAAAAGGTTACCATATAAATATACACAATATAAAAATATAGAATTAACATTCAATACAAAGAAGTAATTACCACATCAATAAACGCGCATGTCGTACATTCAAAAGTAATCAGTTAACAATGATCTTAATAGTTATAAGCCTTAGACATCTTCACAGAAGCAAACTTGCTTGTTAGCGAAAATGTCTATGCGACAATCAAACTGAAAAATAAACACAAAAAACTATCTTAATATTAGTGTAGAGTATCATAAATTAAACAATTTGAGGCCGCGTTCTACAATTAATAAAAGTGAAAAACAGCAAAACTAACTCCACATGCCTACAGCATACAAAACACAACACACAACAGAATTATGACTGTCAAGGAAGTAAAACCCAGAGTAATTGACAGTCCGGAGATAAAATACCTTTGAAAAAAACAACAACAACACAACCATAATAACCCAACATTTTAAAGCTGCATTCGGCCATCCCCGACCATTGATCAATCGACATCGCCACAAAACTCAACGACTCCCTCCGCAAAACGAGAGACAGAAAATAAAAAAGGTATAGATACTTTAAAAACCCAGAAATACAGACTCACTTAGTAATCTGTGGTCAAATCATACTCAGTTATATTTCATCCATTCACATACATACTTGCTCGTGCGCGCTCGTTTGTGAACTTCACATCTTTATTCTCACACACACACGCACACCTACACACACGCACACACACACACACACGTAGTCTCAGACACATCCATACTAGCACACATTGATCGATTAAAATCAAGATCTACTAGAAGGGTCGACAATTAAGAGAAGGCAACCACCCGACCGATAACACTCCTCGGTGTATTAAGCAGTCATAGTTGAATCCTTTTTTTATAAAGCCTATAAGAATTTGTAGATCTTATATCAAGGGGCAGGGTATCAAAGAGTCTCAAACCAATATACACAAAACTACGCTGGCCAATCCTTTTTTCCGCCCTGTACTTTTTCGTGACAATATTTTTGTACCTCGTAGAGTATGCATGTTCTGCAAAATTAACAGCACCTTTGTGTCTGTAAATATACAGTAAGATAGCACGACAGTACAGTTTCCGCATATCCATTACTCCAGCCTCCGAATATAGCGCATCACTGGGGTAGGTAATGTTTCTGCCATATATAATTTTTAGTATCCACCTCTGAGTTGTTCCTACCTTTCTCAAGTATGTTTCTGATGCGCTTCCCCACGCCAATATGCCGTATAAAAGCTGCGACTGAACGAGAGCAAAGTAAATAGTCTTAAGGTAAGTGACTTCCAGAAATTGCTTTAATCTCTTAAACTTCGAAAGGAAGCTCCTCAGTTTCTGTATTACTTGATTTGTCTGCCTGTCCCATCTCAGATGACAGTCAATATTCAAGTCCAGATATTGTATATTCCTTGTTTCACTTACCTGATCAGAACCTACAGACAAGTTCCCCAGTCTTGGCATTCCACTGGCATATGAACTGAATGGCATGTACTTAGTTTTGTCCCAGTCTGTTTCAAGTGAAGACGCCACTATTGCTAACTTCCTTATCTTTTTTATGTAAGCAGGACGCTTACCTGTTTAAGTATCTATTTATATTGAGACAAATTTTCCTGCGGATAAAATTTGTCTTCAAGTTGGGGTCAGATGTAAACATGATGCTTACCGGCTTTACGTATTTATTTTTAGGAAATTTCTCCATACATAAATGTTCAGAAAAGATTTAAATAAATTACTGGGTTGGATCTAAAAAAGTGTGTGAAAAATCGCCACAACAAATATTTTAAGCACTCGTAAATATAATCGGAATATGCATAATTATCTCGGCTCTGGGCATGTTGAAATTATAAACAATTAACTGCACAAGCTGCAGTTCATAACAGGTCACTTGGAACATAGTTGATAGAGGAATGCTAGATTTGCAAGTTTGAAGTCCGACGGCCTCGGCAACCCGGTCACGAGTTTCAACAGAGATAGAAAAATGCAAACTCGGAATTTGAGGTGTGGACGGTAGAAAATATGTGTCTGGAAGGCAGTGGTCACTCAGCTGCCTCGGGGCTGAGAAGTACCGCAGCAACTGTAATGTCTAGGGTTTCTTTTAAATAAAATCAGAGAAAATTTAGGAGTTGAGTGGAATTTTGGTGGAGTAAATTAGGGTTTCTAAAAGGGCGGTTACCCGCGGACGAATGTGGTTGTACGGCCGGTGTGGGCGAGTGATAAAACATGGTACAGGGCTGGCTTTCTTTCCCAGATCCCCCGGTGAGTATGTTCCATGACATAATATATTTAAAGTGTCTTTCTTTTATTATTAAGGGCTAGCTGTCTCGAATACTGAAATAATTCTCATATAAAATTTGTATAGATATTTTTGAGCCATAGGCTGTAAAATAGAATTAGAGTACTGAAAAAATTCTCATATAAAATTTGTATAGATATTTTTGAGCCATGGGCTGTAAAATAGAATTATAGTACTGAAATAATTCTCATATAGATATTTTTGAGCCATGGGCTGTAAAATAGAATTATAGTACTGAAATAATTCTGATATAAAATTTGTATAGATATTTTTGAGCCATGGGCTGTAAAATAGAATTATAGTACTGAAATAATTCTCATATAGATATTTTTGAGCCATGGGCTGTAAAATAGAATTATAGTACTGAAATAATTCTGATATAAAATTTGTATAGATATTTTTGAGCCATGGGCTGTAAAATAGAATTAGAGTACTGAAATAATTCTCATATAAAATTTGTATAGATATTTTTGAGCCATTGCTGTAAAATAGAATTAGAGTACTGAAAAAATTCTCATATAAAATTTGTATAGATATTTTTGAGCCATGGGCTGTAAAATAGGATTAGAGTACTGCAATAATTTTCATATAAAATTTGTATAGATATTTTTGAGCCATGGGCTGTAAAATAGGATTAGAGTACTGCAATAATTTTCATATAAAATTTGTATAGATATTTTTGAGCCATGGGCTGTAAAATATGATTAGAGTACTGCAATAATTTTCATATAAAATTTGTATAGATATTTTTGAGCCATGGGCTATAAAATAGAATTAGAGTAAAGTGGAACGAAATTGAAATTTAGATGTTGTTTTTTTAGGCTTTTAGTAGATGGGGGAATTTCTGAGAAATTTATAATACGAAGGGCAAGATAGGGCTTGGAGCCATAAGGGTTTAGTTGGGAACTTAAAGGGGAAGTTAGATAGAATTGAGAGCTATAATTAAGCTAAGAAAGAGTTAATTATGAAACTTATGGTAAATTATACCGGGGGTAAAAACAATTTAATTTTCACAGGTATCAAGGTTGTGTAACATTTAGTTCTTTTTTTGAGATTAGGAAACCTCCCACACAATTCTGTTTAAATAACTTTAGAATTTGGGTTATGGGAGTTGAGTTTTTAGTAAATTTTCAGTAGAACGGAACCTTTGAATTAATGGATTATCTAAAGTTTTTTTTTGCTGTTAAAATGTTTATCTGTATAAATTTTATTTTTGTATTAAAGTAATTCTAAAACTAAATGCTGGGTTTTATTCTTAGCATAAGAAACCCTAAACTAGAGTTTATTTTAACAGTTTTTTTTTTATACAATGATTGTGACGTGTTTGGTCACTAGGTATATGCTAAGGCTGAATATATAGTAAAATTTTGTGGAAAATTGATCCCAAATGCTCGGTCATAGTGTTGCAAATAAATTCAGGCAAGACCTCCCTTTTAAGGTCTTTAAACTTAAATATTGTTTTCAAGGTAACAAGGGGTAATTTTGGAATACACATTCTGCCGCTCGAGCGTTGTCAATTTTAAAAATATACCTAAATAAATATTTACATGAATTTTATTAATAACAATAATTACAGTTTACAGTAATTTTGAAATCGTTGTATTAAGGAAAAGCAAATGTGTTGTAAACCTACCCCGTTAGATTTATTTATAATTTAAGTGTATTTACAACTAAGGTCATTGACACTAACGACACTTTAAATAACTACATAACAAAATTATATATAAAATTAGGAACTATGAAATACATTTAAGTACTATTATATAAATTAGACTGTCTTAAAAATCCAAGTAAATAGTTTACATTGGTAAAATTTAGATTTAAAATTTCAGAAAAGTTTCTTTCACCAAAATTTTCAAATCGTGGACAAGCATATAAGGGACATTCTAATAGGACGTGAAAAATTGAAATCAGTCGGTCACAGAGTTCTAAATAAGGGCGTTGCATTCGATTTAAGAGATAACCATGTGTATGTAGAGAGTGGCCAATTCGGAGTCTTCTGATAATCATTGCTTCCCGGCGAGATAAATCTGGAAGTTTCTTGATTGCCATAGCCATTTCTCGCAGTTACGTAGCGAAGTCCAATGGATTTGTCATTTCTGTCTATTAAAATTTGCTATCTCTGCAGAATCGTCGGAGTAAAGTTGAAGAGGAATTACAGTATCGATTAAGAGTGCACTTCTGGCACATTCGTCTGCATTTTCATTTCCAGTAATACCACAGTGTGATGGAACAAATATAAGTCTGATAGATTTGCCAGATTGCAATGCAGTGAATTGATTCTTGTACTTGAATTACAAGATGGTCCTTTGGGTACAGGTTTGTGAGTGATCTAATCGACGAAAGAGAATCGGTGCATATTAAGGCGTTATTGCAATGAGAGTTGACGAAAGTGTTAGTTGCTCTCATTATGGCGTATAGTTCTGCTGTATAGTTACTACATATTGACGGTAAGTGATATGCTTCTTCCTTTAGTGCAGAAATGATACTACATCAGAGAACTGATAAAGCCAAAAATTGACTATTACTCAGCTATTTATATTTCCGCATGCAAATCAACTTTAAAACCACTTGAAATTATTGTAAATCATGCACTTAGAATAGTCACAGGAGCTTTTTGAACAAGTCCAGTGGAAAGTATTTACTGAGGATGTAACGAGCCTCAAATTAAGTTAAGAAGAGAAGAATTGCTCTTAAAATATGCGGCTAAGATATCAGCCAATCCAAATAATCCTTATTTTAAAAGCTACAAAGTCAGCTAAATTAGCAAACTTATGTGCATTTTTTTGCTGACCTGATTATGCAAACAAAACAAAACAAAAAAACAATTGAATGTCAAATTTCCGTACCATCTTGGAAAAGTGAGATCACTGAAATAAATGTATTGGCTTATTTTCAAGCGCACTCGAATAGTTCAATTAGAGAACTGGCAAGAGAAAGTAATTTAATTTGCAATTTGGCAAATATCGAAGAAACAAATTCATACCATTCAAATACACGTCGGTGCTAACATTACATTTGTGAGACGTGTCGCCTTCTGTCAATGGTTTGTCTCTGCCTAGGGTCATAATTTCCATAGTCTTTTGTTTTGGAGTGATGAATGCAACTTTTCCAACTGAGGTATGTTCAACAGAAAAAGTATGTGCTTCTGGTCCCACGGTATTCCAATGCTAACATGCCCCAGTAATATACAAAGGCAATTTAGCATTGCTTACTGTGGCCTATTTGCAGATAGAATAATTGGACCCTATTTTTAAGAAGGCATGCTTACTGGAGGAAGGTATGAGAATTTGTTAATACAAGCACATTTTCCTGAATGATTTAAACTTTGAAGATCGTGCCACCACTTCCAACAAGATGGTGCTTCACCTCACAATACAGTTGTGTGCCCAACATATTACACACGTTTGGAAATAGATGGATAGGCACCAATGGACCAGTGCAGTGGCCACTGCGCTCGCCGGACTCGACGCCTCTAGATTTCTTCTCCTGGGGACACTTGAAGAATCAAATCTACAGAGATAAATATGATAATGTTGATGGTTTGATTAATTGCATAAACCTTGAAGTGAGAAAAATTCAGCCCAGGACCATAGTGAAAGCGACAGAATTAGTTCTGAAAAAGGCCATCAAATGTATGGAACAACACGGGAACGTTTTTGAACATTTAATATAATCATATTATATGATTTAAAAAACCTTTCAATATTTCTCTCCAATTCTTCGTTTGATATGTTTTTTAATACAAGTAAATTTCATCTTGGGTTTATGTTAGTAATAAAATAATAAATTGAAATATATCACTTAGTTAAAGTTTCTTGGGTATGTAGTACCCTAAACTCTTTTCATTGAAAAAATATATATACATTTTCCAAGATATTACGGAAATTTGACATCAGATGAGCGAAAAAATGCACATAAGTTTGCTAATTTGTCAGTCTTTGTAGCTCAAAAAGTAAAGAAGCAATAGTGCTGACTTCATTTAAAACAGACAGTCGAATATTTATAACTCAAATTTCAACAGACCACAAAATTTGTTCTAGAATATTTCAGCCTTTGATGAAGCTAACTTTGTTAGCGAAACGAACGTTAGGTCTTTAGAAAAGATGTGTTGTGGTGGTTTGGGTTTCTACAAGTGTACTTATTAGTTCTAGAGTTATAGAAATTTCAATAAAAAACATACTTATTACATACATATTTAACTGTGTAAAAAATACGTAATTCTATAATATTCTGACATGTATAACAGAAAATAAGAAATTATTAATAATATAATAACCTTTATTAAGCCAATAATCACAACAGTAAGTAGGCAAAGTCAAAAAATTAGTGGTTACAAAAAAGCAATCTGAGATCCACAACACAAAACAGAAATTCAACAATACTTCATGTTAAAGTGGTACACATAAAAGATCCAAAGGATGGCTTGCTTGGGCATCACAGGGGCCATGACTTCAACCCCAACAGCCACCATAGAGGTCTTACTGGATCTGCCCCCACCCTACATTTAGTTATCATGGGGGAGGTCAGGCTAGGACTATACAGACTAGCTGGCAATGATAGACTGAAGAGTAACCAAGGCTGCAGGGGGGGGTTAAGGAGTCGCGGGCCAAAGGACTCCAGGGGGCAAGCTGAGGAAGTGGAAATAACAACATAAACTCCCGATGAAGCTTTCCCCAAGACCGTCATGCGCGGTAAAAATCCGCATCCTGCACGAGGTGACCCTGCTAATAACTAAACATGACGGATCTAGACAAGGAGGTCGAACTAAACTCCCCCAATCTACGGTGTCACGTGACCCGTGCCTATGGATGGATGGCACCAGGGCGATGGTGTCGTGAACGGAACCTCTGGAGTACCAGGCAACCCTCCAGAGTAACCCGCCTTGCACCACACAGGGGGTTCTGATGGTGTGGACAGTATTTCCCCCATTCTCGTGGGAACAACATGAAGATTATAAATACATATAAAACCAAAACCAATGAGGCTCGAGGAGTGGCTCCGGCTACAGACTTGAGCCTTGAGTCTATCCCGGAAACGGAGACGAGCCAGGGTGCGGCAGCGGACTCTGGAGGTCCCACGACCGGCGTAGATACGGGGGATCAGGGGGTAGCTTCGGCCAGAGACCTGTCCCCGACACCCAAGCTGGAGGCTGGGTCCCACCGGAGGGCGGCGAGCTCCGCGGACTCCGGGGGCCCCTCCACCAGTGAGGACTCTACTGTTAGAGTAGAGGGACTGCCCCGGCAGTCCAAGCGTCTTTCCGGGGCGCAAAGAAAGAAGCTCCGGAGGGCGCAAAAAATGGCGGCCGGGACCTGGACGGTCGAGAAACCTGTAAAGGCGCAAGAGGGGAGTGCGGGTCAGAAGAGGACGCGCTCGAACTCTAGCACGCCCACTACAGACAGACGTTCCAAAAGGGCCAGGGTGCCTGTAAAGGCGCAAGAGGAGAGTGCGAGTCGGAAGACGCCGCGCTCTGGCTCTAGCACGCCTACTACAGACAGACCTCCCAAAGGAACTAAGGCCGGAACACCGGCGCAGACTGGCTCTTACAGGGAGGCTGCGGAGGGCCTCGGGATGGCGGTGATTGACAGACGCCATCCTGAGGTCACGCTAGACCAGGGGAAGGCGGACCTGATCCAGGCTGCGGTGGTAGCTGCAGTGGACTCTCTTCAGGAAGGGGAGAGCCCGCCTCAGTTCCACCGGACGCGCCTGACGGGGGGCATCCTCTGGATAACCTGTGCCGGCCCGCAGTCGCGGGACTGGCTGCGGAAAACGATCGGGGGCCTCGGTCAGATTTGGGAGGGGGCGGACTTGACAGCCGTCGAGCCCAAGGAACTCCCAAAGAGACGCAAGGTCCTCGTACGGATCCCTGACACCGTCCCGCAGGAGACGGTGATCAGCAGACTTAAGATCCAGAACCCTGAACTGGGGACGCAACACTGGTCGGTTCTAAGCAGGAAGGCAGAGGAGAAAGGACAGACGCTCGCCTTCTCGATCGACCCGACATCTTACAGAGCCCTTGAAGGAACCTCCTTCAAGGCATTCTGGGGCATGGGAAGGGTTAGCTTCCGCCCACTGGGGAAGCAATTAAGGGTTAATGGGACTTAGGTTCCTTCAGGTCAACCTCCAACACAGTAGGGCAGCCACAGCCGGACTACTAATGGCTCTGAGGAACACGGATGTGGCCCTCATCCAGGAACCGTACTCCTACAAAGGAGAGATCAAGGGACTCGGCGGAGCTAATGGAAAGCTCATCTACAGCAGGTCCAGCGAGAATCCGAGGGCCTGCATTTTTGTCAGGGAAGGGATAGAGTTTCTCCCTCTAATGAATTTCTGTTCCAGGGACCTGGCAACGATCAAAATCCGATGTGGAGGAGCGGATGGGCTGAGGGACATTACTGTCGCGTCAGCCTATCTGCCAGGGGACAGCACGGACCCTCCTCCACCCAACGAATTGGAGCAGCTGATGGTGGGTAGCAGAGCAGGTGGATGGCAGACCATCATCGGCATGGATGCGAATGCGCACCATGAGTTGTGGGGTAGCTCGGACACAAACTCTAGGGGTGAGGCACTTTTACAATTCTTTATGAAATTTAATTTAGACATATTGAATAGAGGTAATAAACCGACATTCGTCACAACACGGCGTGAGGAAGTTTTAGACCTAACAGTTTCCACCCAGTTTCTGGGTGACTTTGTTAAAAGCTGGGCTGTGTCTGGGGAAGTGAGTAGCTCAGACCACAGATACATCCGGTTTGAAATCGCCAAAGTCGAAAGAGAAACGGTATGGTACCGGGACCCCCGCAAGGCGGACTGGGAAGCCTACAGGGCAGACCTAGCTGTGGAACTGCGGGGGGTTGAGAGGGCCATAAGGGATTCAATAGACCTCGAGATTGCAGCAGTCCAATTGCGAGACGCAATTACCTCGGCCTATAACGCCAACTGCCCCCTGAAAATGAGGGTGTCCACCAGGAACGTCCCATGGTGGAACGAGGACCTCAGGCAAAGGAGGACGCAGGTTCGTAAGCTGTTTAACGCGGCCAAAAGGTCGGGAGCATGGGATGAATATAGACAGGCCCTATCGACCTATAACAGAAGACTGAGGGACGCCAAGAAGGAGTCGTGGAGGAGGCACTGCGAAGAAGTGGAAAACACGTCCGAGAGTGCTCGACTACACAAGATCCTGTCTAAGGGCCCTCAGACTAACATAGGCTCCCTTAGAACACCCACGGGAGGCTTTACAAGCTCGGGGGAGGAAACTATGGAAATTTTACTCCAGACGCACTTCCCCGGCTGTAACATAATAAACCAATCACCTCCGGACTGGGAACACTCAGAAATAGAGGCGCCTTATAGGCGGGCATCTAGAGTAGACTGGACAGTCGCTAAAGAGGTGGTTACCTGGAGCAAAATCAGATGGGCCATTAACAGCTTTAAGCCATACAAATCGCCGGGATTTGATGGAATAATGCCCATCATGCTCCAACAGGGGATAGATATACTGGCGCCGGTGCTTACCCTCATTATGAGGGCCAGCCTGGCTCTGGGGTACATTCCGAGGGCATGGAGACTGGCCAGGGTTGTATTTATTCCTAAACCTGGGCGTCCAACAGACCAGGCAAAGTCCCTGAGGCCAATAAGTCTCATGTCCTTCTTGCTGAAAACAGTGGAAAAACTGCTCGACCGGCACATTAGGGGCGGTGTACTGGAAGCATATCCTCTACACTGCGGACAATATGCATACAGAGCAGGATTCTCAACAGAAACAGCACTGCACCAACTGGTGCTGAAACTGGAGAATACGCTGGAGAACAAGGAGGTGGCGCTGGGGGCCTTCCTAGACATAGAGGGGGCCTTTAGCAACACCTCGTTCGGATCGGTTCTGGCAGCTGCCCGGGAGCGTGGAATAGAGGAGACCTGCTGCAGGTGGATCGGTTCCATGCTCAGGGACAGGGCGGTGTTCACCTCACTCGCGGGAGGGACTCTGCTGGCGGGGGTCGCGGCGGGGTGTCCGCAGGGGAGCGTTCTGTCTCCCTTGCTCTGGTGTCTAGTCGTGGACGGCCTGCTGGGGAGGCTCTCGGGAGGGGGGTATGAGGTACAGGGCTATGCGGACGACATTGTCATCATAGTCCGAGGAAAGGTCACACAGGCAGTGTGGGAGCGTATGCAGACTGCACTGAAAGTGGTGGAAGGGTGGACGGTTGATCAAGGGCTCGGGGTGAGCCCCGAGAAAGCAACCGTCGTGCCGTTTACGAGGAGGAGGAAGTGTGAAAGCCACAGAACTCTCACTCTATACGGTAGGAGCGTTCCAATGGCCAGGGAGGTAAAATATCTTGGGGTCGTATTGGACTCTAAGCTAACCTGGAATGGTCACATTGGAAAAATACTGCGTAAGGCAGTCATGACCTTAGCCGTCACTAGGCGGCTATATGGAAAAACGTGGGGACTAAGACCTAGTATGGCCCACTGGCTGTACACAAGGGTGGTCAGACCATCGTTAACATATGCGGCACTGGTCTGGTGGCCTAAGGTGACACAATCCAGTGCCAAACAAAAACTAGGCAAGATCCAAAGGATGGCTTGCCTAGGCATCACAGGGGCCATGTCTTCAACCCCAACAGCCGCCATGGAGGTGTTGCTGGATCTACCCCCCCTACACTTCGTTATTATGGGAGAGGCCAGGCTAGGACTATACAGACTAGCCTGCAATGGTAGACTGAAGATCAACCCAGGCTTCAGGGGCCACTGCAAAATTCAGGAGATCGTGAAGGAACCCATGCTTGAAATGAGGTCAGACTTCGCGAGCCCGCGAATGTGCAGGGAAAACAACTTCACAGTGGAAATCCCTGATCGCGGGGCATGGCGGGAGGAGACACCGGGCATACCACGGGACGCGCTCGTCTGGTTCACGGACGGATCTGGCGGGGAGCGTGGGACGGGGGCAGGTGTTTACTCGGAAGGACCGAGGGTAAGTCACAGTATTTCCCTCGGAGCCCATGCAACGGTGTTTCAGGCCGAGATGTACGCCATCCTGCACTGTGTGCGGGAGAACAAGAGGAGGGGCTACACCAACAAGCGGATCCTCATAGCCACAGACAGCCAGGCAGCCCTTAAGGGACTAAGTAGCCCACGGGTAAATTCCTGGCTGGTGAGTGAGTGCCGAGACGAGACGAGCGACCTGGCTGGGCAGAATGAGGTGACCCTCATCTGGGTGCCGGGTCACTCGGGGGTCAAAGGCAATGAAGAAGCTGACAGTCTCGCAAAGAGGGGGTCAGCAGAACCATTTATGGGACCAGAACCGGCTCTGGGCGTGTCAAAGAGCACTGCCAGGGGAGCCATTAAGTCCTGGGTCAGAAACCAACACAAGGTGTACTGGGCGGACTGTCCAGGGCTCAGACATGGGAAGTCAATAATTGACGGACCCAGTTCAAAGAGAGCTGTGGAGCTGCTAAACCTTAGCAGAGGACAGCTCAGAAACACAACAGGTCTCTTGACGGGACACATGGCCGTCAAGAAACACCTACATAAAATGGGGCGGTTCGAAGGGGACCTCGCATGCAGACTCTGCGGCGAGGGGGAGGAATCAGCCCAGCACATCTTGTGCGAGTGTATAGCTCTGGACCGGAAAAGACAACTGATCTACGGTCACTCTAGACCGGAGACAGAGCAATATAAAACTTCACCCTACCAATCGCTGTGCAGACTAGTTCAAGGCACAGTGATTTTGGAATGGGTGGAGTAAGACTAGGGGTATGCACAATCAACCAAGGGTTGCGGTGCTATCGGGGCGGCAAGGCCGCGGACGAGCCCTGAGGGAACAAAAAAAAAAAAAAAAAAAAAGGCTGCAGGGGCCACTGCAAAATTCAGGAGATCGTGAAGGAGCCCATACGTGAAATAAGGTAAGACTTCGCGAGCCCGCGAATCTGCAGGGAAAGCAATTTTACAGTGGAAATCCCCGACCGCGAGGCATGGCGGGGGGAGAGACCGGGCTTACCATGGGACGCGCTCGTCTGGTTCACAGACAGATCCGGCAGGGAGCGTGGGACAAGAGCAGGCGTTTATTCGGAAGGACCGATGGTAATTCACAGTATTTCCCTCGGAGCTCATGCAACGGTCTTTCAGGCCGAAATGTACGCCATCTTGCACTGCATGCGAAAGAACAAGAGGAGGGGCTACACCAACACGTGGATCCTCATAGCCACAGAGCGCCAGGCAGCCCTTAAGGCCCTAAGTATCCCACGGGTAAATTCCAGGCTGGTAAGTGAATGCCGGGACAAGACAAGCGACCTGGATGGGCAGAATGAGGTCACCCTGATCTGAGTGCCGGGTCACTCGGGCGTCAATGCAATGAAGAAGCTGACAGTCTTGCGAAGAGAGGGTCCAGCGGAACCATTTATGGGACCAGAACTGGTCCTGGGCGTGACGAAGAGCACTGCCAGGGGATACATTAAGACCTGGGTCAGAAACGAACATAGGGTGTACTGGGCAGACTGTCCAAAGCTCAGACATGGGAAGTCAGTAATTGAGGAACCCAGTTCAAAGGGGGCTGTGGAGCTGCTAAATCTTAGCAGAGGACAGCTCAGGAACATAACAGGACTCTTAACGGGACACATGGCCGTCAAGAAACACCTGCATAAAATAGGGCGGTTCGAGAGGGACCTGGCATGCAGACGCTGCGGCGAGGGGGGAATCAGTCCAGCACATCTTGTGCGAGTGTAAAGCTCTGGACTGCAAAAGACAACTGATCTATGGTCAGCCTAGCCCGGAGACAGAGCAACATAAAACTTCACCCTACCAATCCCTGAGCAGACTAGTTCAAGGCACAGTGATTTTGGAATAGGTGGAGTAGAGAAGACGAAGGGCATGCACAATAAGCCAAGGGCTGCGGTGCTATCAGGGCGACAAAGGCGCGGACGAGCCCTAAGGGAAAAAAAGCCAAATATAAGCAGAAAAAATCCACAAATGCCCTGTCAGACATAAGTAAAATACAATAACCAAAACTTTTAAAACTTATGTTGAAAAAATTCTTCGCTCGAATAAGGTGACAAGACAGTATCTTATATATCCCGTCTAAAATTATTCACTGATAAGTTCTTTAAGTACTTTGGCAAGTGATTGTAAGCCTTCCGTCTCTGCACCACTGCACCTCTATAAAGCAAAGCTTTCGTTGTCTGAGGAATCCGTGCGTCCACTACCATAGCACCAACCTGTTTGATAGTCATATAGCTTCAGTTTTCCTAATAAAATCCACATAGTTACATTTTGCAAAAGAAGCACACTGATAGACATATAAACACGGCAAGGTAAGCAATTTTTCACTTTTAAATAAGTATTTACAAGATTCTCTAAAATCCAGCTGGACAACACTTCATATGCAACACTTTTGAATAGAGAAAACTCGAGGAGGTTCCACTGAATTTCCCCAAAAAACAATCCCATATCTGATCCTCCACAGTACATAAACCGAATGGGCACACAACGCAGCATGGGTTATCACCTCCTCAACTACTCTTTTAACGGCATAGCTAAGACGCTAGTCTTTCAGCAAAATATTGGATATGTGACCTCCAGTTCAGCTGACTGTCAACATCAATCCAAGAAACCTTATGGTATCCTTCAAGGTAAGGATTTCATCACCACGTGTAACTGACAGGCGTTCTCTTTTAAAGTAACTTGCATGCAAAATGTTTGTTTTATTTACGTTCAATTTTAGATTTCTGTTATCGCACCAGTTTTTCAGTTATCCCAATCCCACAGTGATTTCTCAAAAGGCCACTTCCAAAGATTTAGCACTGACAACGACAGTCGTATGGTCTGCATAAAGTACAGTCCTGTACTGAAGCCTCTCCGGCAAATCGTTGGTGTACAACAAAAACAATAGTGGTCCAAGAATTGAGCCTTACAGCACCCCATAGCGAACTGTTTGATATGACGAACATACCGTCTGTCCCGTTTCCCATTTATTATTTCCCACACACTGCCACAAGATGATTGCTTTTTTTAATTTGTGACGTATTTTAGGATGCACATGACAGTTATCAATAAAAAACAACTTTTTGGTTGACACAAAATAATTGCCTAATTCCAGAAGTCACATTTCAAAAAATTAACCGGTCATCCACCCGCTTTTTTTATTTTTATAAGTAACTCACAAGCACTTGATTCCTCGAAAAACATCATGGCTTGGAAGTTTTTCCTACTATAAAAAATTTTAGTTCTCAGTACCTGTCATGTTTAACGCCAGTATAAAAGTCACTCCTTCCTTGTTTACTTTGCGTCCATGGCATTTTTCATTTCTAAAAGCCAGCGTTTTTTCTGGTATGCATTTTAAAAACAGATCAGTTTTGTCTGCGTTTAAGACATCGTTTTCACTATACAGAGCTAATAGAGCCAGCACTCTCATAAATCGAGGCATAAGATATTGTTTCATCAACATCAGTACTTTAATAATAATAATAACAATAATAATAATAATAATATTTATTGCACTCACAGTACAAATGGACATGTTCGGCGAACTGTTTTTCAACATATTCAGCTACAGAAAAAAAAACAGGGTAATATCAAGTTCATGTGTCCAAGCTAACACACTCTCTCCCAAAGCATATTTTACAGCCCTTATTGAAAGGGAAGCTATACCCTTTCTATGCAGATAATTGAATATGTAAGATATTAAGTAACAAAAGGATCTTTTAAAACTTGCAGCTCTATGTATAGGAACAGTCAAGTAACTCGTGCCTCGCAGGAGTATGTCATGTACATCAGTTTGAAGGCAGAACAACCTTGATTACTAAGGTGGCATAGTGAACAAGTCTCCTTTCTTGCATGTTCAGCCAGTCCAGTGCCCACATGTACGGCGTAACGTGAGCAAAACGGGGTACGTGGAGAACAAATCTCACACACCAATTCTGCACTTTCTGGATACAGTACCCGTCCAGACGCGTCAGGCAAGGACCATACACATAATCACCATACGTGAACAGTGACAGGATTAGTGAGTTCACCAAAAGTTCACGTGCATCTTGGGGAAGACAATCACGGTACTGATACAGGTGTTGCAGTCTATAGAACGCAGAACAGCAGAGATGGTCCACATGTCTGGATAACTGCAGGTTCCCATCCAGTATCAATCCCAAATTTCTGGGATTATCCGAATGGGACAAGGCATCAGACGCAAGCAACACAGACAGTCGAAGACTGCGGACCTGTTGAAGATTATACGAGGTGCCAAGAATGAGAAAATTGCACTTCTCAGGATTGAAGCTCAGGTTGTTGCTCCACGCCCACGTCTGAACTCTCTGCAGGTCTCCATTTAAACGCCCAATCTGTTCATCAGCATTAGATACATTAAGAGGAATATATAATTGCATATCGTCTGCAAAACAGTGAAGAGTCGACAGTAGAGGAATGCTATTCACATCAGCGGTAAACAAGTTGAACAGAATTGGACCAAGTATTGATCCTTGGGGCACCCCCACCAATACTGGGCAGAGCTCAGAGCAAGCCCCATCATCAAGTCTCACCATCTGTGATCGACCACTAAGGTAGCTGGCAAACCATTGTAAAAGGCGACCAGAAACTCTATAACTCAACAATTTAGCAAGTAAAAGAGAGTGGTCAACAGAATCAAAGGCCTTCGTTATATCCAGCATAACTAGAGCAGTAACATAGCCCTGATTCTGATGAGTGAGAATATCATTAACTACAGAGAGTAGGAAAGTTGTGGAGCTATGACCGCGTTTAAAGGCAGACTGTTGAAAAGGTATAATACTTTCAGCAAATTCCGACCACTGTTTGTTAAACACACCTCCACCAATTTTAGAAGGCACAGATTGCAAGTTTATATTACGAAAATCACTTAGTGACTTTGGAGAGTTATTCTTGGGGATCGGTATACCCACTGAGACCTTCCACAAGTCAGGAAACACACCACCCTCCACAGAGTAATTTATAATATGTGTCAAAGGAGCAGCACAGAAATCAATAGTTAACTGCAGTTAACAACTGACACCATCAAACCCAATACAAGATGACTTCTACTCGATGATGAGGTCTCTCACCATCTCACAAGAGGCAGGAGAAAAGGTTATACAATCATCAGTAACATCGTCTGTAAGACATTGATAGTCAGTTACCAACAGTGAGGGAAGGCCATCAAACAGAGAGGTAAAATAGTTATTGGAAGCATCTGCAGAAAAAATGTCACAAGGGATAGATTGTGTGGAGTTGGCAGTTACACCCCACAATTTCCTGCCCTCTCATCTAAAGACTGTCTGAAGTAACACTTTCTCTCCTCCCGTACAGCAAAGTTATAATAATTCCTCATCTGACAATAGTAATCTCTACATGAAGCATTTCCAGACGCAAGGAATTTTACACGAGCCTTTTGCTTCATTTGTTTCAATAACCTAAGAGTCTCTGTATACCAGGGCTTTTGTCTATGAGGTCTAATTAGTCGAGTCTTCAAGGGAGCATGTTTATCAAAGAGACAGAAAAGACAATGGTTGAAGTAATTAACCTGTAGGTCACTGCAGACTTTTTTCTGCACTATGCCATATCAAAGATTAACAAAACAATTACTTCATGCTCAAAGTGCCAACAAATTTATTTTGAAACCTTCCTTCAAATTTCAAATCGCCCTGAACTAGCTTTAAAGCTTTCATATCCTAATTTTTGAGCATAATTTTGTGCTTTTGCTGCAATACCAGGCCTGATATGGGTAATTTTTTTCTTCTAGCAACCTCAAACCACTTCAGCATTGCACTCTTTCTACCCCTATTTCGTTTAAAACTTTTTTCAAAGTATCACTCTTCTATCGACCCTCAAACTCTTTAGATTTTCACGGCCGTGACGTTTTACCAATACTACACACTATACCAAACTCACTAAAATCTGACTAAAAACAAAGGTTATGTACCCAACGGGATACAGTAGATCTGTGTTCTTCAGCAGGGTTCCCACTAAAAACAGCATACTAATTTCCCTGACTTTTCCCTGATTTCCCTGACATGCCAAAATCTATTTCCCTGATTTTGATCTTCTACAATTTGCCCATAACATGTGTAACACACTACCTACTACAGAACACAGTAGGTCTTTGCGCCATGGCGGAAAACCTACTTCCCCATTTCAAATACAAAGAGACCAATGAGCGCAAAATTAAAAAAACAACAATTATTGTGGTTTTATGAAGAAAAATCATTAAATGAATGGTTCAGAACTGCGCAAAAAGCAAACACATTGTTTCAGTTATTTATCATAAAAAGAAGATAAATAATATTTCCCTGACAGGGATAAAAACTCCCTGACTCTTAGTCAATTTTCGCAGTTTTTCCCTGATTTCCCTGACAAAAATGTTTCATCTACAAATGGTTGAGGTCCTATTTATCTTATCGTCAGCAGAGTGTTCAACTTGGTCATATTAGCTCTGGGTACCAACATATTCACCATGGTGTTCCGCAGGGGTCTGTTCTTGGCCCACTGCTGTTTTTACTTTATATTAATGACCTGTCTATGTTGAAAATTAAGGGTCATATTACTATCTATGCTGATGATATAACCATCTTGTAGAGTAGAGATAGTGTTGGAGCACTGGAGCACACTGTGGCAAATCTGTTTACTTTGAATGTCTCTAAGACTAATATCATGCATTTCAAATGTAGTCTGCCTGCTGTGACTCTAGCAGCTGAGAAACTTGGGAAGGAGAGCTGTGTTAGGTTTCTGGGACTATACATTGATCAATCGTTAAAATTTGAAACACATATAAATCATCTATGTAAGAAGCTTTCATTAGGTTGTCACGCATTAAGAGTTGTTTCAAAAAGCTTGGACAAGAGTACATCTAGAAGTGTTTACTTCTCACTTGTGGAGTCCCATCCAAGGCATGGCATTTGTTACTGGGGCTCTTGTGCAGGTTATCTTTTCAATTCTGTATTTATTCTGCAGAAAAGAGCCCTCAGATATTTGTGTGGGGTTAGTGACTGTGACTCTTGTAGACCTTTATTTGTTTCTGAGCGGATATTGACCCTACCGTCTCTGTTTGTTTTGGAAACTGCATGTCTCATGCATGAAAAATATGAAGATGAAATCAGGTCAGTGTCTTCTCGTGATACAAGACAAAATAACTGCATTCCTCTTCCTATACCATCCACATCATTGTTAAAGAGGTCATTAATATATAATAGTAAGAAGATATTTAACCAGATACCACTAAACTTGATGAGGATTGGTGACATTGAAATTTTTAGGAAAGAGCTTAAGGAATTTTTAATTGCAAAATGTTATTATTCAATATATGAATTTTGTAATGATGCACTACTGTGACAGATTCGATTAATGTTGTTTGGGAGTTTTCATTTGGACTGCTTTCTATATATTGTGTGTTTATATTATATTGTTGGTTAGCTGTGTATTTATGTTTATATTGTTTTTATGTTGTTATTTATATATAGTTATATTAGTTACTTATGCATTTATTGTGAACTTATATTTTTGTGTTTTTATATTTTGACAACTTTTATATTTATATGTTAACTTTGCTTGTCAATAAGATTTTTATCTTTAGACAATAAAGCACCTATCTATCTATCTATCTATATAATTCCCTGACTTTTCCCGGTTTTCCACACGAATGGGAACCCTGTTCAGTGATTCCCAAAAGACACGCAGAGTATAGACTAGGTGCTGTGTAAGGTCTTGATAAATCTTGGTGACCGCATGCGAAGGTAGACCCACTGGCATCTTAATCATTTTGAGGTGCGCAATGTACAAAAAGCGTTTATTTTCTACCTGAAAATTCGAATTATAAAGACTGCTGTGACTGGGGCTTGTTAATAGATTCAAATTATGGAGATGTTCGAGTTACAGAAATTTGATTTAGAGCGGTCTGACCTCTGTCCTCCATAATTAAAAGTTTATAAATGTCATATAAAAGTACTTACCTATTGGTTCTAAAAACACTGTATTTGCAAATCTGACTTCTGGAATCCAAAGGGCACAAACCACATGTGCCCAATCACTTCTGTCTGTTTGTTTGAATGCACCTCCTTGATTGGGACATAATACACAGTCAACAGCTCTACTGGGTGACTGAAGACATCTATAACCAAATATAAGGATTTAAATTCTAAAGCATTTTAACAGCCAAAGAGGGGGCAGTCACTGTAACATTTAGATCTAGTGTAACGCTCCCATCTAAATTTCTAGAGCACTCTGTCTAGCTTTGTCCCCTTTATCAGCATACGCAGAGGCTCATTCATACAGCTTTCAGTGTTTGAAGAAGGGACACCATTGTATCTGAACTAGATCCTCCTGTCACTTTTACAATTCTTTATGAAATTTAATTTAGACATATTGAATAGAGGTAATAAACCGACCTTCGTCACAACACGGCGTGAGGAAGTTTTAGATCTAACAATTTCGACTCAGTTTCTGGGTGACTTTCTTACGAACTGGGCTGTGTCTGGGGAAGTAAGTATCTCAGACCACAGATACTTTGGGTTTGAAATCGCCAAAGTCGAAAGACAAACAGTATGGTACCAGGGTCCTCGCAAGGCAGACTGGGAAGCCTACAGGGCAGACCTAGCAGTGGAACTGCGGGCAGTTAAGAGTACCATAGACAATTCAATAGACCTCGAGATTGCGGCAGCCCAAGTGCTAGACGCAATCACCTCGGTCTATAACGCCAACTGCCCCCTGAAAATGAGGGCGTCCATCAGGAATGTCCCATGGCAAAGGCAAAGGAGGACACAGGTTCGTAAGCTGTTTAACGCGGCCCAAAGGTGGGGAGCATGGGGTGAATATAGACATGCCCTAACGACCTATAACAAAAAACTGAGGGATGCCAGAAAGGAGTCGTGGAGGAGGCACTGTGAAGAAGTGGAGAACATGTCTGCGAGTGCTCGACTACACAAGATCCTGTCCAAGGGCACAACTGTTCTCTGTCAACTGGAGCTTTTCCTCCTGCTGTCCAGAGAATGGTCTGTAGACCTCTGTTCCTCATTTTTAATCGGGTCAGCACTCTATTAGCCTCCAGCCTTTCTGTTTCATCTGGGACATACACAGAGCATGTATGCAGCCGCAGTACCTCATCCCATCCAGTGGAGTGAGGACTACGCCCTCCTTTCAGATAATTATAATTTTTGATAAAATGTTTTTTTTTAATCATGTTTGTTTTGGGGGTTTCATATTTTAATGTTATGTATAATTTCTGCGATGATTTCATTGCTCCAATCCATCATAATATTTATATTAAATTATTATTAAATAGGTAACAATAAAAAATAGATGCTTGCAAATTTACAACAAAAAACTAAAACAGACCTGTCTTGAATGACAGCTCTTGTGTGAAATAAACATAGCAAAACTGAACAATACAGACAATCCTTTACACACTAAATTCTTTGATGGGCATTGTGAAACCACCTCTTAGTTATCATCTGTGATATATCAGCATACACTGTTTCACTTCTCACCTTTCTGTAAAATGTTGTAGAATGTGTGGAAACTTTTGCTTGTTGTGATGGCACAATCATCCTTTATGAATAAGTGGAACTGTAGGATAAAAAATATTTTCTAGTGAATTTAAAAGGTTCCCACCACTCTATAGTAGCCACAAATAGTAAAATTTACTGGAAATGTAACTGCCACCAGAATATATCACCATGAAGTTCCACAACTATTAGGTATAATATGAAGAGGGCGGCACCGTCGCGGCAACTATTAATACTACCTGACAGTCGCTGCAACTTTGATGTGGCATTTTAGTAACATAAGATAGTTTCGGCAACTGTCGTTTGCTACCTTCAGGTTCCTGGAACTTTGAGTCGTTCTATGAGTAATGATGACGATCCTAATACCTCGAAGCCACTAAGAAATGCGTAACTCTAAAGTGGTTATAACTGGTGAATATTATGTCATTGTTACTCCTAATGTGTAATATAAAGTTATTTATTTATTTATTTTATTTATTTATTTAGATACACCATCCAACAGCAAAATTTCCATATTAAGGATGGGAAGAAAAACACTATATATATATATATATATATATATATATATATATATATATATATATATATATATATATATATATATATATATATATATATATATATATATAATAGTGAAGTAGCATTAATAGAAACAAAAAGGAACAATACATTAATATAAACATTCGAGTTAACAAAGTTCGAAGAAACGTTTTATTTCAAACACAGAACAATTGAAAACATCTAGGCTGTCCTTCAAAGTTGAATATATATTACACATGTTATAAACAGGCAAAGACCACATACGCTGCGAACGAACTGTTAGTGGATAAAAAGGCAATGGATGACGTGATCCTAACCATGGTAGATTAAAATTAATCTGTTGCAACAGGAGCGGGCAGTCAACTTGGCAATTAATTAATTTATACAAAAATATCAAAGAGCTACACTTCCTCCTATTCTCCAAAGTCTGCAAGTCAAAACGCCATAATAAATCACTGTGTGGAAAGTCAATACAAGGGTACTGACCATCCAAACGAAAACAAGTATACTTGAGAAACTTTCTTTGAATATTTTCGAGATTACCAATGTGTGTAACATAAAAGGGGGCCTATACCACTGATGCATACTCTAGAGATGACCTATCAGAGAGCAATACAACAAAATAAATGTATCTGATAAAGCAAAATACCTACTATTTCTAATCAAAAAGCCCATTCTCCTGTAGGCTGAACCAGTGGCATGCTGCAAATGTTGTCTGAATGAGAGAACAGGGTCAAAGACAACACCAAGATCTTTAACAGCAGATGGCCTTCCTAGTAGCTGACTATTTACGTTGTAATCAAATAGGATGGGGCACCTCTTACGTGAAAAAGACATGACAGAACATTTACCGACATTAAGAGAAAGTCCATTGCGACCACACCAACTATCGAATAGATTTAAAGTACTCTGTAACTTAATACAGTCATCAGGATGATTGACGTGCAAGTAAATCTTTATATCATCTGCATATATTAAGTAAGGCACTTCCAAGATGATTAATATACCATCAATACAAATATTAGAAAGAACCGGACCAAGTATGGAGCCCTATGGCACTCCAGAACATATTTCAAAGCTATCTGATTTAAAGCCCTTAATTTCAATAAATTGCTTTCGTCCGCTAAGATACGGTTTAAATAACTCGATCAGATTCCCTGAGAAACCAAGACAGTGCAGCCTGTCAATAATGACAGCAGGGCTATGATCCTCAAGAGCTGCATCAATAAACTGTGTCATTGTGACTAAATTTGTGACTGTAGAACGACCTGCCATGAAGCCATGTTGAAAAACAGATAATCTATTCTTTATGTTAAAGGATATATGTTCATATAAAGCAGCTTCAAAAATTTAAAGAAGACACAACAAATTGACACCATACGATAATTGGAAAAAGAGTCCTTTCACCTGCCTTAAATATCGGAAAACCACGTGATAATTTCCAAACTTCAGCGAAAGCAGATGATTCAAGTATAAGGCTAAAAATGTTTGTAAGCGGAGCTAGAAAAATACCCAGACAGTCCCTAACAAGAAAAGCAGGTACCAAGTCAGGACCAGATGAAAAATTAGTCTTGATTTTTTTAGCTCCCCTTAAGATATCCATATCATTCAATCTGTTGATAAAAAAAACCTATCGACATTATTATTCTTGCTTGAAACAAAACATTGGGAGCCACTAGGAGAAAAATTGTTCCTAAAATGGGAGGAGAAACCATCCACTAGTTCCTGCCCAGAAAGATTATTTGGAAAGCAAGATTTAGTATTTAATTGTGAGAAGTACCTCAACAGCTTATTGGGGTTAAGTTTAAGATCCTGCTCGATCTGCCTCACAAAATTATGATAAGAAACCTGAATACCCCTCTTGATTTTAATTCGCAAATCTTTCAATTTCTCAAAATATTCAGAGTTACCATAATTTTTCCATTTACGCCAATAGTTATATTTCTGTTTAATGTTGCGTTTTGTTTCCTTAGAAAACCACACAGGAAATCGTTATTTACACTACAGAGTCATAGAATTAGTGGTGATTATATAATAACTACTTGTTTCAAGTTCCGATCTCAGTTGGCATTACTTTGGTGCTAGCTGGGACTGACCTTTAACATCAGACAAGGTGAAGTTACTTTTTGTAAGTGATGAATGATAAAAACAAAATGTAAATGAAAATAAATACCTCCTGCAAAGCCACTGTCCTTCCGGAATATACGGAACACCATAACAATCTTGATGAACAGCCAAGTTACACATATCGCAGAAAAGTATTACATTAGTATTCTGACATTCACCATCCATACAAATACAACAGACTGCATCATCATCAACCACTGCTCCAGTGTGCCCGTTTACAGAAGCCTAAAACAGCAAAGTAACATAGAAAATTAAATAACCACATCATATCATATTTATTCACCATCAAAATTACATGGTCAGTCAAACAAATAAAATGAACTCCATGAACAAAACAAACATACAAAACCACAACAATAAAATTCAATGTATACAAACTCAAACTTCTTAAACACAGTTACACAAAATACACAAAAATGTATAAAATATAAAATATCTCTACACCGCAAGCCAAAAGCAGCCACACAATAATACAGGAAAATTAACTCAAACACCCTGACTATAATTAAAATATTCAACAATGTTATAAAAAGTACCATTCAGCAAATAGTCCTTAACTCTATTATAAAAAATATTTCTAACTTTGAGTGTCTTTAAAAAAGAAGCCAGTGCATTAAAAAACTTCACTCCCAGATGATTTGTTCCATGCTGCGAGGCTCCTATACGGTGCAGTGGAATGGACAATTCATTACCATATCGTGTATTATATGAATGATGCTGGTTATTTCTTCCCATTTTGTTCTTATTGTCCCATATATACAAAATGCAGGTAAGTATATAAGCACTTACTATCGTCAAAATACTATGTTGCCTAAACAGCTCCCTGCAACTCTCCAGTGGTCCCACATTACTCAGCGCTCGCATAGCTTTTTTTTGTTCCAGTAGGACCTTCGCTATCTGAGGTGAAGAGCCCCAGATGAGCATCCCATACGTTGCCAAAGAGTGAAAGCTTGCAAAGTACGCTGTCCTCGATGACCGGGAAGTTGCAACCCTCATCGGTCTCCTCACAACATACACCATACTCGACAGCCGCCCACACAAACAGTCAATGTGCACATACCACTTTAGAGAGGTATCCAGAACAATGCCAAGAAACTTAGCTGTTTCAGGATTACCATTAGGTTTTACATCAAATTTCATTACCTGAGTTTTACTTTCGTTTAGCTTCAGTGCATTAGCCTCGAACCAGCTCCTAGCATGACATATATAATTTTGCATAATTAACCCTGCTTCCTGAGTACTGCTTGCCCTGGTCATAAAACTCGTATCATCTGCATATAAATATGAACCATATGCATTAATACTATGTGTTAGGTAATTTATATATATATATATATATATATATATATATATATATATATATATATATATATATATATATATATATATATATATATATATGTGTATATATATATATATATATATATATATATATATATATATATATATATATATATATATATATATATATATATATATATATAATAAATAGTATTGGACCAAGAACTGAACCCTGTGCTACTCCTACTTTCAGTTGAACACTGCTAGATGTTTTGCTGTTCCAATATACTATTTGTCTCCTGTTTGTCAGATACGATTGCAAGATGTCCAGGACAACACCTCTCACACCATAGTAGTATAGTTTACCAAGCAATATCTGGTGATTGACAGTATCAAATGCTCTGCTCAAGTCCAAGATCGTCATTAGCATTTTATTTTTGGTTTCAAAACCTTCCAGTATGCCCTTGCCAGTTTCAAAAGGTCTGGGATCACACCCGCACTGAAACATTTATTTATGACTTCCGTTAACGGCTTTATAATTACTTCGATAATAGCTTTCAGCAGTTTAGTTGAAAAACCATACACGTCTTGGGATTCTTTACTTTTGATGTCTCTGACTATTTGCATCACCTCTTCTTCAGTTACTGAGCCTAGGAATAGTGAACTTCCACTGGATCTGGCTTTCTGAATTAACACTGGCGCGTTCAGTGTCTTCTTTGAAGCATCTGTTGAGCTGTCGTCATTACTTGAAAAATATTCGCTAAAGTCTTCCACAGATAAACAGAAAACTAATTTTTTCTAAGCAGGGTAATTTAATAAATCATCGACCTTCATCATGGTATATACTACACGTTTATCTTGATAAATAGTGTAAGAATAAAATCTTTCAATTAAATGAAATACCATAATTCACTTTTATTACTTTACTTACACCAAATGCTCCATCAAAATATAAACAATAATTGCATTACATACAGCTGTGAAGACTTCTTCTCTGACTTCGCAACAGCTTATTTTCTTCTCTGTAACAAGCCAGAGAAAAAGCTTCTACATCTGTATTTAATGTGGAATGGTTTCACCGAGTAAAGGCAACAACAATTAATAATTTAGTTAACATTGTTTAATAACTAAACAGTATTACCTGGAAATATGATTCTTTTTCAAGCCTATCCATAAGTAACTCCAAAGAATCAACAGAAACAGGAGTCAAGCCAGCTGCTTCACGTTTTTCATTCATTAATGCTAGCCAAGTAGTGTCTTCTTCATCAACATCATACTCCACCTTAAATTTGAGTAAAAACAGTTAATTTACGTACTTATTCCCAACACAATATAAAAATTTTATCAAGAAAAGCAATAAAGACATATACTTACTTCGCCATCTAGTTCCTCTGTACTTTTTTCAATAAATCTTATGTAGGCATTGGGTCGAGCTGCTGCATCACAAATGTTGTAATTATCCAATTTTCGGAAACTAGCATCTGGTAACTGTACTTGAGGTTCAGCTAAAAACATAGCATACTTATTGTTTTTAAAGTGTGGAAAATTAAAACAAATACAAATAAAGGGGACGGTCGACTTAACTACAACTGAAAATGACCAAAATGGCGCACACCACAAGAAATATTATGTAATGTAGAGTAATAATCTAAAAAAAAAGTACAGAAAATCCATAAATAACAGATTAATTGAGAAATTAAGTTCTCAAAAACACAGGATTTGCATGTTTCAAATTGTCAATTTTCAGCAGCATTGCCATATTTAATATTTAATCCCAAAAGTGTTTTCCGCTTCAACGAAATAAAAGATCTAAAATGCTTTTTACACACAATCCTGCCGATCTGACAACACTGCCCAGCTGCATCAAATATGTCAACAAAACAACAGTCATAACCTCAGGTGCAGAAATATAGGTTTTTGTTGCAAATCGAAACGTTTTAATTGCATTTATCATTGAAAGGTTATTAAAAACGAAATATACCACATTGTTTAACTTTAATAAGGTATGTATAACTGTTTTCAGGCCATAGTCTATTATAATCACGTTAATATGTAGTTGTGCTTAAGTCGACCGTTCCCCAAATGAATTCAGAAAAATACTACAGGCTAGCAACCACTACACAACAATTATTAGTACATAACATACGTATGGGAACTGGTTCTGGTTTTGGATCCTCAGCAGAACTCTTTACTTCTGTTTCAAAATCTTCTTTTGCCATAACCTCTAAAGGCTCATTAATATTCCATCTAACAACTTGACCATTTACTTCAAATTGGACCATTTTCTGCGCTTCTTCGAATGTCAACGGTTCTGGAGCAGAAGGTGTTGCAGGTATCTTCGTCGCTTTTGAAGCACGGGCTCTGCTGCCTAAGGAAGAGAAATTTAAGGTTAAAAACGTAGTTGCTTTTCAAACCCCGGTAAAGTCGTTGTGAAATAATAACATGCACTTACCTTTTTTACTTTTTGGGGTATTTGGTGTCGGTGGTGGAAGAGGTGTCGGATTATCATGATCATAACTCTTCAAATGATATTGCAAACCACACACTGATTTATAACTCCTACCACATTTTTCCACTGGACAAGTATATGGAGGGCCATGGTCTGCTCTTACTTTTTTGCAATGTTCCAGTATATCGAAATCAACACCCATTTTATATTAAAACTGATGAAAATACTAAACAAACTTTTTGTAATACTCAAGACATCATGACTAAGATCACTGTATCACTTAAACAGATGCTGAAATTGTATGATACATATTTTCTGATGTTTTGAACTTAACAGAAGAGTTAGTATTGGTTACATTAATAGTTCTAACATTCTCACTGGCAATGTAAAAAATATGATACAAAATACAAATACAAAACCAGAAAACCACTGATTTGTTGATTAGCGTCAGAAGCTGTCAAATGTCAAAAATCGCTACTCACAAGCAGAATTGCCAACAACAAAAAATTAACATAGAGAAAAAGTTTGTGTATGAAACTACCAAATTTTTATAAAAGCCACTGATAACTCCATAGACTAACAAAATTTCTTTTGTATGCTATTTACCAACGAATTAGAGCGTCCTCTATTTCACCAGCATAATAGATCATTTACACACCTTCATAATTAAATATATATATATATATATATATATATATATATATATATATATATATATATATATATATATATATATATATATATATATATATATATATATATATATATATTACACAACTATAGTATATTAACTGGCAAATATTTTTGCAAATAATTTTCTAAAATACATATTAAAGCACTTCATGTTGTGGCTTACCTCAATTTTGAAGAAGCTTTTCACGCAATAAACTGAATTTACAACATATAAAGAGAACTCAAGAAAACATTGGTCTTTCCATGTCCCGAGCAAACTCACTGTCGCTATCGACAGTCTTAGCCGTAAAAATTAACGGTTGTTAAATAAAATCACAAAATAAGAGCTACCAGCGCCATCTAGTAAGCCGATATTCATGACGTCAATGAACCCAGCCACCGTTCCACTCAACAGTTAATTAACCATTCCTCTATAGACATAGCGATTGTGCGCTTTCATAAATTTATTCATTTTAAAAACTGTACTTTATCAAAATGACGCTACAATATCTAGTTTGGTGCTTAAGTAGCCTATTCCATGCATCCAGTGCGATAGGATTGGCCGTTGATTTCTGTTCTTTATTTTGCCACAGATCTCCTATATTTTGCGGAGTTCGTGTCTAGGGCTATTAGTGATCATGAGCAGGTTGATGTCATCTATACAGACTTAAGAAATTGATTTCATTCGGCGGATCACGGGTTGCCGCTGAATGAGCTTTCTATGCAAATTTAGTTACATGAAAGAGTACAAATTGTGGAATTAAATGGTCACAGATATAAACTTTCATTGCATCCTCTAGTGTACCTCAAGGTTCAGTACTTGGGGCGATTTTATTTAACATATTTATCTATGATCCGGCATAGATTTCAAACCAAACACTTTTGTATGCTGATGAATTGAAGATATTAGTTTAGTGTGTGATGATAAGTACAATTTGGAGAACCCAATTCATCACAATACAGGTTTTAGATCTGACGATCGTCATCCCTCTGATGACGCTAACTTTGTTAGCGAAACGATCGTCAGGTCTAAAATCTATATTGTAATGAATTGGGTTCTCTAAATTGTACTTATCAGTGCTCATTACAGGTTCCAATCTTTACCCACCTAGTGTGTCATCAATATGCTTGAGTTAAATATTTCTAAATGTAAAGTTATGTCATATACAAATTAATTTAAAGCCTATTAAGTTAATGTATTGTATTGATATAATTTTTTGTAGAGAGATCCATTCGGATCTCCGGGAGAGGGGTGTACAGGGGGCGCCAACACCAAGATTTAACATATCCTTTTCGAATATATGTGGCCTAAATTCTAACCTGAACTCCGTCCACCATTTCCTCGAGGCTAACAGGCCCCAACTCCTCTTCCTCACCGAAACCCAAATCAGTGCCAAAACAGCCACTAATCACCTTAATTTCCCGGGGTATGAGCTCCTTACTTCCTTTAGATTGCATTATGGAGGCGTGTGCGCATACGTCCGTAGCAATCTACCCTGCACCAGACTCCCCAATTTAGAAGCTGGAAGAAAAGACATACTATGGCTAAAACTCTCTCTCAGGGCTGCAACTAAATTCATCTGTTGCATTTACCGGTCACCTTCTAACAACAACTTTGTCCAGCTCTTTGACTACCTTTCTGAAAAAACCGACCATCTGATTTCCGAATATCCTTCCTCCGAGGTCACTATTCTTGGTGACTTCAATGTCCATAATAAGGAATGGCTAGGATCTTCAAAAACCGATCCACAAGGGAGAGCAGCGGAGGCCTTTGCAGTCAGCAATTCTTTAGCCAATATGGTTCAGCAACCTACTTACTTTCCTCATATCCCAACACACAGCTCAAATCCCTTGGATCTCCTTCTTACTACACAACCTGAATGCTATAAGGTATCAGTCACCGCCCCTCTTGGTCGCTCAGACCACGGCATGGTCACTGCTTCCTGCGCAATGCAACCCGAGGTCACACAGTCATCGCACCCACGTATCGTTTGGCACTACAACTCCGCAAACTGGGACGAAATGCGGGATTACTTTTCGTCATTTCCATGGGCGCCTGTCTGCTTCTCTCATCCTGACCCCTCTGATATCTCACAAAACGTCACCGAAATTATCCAAGCTGGCATGGAATTATTTATCCCACGTACACAGAAAACCTCTTCAGCCACTCAAAAGCCCTGGTTCTCTAAATCATGCGACAAGGCCAGACTTGAAAAGGTCAAAGCTCACAAAACGCTTCTACACAATCCCAGTCAAGAAAATCGTCAAGCATTTAACGACGCAAGAAACCGCTATCTCCGCATTCTTTCTGAGGCAAAAAACTCGTTTAATAACCACATCAAAAGCAAAGTCCTCTTAAGCTCCAACGGCGGCAAACCCTTCTGGACTCTTGCTAAATCTATTGGGAATAATTTCTGCAAAAGCACGTTCCCACCTCTTGTCTCAGGGGATGAAATTGTTTCTACCGCCCTGGGCAAAGCTGAACTTTTTGCTTCGTTGTTTGCCGGCAATTCTACTCTTAACCCACCTCCAAATGTTCAACCACCAACAGTCCCCAATGTCGCGCATAAAATGACGGATATCATTTTCAAAACTAAAAATGTACGAAAGATGCTCTCTTCTCTTAATACCAGGAAAGCCTCTGGCCTTGACGAGATCCCAGCAATTGTTCTCAAAAAATGCGCACCAGAGCTTGCTCCTGTCCTGACTCGTCTGTTTCAGTTATCTTATAATAAAGGCAAATTCCCTAGTAACTGGAAAACTGCTCGAGTACAACCCATCCCCAAGAAAGGATCCAAAGCGCTTCCTAGCAACTACAGGCCTATTTCTCTCCTTTCAGTCATTTCTAAAGTGATGGAAAAGTATATAAACACTGAATTACTAAAATTTCTTGAAAAACACAGTCTAATCCACGACAGGCAGTATGGATTCCGTCAGCGCAGATCGACTGCCGACCTCCTTTCCTTTGTCACCCACTCTTGGAACAAGTCTATGGAACAACACGGTGAATCCCAGATTGTTGCACTAGACATATCAAAAGCATTCGACCAGGTCTGGCACGCAGCGCTGCTTAATAAACTAGCGGCCTATGGCCTACCACCAAAACTTTGTACCTGGACAGCAAATTTCCTCTCCAACAGGAGCATATCTGTTGTTGTGGATGGCCATTCCTCTAAACTGTATCCAATTAATGCAGGAGTTCCTCAAGGTTCAGCTTTAGCCCCTACTTTGTTTCATCTCCACATCAATGACCTCCTCTCTAGCACATCCAACCCAGTTCACAGCTACGCGGACGACAGCACCCTCCATTCAAATATACAATATTCTAAGCCTGTCTCTTTAGCCCAATTAGATGAGGATCGCAGACTCATGGAGGGTTCTGTCTCCGTGGATCTCCAAAAAATATTAGACTGGGGAAGTAGAAATCTTGTACAATTCAACCCCACCAAAACTAAGTCTTGCTTTCTTTCTCACAAGAGATACACCAGCCCTAGACCCATCACAATGAACAACCAAGTTATTCAAAGTAATGAGTCCTTTTCGCTTGTTGACATTTCTGTGGATCGAAATCTTAATTGGCACCAACATGTCACATCAATTGCAGAAGCGGCTGCTAAGAAATTAGGTTTCCTCTTCCGGGCTCGCAAATACTTTTCACCAGCTAATCTCTATACCTTATATACTTCACAAATAAGGCCAAACCTCGAATACTGCTCCCACATCTGGGGTGCCGCTGTCGCTTCTACACTAGCTATCCTGGACTCCATTCAAAAGAGAGCTATACGTCTCATCGGTGACCCTACCCTCACCCAAAGGCTGCTATCCCTTGCCCACCGACGTGCCGTTGGTGACCTCTCTCTCTTTTATAGATATCTGCACGGGCACTGCTCAGAGGAGCTTTCCTCCATAGTTCCCCCACCTGCTGCCCCCAACAGATCTACCAGGGGAACAGAGCGAATGCACCCTTTTACTGTCCAGGTCACCAGGCATAGAACATCTTGTTATGCCCGCTCTTTCATCCCGAGGACTTCCAAGTTGTGGAATTCCTTGCCGGCACATGTTTTTCCTTCTCCTCCGAACCTCCAAGTCCAGAATTAACAAGTTGCCTCTTTCCTCCTTGTCAACACACACGGTACGATAGTATTTAGGCTGTAAGCCCTCGTAGTGTGTTGTTGAAATTAAAAAAAAAAAAAAAAAAAAAAAGAGATCCACTGGTTCCACGGATTTAGGAGTCATAATTGACAGTCATTTTGTGTGTTTCAGTAATCACATAATAACCCTCACTGCTGAGTGCATTAGGTTACTTGAATTCGTATATAGAAATGGAAGATCTCTTCAAAGCGTTGTGCGATTTTGTGGAGTTTGAAGAGCTCTGCAAGCAAAGCAGAGACAATTCTTCAAATCATCTGTTCAGTTACGTCACAATGACAGAGATAACAGACAATAAACTAGCAAGGAGCATCACAATCTCCAAGGAGCTATATGTGTGTTCCCCAGCCATGGTAAGAAGCATGGAGAGCAACCACAACTGCATAATAGATGAGATATGCCAGAGGGAAGACAAAATTACGTGTCCAATCCATTAAAGTTTAGTTTATTTATTAAAGTTTATTACATCGTTACTATGTCCAAATTAGCCTAGTTCTACAAGTTACTCACTAAATATCCTCCGCTCCTTAACATTCGTTCTAAGTGTTATAAATGTTAAGGAGCTGAGGATATTTAGGGAGTAGAACTAGGCTAATTTGGACAGAGTAACGATGTAATAAACCTTTAAGAAATAAACTAAACTTTAACAATGCTTACAACTAATTTAACCGAATGAATTTTAAAGCGTAATGTTTACATACTGAATCTTAATTGAAAAGTCTGTGATATTAGTCACTACATTTTCAAAGCAAAAGTCTGTACTTATCTCTACATAATTAAAATCACAATTCTCTCAATGTTTATCAACAACACTACTTATAACCTTGCTTTGGTCTACATAATACATGATTGCAGACCTCAGCAGTCAGCATTCCTTGTACTGTACGCTGCATTTCCAACTTGTTTATTATTTAGATAAATATGTAATATTATTTCAATGCCAATGTTTTTGATACGCATCTGTGACCTACTTCTACATGAAATATTACATTAATTGTTGTAGCGAATTTTCCTGTTCATAGAACAGAAAGCTATCTAAAAGGGCATTTCCAATCGTAAAAATATATTTTTAATATCATTCAATTTATAATTAAAATTTAGTTATAGGAAAATTTGCTACAACTAATGTAATATTTCATGTAGAAGTGGGTCACAGATGCATCAATAACATTGGCATTGAAATAATATTACATATTTATCTAAATAATAAACAAGTTGGAAATGCAGCGTACAGTACAAGGAATGCTGACGTCTGCAATAATGTATTATGTAGACCAAAGCAAGGTTATAAGTAGTGTTGTTGATAAACATTGAGAGACTTGTGATTTTAATTATGTATAGATAAGTACAGACTTTTGCTTTAAAAATGTATGGACTAATATCGGAGACTTTTCAATTAAGATTCGGTAACTCATTGTTATGGATATTTAAAAATAACAGGTACAAAATAACACTTTACACAAAACTATAATTCGGCCTCGTATCTGTTTCTTTTCCACTGCAACTAGCTTCGATGAATAAACATCGGTTTTCATCGGCAACCTTTAAATTTAACAGGATGAATGGACATGAGACTGGGAATGCTAAATATGTATGGGTATGCTATGCAGTATAGAGCGGACTTTACTTCATAACATATTACTTATCACTTAACATGTTATTTATACTAGTGTGCTCGCTCTCGCTCACAGCTTTGGGAACGTAAGATATGTGTGTGTGTGTTGTCTTCATTCATGGCTGCGGTCATCAGACCATTCGCACATTTTTTAACGTAAGATACTATCGATCAACTATCCAGTTCAAAATAACAGATAAATAACTGAACCTGTTATTTTCAACGGTTATTAGTCAATAACATTAACAGGTTCAACTGTTAATAGCAAATAACCGTTTTGCCCATCACTAATATATAATATATATATATATATATATATATATATATATATATATATATATATATATATATATATATATATAGTGACGTGGCGATAATCCGGACCAATTAAAACCAGGTCGAACAGAATTAGCAAATTATCCGGATTATCAAAACATTTTTAACTTAGTCTTCTGCAACAACTGGTGGTATTCGTTGCTTTAGTACATTTAAAGGAATTAAATCGTCAGGATCCTCTTCTTCCAAATGTTCACCGTTAGCTTTCAAAATTTTGTTTCAACATTTTTTCAAAGAGCTGCGTGGAACTTTCTCCCAAGCGCTGTGAAGCAGGCATACAGCAAATTTGAGGTTCAAACTTTTTAGGCATTTAAAAAGAGCTTTTTCATTGTTAGTTAGAATTTCAGCCAGAAGACTTTTTCGATAGAAAAGCTTCGTTAAACGGATGGCATTCTGGTCCATTGGCTGAATTAATGCTGTCGTATTTGGAGGTAAAAACATTGCAATAATGTAACCATCATCGCTAACTAATTCTTTTTCATCACAATGACTAGAAGCATTATTGATGAGAAGTAGCGCATTTTCAGGTAATTTTTTCTCTCTTAAAAATTTCCTTACTTGGGGAACAAAACATTGACCAAACCACTGCTTGAACACTGCTGATGTCATCCAAGCCTTGGCTGTAGCATTATAATCGACAGGAAGCTGGATATTTTTGAATGCCCTGCGGTTTTTTGACTTTCCAATAACCAGAAGTTTAAGTTTATGACTGCCATCAGAATTACAGGATGCTAAAAACGTGATTCGTTCCTTAGTAGTCTTTCTTCCTGGTGCGGTTTTTTCCGTAGAAGTAACGAGCATGCTATCTAGCATTGTAAATTTGTGGCGGCTGTAAGCCAAGAGATTTTATTGTTTGATCCAATTTGTTAATGAATGGTTCAACAGCTGCTGTGTCACTTGATAACTGTTCGCCACAGAATTTGAGTCACCTGATGCCATATCTTTTTCTAAAATTTGCAATCCAGCCCCTACTAGCATTAAAATTTTCATTTCCATAATATTTGGCATACAGTTATTTAGCTTTTGCTGCTAAAAATTCGGACGAAATAGGTACATGTCGGTTGCGGAGGCTTACAAACCAGGAACGTAGCTTAGTCTTCATCTTTGGATACTCAGCTTTCCTTAAAGTCCGTCTCTTTCCAGGCCCAGTAACACATTGTACAACGAACCTGAAATATACAAACAAAAATTTTTCATGTGGCATTTGAACGAAATATTAAATGAAAACCCCATACTATGCAGTCGCACAAAGAAAATAGCACGTTTTACTTACCCTTTGACTTTTTTCGCATTTTTCTTAATGTCACTTATTGTTGAGGTCCCGACACCATATCTGAATGCTAGACTTTTGCCGCTAATTCCACGATTAAGCTCATCAATAATGGTTGACTTTTCTCTTATAGTTAAAGTTTTATGATTACGCTTCAAAAGAGCCATCGGAAACTGAACAGTCCGACAGTCGCGACTAAACTAGCGAAAAATAATGCAATACCTACAAAGTTGGCCGTAAACAAGCAGAGACTTGTTAAAACCTGCAAAATCTAATAAAATATAAGATACATATTAGTTGACATCCGGATTAACGAATGTGTTATAATCATAATCCGGACTACAAGGTACATAATGAGGGTTTAAATGCAATCTGAACTACTGTGACATCCGGATTATTGCAGGTACGGATTACTGCAACACTGCTGTGTGTGTGTGTGTGTATATATATATATATATATATATATATATATATATATATATATATATATATATATATATATATATATATATATATATATATATATATATATATATATTTGTGTGTGTGTGTGTGTGTGTGTGTGTGTATGTAACAGAGCTATAACTTAAAAAATACTAAACTGATTTCAACAAAACTTGGCACATATCTTCATTTTGTCAAGAACGCGGGCGAGTTTGTTAGCCAGCCCGATTGGACCAGTTTTTCTAAAAATTTGATTTTTCGAAAAAAAAACCTGTACCTATCTCAATGAATAACAAAGTTATTTTGATGAAATTTCGTAGGTATGTTGCGCTGGCAAAGACCTTACTAGATGTCAAAATTTAACTTTCTAGGTTTACAGCAAATTGAGTTACTAAAATTTGAAACATTTAATGAAAATTCGTTACCATAAAGCACTTGCCGAGTCCCAAATTATATTATTTGTTGCATTAATAATTCTTATACTTACTCTGGCCTAGAAGTGTCCATGAGATGAAGAAGTAAATAAATAAATACTTTTGATGTAATCCACGGTTTCTTGATTCAGCTTCCTCTTGCACAGTCCTTTTTCGCAACTGCCTAAAGACCAATTTCTATTTCTATTATGTTTGAAATGATGGAATTGAAAGCAAAAATAACCATATCTATATTTGGCATTTATTCAAACACATCACAAACATTATGTTCATTTTATTAAATCCACACATGAGGAAAACAATTCCTTCACAAACATAACAAACATAAAGATTTAAAATAATTTAAAAAATTAAATAAAATAATGATTACACAAATAAATATAGAAATAAATTGCTTAAGAAAAATTAATTGGGAAAAAAAATATATAAGTGGCCCAGAAACCTTGGAATCAGTGCTAAGTCAGATTTTTCTTTATGTAAACAGAAAAAAAATTAATTAAACTGAAGAACGCTGTAACTGACATATTTTGAGACACAGCGTTCTCAGTGGAATAACGTTGCAAATGCTTATAGATCTGCCCTCACACTTATAAACACATATAAACACACACACACACACACACACACACACACACACACACACACACACATATATATATATATATATATATATATATATATATATATATATATATATATATATATATATATATATATATATATATATATATGTGGGAATTAATTTTATCTCAACAACTGTGTGCATAAACGTTCTGCCGCTAACGATATGCATAGGTGTCCGGGCGCTACAGAGTGACGCGCGTGTGTCGCGAGACAAGGGAGTTAATAGTGTGTCAGTGTCATTACAATGACGGACGTTGTTAAAAAACACCTATGACACATAGAAAGGTGTCAGCACCAAAGTGCCATTCAACACGGTGTTACACATGACTAGTTCGTACGAGACAGTCGGGGTAGAGAGTCGAGTGCAAAGAGAGCTCGTGTGAACAGTGCGCGATAAGTACAACGATAGAGGATAGAGTACCTAGACGACGCCGAGGTACTAACGACGGTGTGCAAGGCCACTCACCCAGGACGACGACGACGATAACAGCTGGATCCCGTAACTAAAGACGATAGTCTATTACTTGTCATTTAATTACTTCATTGTTATGTTTATAGAGTTTTACAATATAGTTATAGTTAATACCGGCATAGTTTCAGTCTTAAAAGCACGCACGACCTAAAACCTTACATATCTCTAGAAACGGGGACTCATTCCGGGATATACATGAGTGTTCCAGGGATAAGACACCCTACAAATGGGGGCTCAGCCGGGATAGAATTGCATACAGACGCATCAATGGAAGGATACGGAGCCGTTCTTCTCCAACGTTCCTATGAAGATAACCAGATGCATCCAATTTACTACATGAGTAAGAAGACATCGGACGCCGAAAAGAAGTACTGCAGCTATAAGTTAGAAGTTTTAGCAATAGTGGAAGCACTCAAGAAGTTTAGAGTATACTTACTTGGAACACACTTCAACATTGTGACAGATTGCTCTGCCTTTGAGAAGACTATGAGCAAGAGAGATTTATCAACAAGGATTGCAAGATGGGCCTTACTACTTCAAGATTTCGATTGTACCGTAGTTCATCGATCAGGCACCAGAATGAGGCATGTAGACGCTCTAAGTAGAAACCCTGTTATGTTGGTTTGTACTAGCATTCCCCAAGCTATACGAAATAGTCAAGAAGAAGATGGCGAAATCAAGGCAATCAAGGAAATTTTAAAAGAAAAGTCGTATAAAGATTACATCTTGAAAAACGACTTACTTTAAAAAATGGAAGATGAAAGGGAAGTAGTTGTAATTCCCAAGCAGATGCAACAAGAGATAATTAAAGAAGCACATGAAGAAGGACACTTTGCAGTCAGAAAAACTGAAGACTTAATAAAAAGAGAATACTACATACTGAATGTAAAGAAGAAGATCGAGAGGTATATTAGAAATTGCATTCCTTGCATCTTATCTAACAGAAAGCATGGAAAGCAGGAAGGATTTTTACATCCACTTAAGAAAGATGACATTCCTTTACAGACATACCATATTGATCACCTCGGTCCTCTTGAGTCTACGAACAAGAATTACAAATATATTCTTGCCATAATTGACTCATTTACGAAGTTTGTTTGGTTATATCCGACGAAGAGCACCTCCTCGAAAGAAGTTATTGCCAAACTCGAGATCCAAAGAAAGACTTTCGGAAATCCTGTTAACATTATTTCCGACAGAGGCACAGCCTTTACCTCTGAAGAATTCGAATCTTACTGTAACGAGAATGACGTAAAGCATCATAAGATTACTACCGATCTGCCAAGAGCTAATGGTCAGATAGAACGAATTAACTCCATTATTATTTCTGTTCTAACCAAGATATCCTTAGAAGACCCAGCAAAATGGTACCTTTACGTAGATCGTGTCCAGAGAGTTATAAACTCCACCTACCAAAGAAGCATTGGAACCACGCCATTTGAATTGCTGATGGGTGTCAAGATGAAAGATAAAGTTCAAATCAAGATAGGAAAAATCATCGAAGAAAAAGCGAAAAACCAATATCAAGAAGATAGGGAAGAATTGAGTAGATTAGCAAAGGAGCAACTGCTCAAAGTCCAGGAAGAAAATAAGAGAACGTATAACCTGAGAAGAAGAAAACCTGCCGCTTATGGGTTAAATGATCTAGTCGTCATTCGAAGAACCCAGTTCTGCACAGGGTCGAAGTTGAAGTCGAAGTTCATAGGTCCATACAGAGTCGTGAAGGTCAAGACCAACGATACCTACGATGTCAAGAAAGAAGGTCTCCACGAGGGTCCAACCTACACTTCTACATGTTCCGAATATATGAAGTCATGGCGTAAAATGTGTTCAGATGACAATGGTTCATCATCCGAGGCGGATGATGGTCAGGAGAGCCGAGTTGTGGGAATTAATTTTATCTCAACAACTCTGTGCATAAACGTTCTGCCGCTAACGATATGCATAGGTGTCCGGGCGCTACAGAGTGACGCGTGTGTGTCGAGAGACAAGGGAGTTAATAGTGTGTCAGTGTCATTACAATGACGGACGTTGTTAAAAAACACCCATGACACATAGAAAGGTGTCAGCACCAAAGTGCCATTCAACACAGTGTTACACATGACTAGTTCGTACGAGACAGTCGGGGTAGAGAGTCGAGTGCAAAGAGAGCTCGTGTGAACAGTGCGCGATAAGTACAACGATAGAGGATAGAGTACCTAGACGACGCCGAGGTACTAACGACGGTGTGCAAGGCCATCCACCCAGGATGATGCTACGATAACAGCTGGATCCCGTAACTAAAGACGATAGTCTATTACTTGTCATTTAATTACTTCATTGTTATGTTTATAGAGTTTTACAATATAGTTATAGTTAATACCGGCATAGTTTCAGTCTTAAAAGCACGCACGACCTAAAACGTTACATATCTCTAGAAACGGGGACTCATTCCGGGATATACGTGAGTGTTCCAGGGATAAGACACCCTATATATATATATATATATATATATATATATATATATATATATATATATATATATATATATATATATATATATATATATATATATATATATATATATATATATATTTCAAGCTAAATGGCCTAGGAATAGCAGAAACTAAAAATGAGGAACTAAAGAGTGTGATTGTGAATTTGGGTGACAAATGCAATGTGAGGATTCAGGAAAGCGAGATAATAAATTGCTATAAAATAGGGAGAAAAGGCGAAGACAAAGAGCAAACACTGAAGGTGGTTTTCAAGGATTATGAAACAAAGGAAAAACTGATGACCGCAAAAAGAAGCGTAGGTGAACTTACCTCAGAATCAATTGGCCTATATGGGAAAAACACAACATACCTTAATGATGATCTAACAATGGAAAATCAATTACTTTTCAAAAAAACTAGAGAATTCAAGAAGGAACTGGTATATCGGTATGCATGGTTTTCCAAGGGTAAAATCTTATTACGAAAGACAGAAAACAGTAAGCCAGTGGAAGTAAATAGTGAGGAAGATATAGCCAGAATCAGACAAAAAAACTAAAAATTGAAGCAGTAAAAGGGAACGCAAGTACTACTAAAATACTAAATACACTAAAGATATTATACTTGAACATACACATTAAAAATAAAAACGATGAGCTCAAACTACTAGTGCAAAGTGAACAGCCACATATACTCGCAGTAACAGAAACTTGCCTGAGAAAGTCTGAGGGAAAATATTTCAACATAAGAAACTACGTAGCGGTGCACTCGACAAGAAATGGAAAAGGAGGAGGGGTAACGATATACCTGAGGAGTGACATAGAACATGAAGTAGTGTTTGAAAAAAACTATCAAAATAAACATAATTTTCTAAAGATTAAGCCGTGTGATTTAAACCTGCATTTGAGTGTATTGTATAAAAAACCTAATCGAAATGATTTACCAGATTTCTATGAACGATTGAACTCAGACATATTAGACCATAAAAAACAGTCAATTATAATCGGGGATATGAATATAAATGTGTTAAAAAAGGACGAAACAATAGTGAATGAATACATAGCAATGCTAACAGGAAAGGATTACAAAATATTAAATAAGGTTGACATAGAAAATTACACGAGAAGAAATCCAACAGAGAACCATTCTATTATTGATCATATAATATCGAATATAAATTTCAAGATAGAACCTAAAATTACTCTATTTGAGACACATTTAAGTGATCACAGAGCGATCAGATTAGAAATAAAATTACCAGGAAAAATACAAAATAATGAAAGAAAGACATACAAGATAAGAAAGACAGATTACAAAATACTAAACAACAGTTTGAAAACCAAACTAAAGGAGCCGATAGATAGCTTTGAACAGCTTTAAGAATTGATACAGAGTGAGACAAAAAATGCAACCACGGAAGAAACAAAGAAATACACAAATACATCGCATGAAGGGTGGATGACAAGAGAAATTTACAGCAAAATTAAACAGAGAAACAAGGCATATAAAAAAATGGTGAAGAATGGTTATGGTGAACAATTAAAACTTGATTTCAAAAATAAACAAAAAATTGTAAAGACATAAATTGAAGCAAGTAAGAAGCAGTACAATACAAATAAAATAAAGTCGGCTGATGGAGATATTAAAAAAATGTGGAGAACAATAAATAATTTGAAAACAGGAACAGACACAAAGAAAGTAGATATAAAAGAAATTGCGAAGGGAACTGACGTACTGCAGACAACAACAAGTAGGCAAGATATAGTGAACATTTTGAATAATTACCACACAAATATAGGAAGCACACTGGCGCAGGCAACCACAGGAAGCTGTCTAGAAGCAGCAGAACAAAAAGAGTATGATATCCAAACGTCTATGTATATGAGACCAGTAAATGAAAAGTCTGGACGCAGCAAGTGCGTTATGGTAGTGAATTTTCATAGAAATGATCTGGAACAAAATATTTTATTATAACTTTTTTTTATTGTAACATAGAAATCTAAATTTTGGTGTATAGTTTACTCTTTATATCGTAAACCTACCTACCAAATTTGGTTATCATAGATTTTATATTTTTTAAGATAAAAAAATTTTTCAAATAAAACTCAAAATTTTCCCGGAAAACCTCGTCCAATTTTTCTAAATAACGAACTTCTCAAAGCCATTTACAAAAGGAAGGTACATGCCAAATTTTATTAAAATCGGCTCATTACTTTTTGAGATATGAATTTTTTTCAAATGAAAACTCAAAATTTTCCCGGAAAACCTCGTCTGATTTTCTTGACTAACAAAAATGTCAAAGACATTTACAAAAGTAAGGTACATGCCAAATTTTATTAAAATCGGCTTATTACTTTTTGAGATATGAATTTTTTTAGAATGAAAACTCAAAATTTTCCCGGAAAACCTCGTCCGATTTTCCTGACTAACAAACATGTCAAAGCCATTTGCAAAAGGAAGGTATGTGCCAAATTTTATTAAAATCGGCTTATTACTTTTTGAGATATGAATTTTTTTCGAATGAAAACTCAAAATTTTTCCGGAAAACCTCGTCCGATTTTCCTGACTAACGAACTTATCCAAGCTATTAGCAAAAGAAAGGTACATGCCAAATTTTATTAAAATCGGCCCATTATTTTTTGAGTTATCGGTGTGATACATATATATATATATATATATATATATATATATATATATATATATATATATATATATATATATATATATATATATATATATATATATATATATATAATATATATATATATATATATATATATAAACATATAAAAATTGAAACTGACCCCGGATATGGGTTCTAGGGGTCCTAGTTCGCGCTCATTTGCAAAAATTTTTTCAAAATTCAAAAGTCGGGATCTCCCCATTAGTGAATTTTTCTACGAAAATTCACTAAAAAGAGATAATCTCAGTTATAAAAAACTTTAAAACATATGCGTCACCAAGCTATGATGGAATAAAACCAATCTACATAAAAAAATTAGCCCATATACTGGCACCGACAATAGTCAAATTGGTAAATCAGCACATCAAAGATGGACACTTCCCTGAAGAACTCAAAAAAGCTCGGGACGCAGCAAGTGCGTTATGGTAGTGAATTTTCATAGAAATGATCTGGCACAAAATATTTTATTATAACTTTTTTTTCTTGTAACATAGAAATCTAAATTTTGGTGTATAGTTTACTTTTTATATCGTAAACCTACCTACCAAATTTGGTTATCATAGATTTTATATTTTTTAAGATAAAAAAATTTTTCACATGAAAACTCAAAATTTTTCCGGAAAACCTCGTCCAATTTTTCTAAAAAACGAACTTGTCAAAGCCATTTACAAAAGGAAGGTACATGCCAAATTTTATTAAAATCGGCTTATTACTTTTTGAGATATGATTTTTTTTCAAATGAAAACTCAAAATTTTCTCGGAAAACCTAGTCCGATTTTCTTGACTAACAAACATGTCAAAGCCATTTACAAAAGTAAGGTATGTGCCAAATTTTATTAAAATCGGCTTATTACTTTTTGAGATATGAATTTTTTTCGAATGAAAACTTAAAATTTTCCCGGAAAACCTCGTCCGATTTTCCTCACTAACAAACATGTCAAAGCCATTTACAAAAGGAAGGTATGTGCCAAATTTTATTAAAATCGGCTTATTACTTTTTGAGATATGAATTTTTTTCGAATGAAAACTCAAAATTTTCCCGGAAAACCTTGTCCGATTTTCCTGACTAACGAACTTATCCAAGCTATTAACAAAAGAAAGGTACACGCCAAATTTTATCAAAATCGGCCCATTATTTTTTGAGTTATCGGTGTGATACATATATATATATATATATATATATATATATATATATATATATATATATATATATATATATATAAATATATATATATATATATAAATATATATATATATATATATATATATATATATATATATATATATATATATATATATATATATATATATATATATATAAACATATAAAAATTGAAACTGACCCCGGATATGGGTTCTAGGGGTCCTAGTTCGCGCTCATTTGCAAAAATTTTTTCAAAATTCAAAAGTCGGGATCTCCCCATTAGTGAATTTTTTCTACGAAAATTCACTAATAGCTAGAAACACACTAATTTTTAAAGAAGGAAGTAAACTTATGCCAAATAACTACAGGTTCATATCTAACCTCACGGTATTTAGCAAGATTTTTGAGAAAGTTATACATACAAGACTAACAGACTACATAGAAAGTATTGGACTCATAACAGACTGTCAACATGGTTTCCAAAAACAAAAATCTACAACTTAACTGCAATGTTAAACTTAATGAACTATCTCCAGAGTGCTTTGGACACAGGGGAATGCATAGCAGGTCTGATCCTGGATTACCGTAAAGCCTTTGACACTATAGACATCGAAATAATGAATGCCAAACTTGAAAATATGGGAATAACAGGAAACGTGTTAAAGCTGCTAAAAAGTTATCTACAACATAGAAAGCACCACACACAAATAGGAGATGTGAAAAGTAAACGAACTCACATGACCTGTGGCGTTCCTCAAGGGTCCATTCTAGGACCATACCTGTGTATACTATACATAAACGAACTGAGCCTATACAAATTAAATGGGAAACAAATGATGTATGCAGATGACTTGGCAATTTTCTATGAAAATGTGGACGACAAGAAAACCAAAGCTGAGATAAATGAAGATCTAGAACTACTAATGAGATGGACAAACACAAATCGTCTAACTATAAATGAAAAGAAATGCTACTTAATCCACATACAGAAAACCACTAAACGACACCAAATGAATATTACAATTAAAGGAAGAAGCATAAAAGAAGTAGACAGTGTAAAATATCTAGGCCTAAACATTGATAAAAACTTTAAATGGACTGAACACATAAATGAACTAAAATTGAAGATATATATAGCAATGGCTTATAAAATCAAAAACTGTCTCCCAAAATCACAGAAGATAATGTTGTACGAGGCATATATAAAAAAGTAAATTGATGTACATGATTCCTTTCTGGGGAACTGGCAATAAAACAGATATATCTAGTATACAAAGGATACAAAATAAAATCCTAAAATTAATATATGATCTGAGTTATTGGACCCCAACAAATGAAGTTTTCAGAAAAACTAAACAATTGGACATTGCAGAACTAACAAATTATGAAACAATGAAAATCATCCACAAACTAAGACAGGGAGAAATAAATGAACCAGAACTGCAAATGAGACACAGCAACGAAGTACATAGTTATGGTACAAGGAAACGTTTAGACATAAGAACAGAGGCTGCAAGAACAAACACAGGACCAAAATGGATACTATTTAATGGTGTAAAACTATACAATGAAATACCTGAAGAAATGAAAAGATTAAAAACAAACAAATGAAAAAGTGAGATAAAGAAGTACTTGCTGAACAAGAGAACACTATGATAATAGAGACATTAATGTAGTATTGAAAACTAGTTCCCAATTACACATGTTAAATTTATGTTTTTATTTATTATGTTGTCAGACATAACCCTTAAAGGGTTTTTATGATGTATTATTGAACTGAATGAAATTATAAAAAAAAACTGGGAAGGGACAGCGAGATCATTTTCAACTTTCAGTGAAACATTGTGCAACTCCATTATCGTGGCGCAACTGGAGTGTGTGGTTATATCTCCACGTGTTACAAATTGGCTAAATAAAAGCAAAGTTAACTTAGTACAATAGAAAGACAATGAAGGGAAAGGATCGAGACAGGGAGAGGCCTACACAAACAGAAAAAAAAACGTAAATGAATTATTTCTCGAGAAAGGAATACATCCGTGGGGGCTCTATTATTTTGTCCAGATTCTGAATATGAAGCACATTAAAATTTACATTAGGAGCAGAATTTATTTGGATGCGACAATCACTGACAGAACAACTGTCAGAGAAGAAATCTGCAAAAGCATTCACTATTTCCTCCGGCCATGTTAGAGTAGTACCGTTATAGTCATGCGGCCCAGTATTCTCAAGCCTTTTGTTTTGATTGCAGAAATTACCAACAAGTCTTAGGATCATTCTTGATGTTTGTCTATGTCCTTCCTACGTGCTGCCTGCAAAGGGAGTAAGCTTTATAATCTGTCTGAAGCAATGTTTCCTTATATCTCTTATGGAGATTCTGCTTCATCCCCAATTGTTTAATAAGCCGAGTGTCCACCAAGGCGGATAACGTGACCCTTGTTTTCTTCTTGAGAACAAAGATATCCAAGACAGCATCAAGTTTACTGTGAAAAGCAGATAATGCTTCATCAACATTAGAAAAAGCCTGGACGCAACAAGTATTTTATTATATATTTTTTTCTTGTAACATAGAAATCTAAATTTTGGTGTATAGTTTACTTTTTATATCGTAAACCTACCTACCAAATTTGGTTATCATAGCTTTTTCATTTTTTAAGATAAAATTTTCCCGGAAAACCTCGTCCGATTTTCCTGACTAACGAATTTTTCCAAGTCATTTACAAAAGGAAGGTACATGCCAAATTTTATCAAAATCAGACCATTATTTTTTGAGTTATCGGTGTGATACACACACACACATATGTATATATATATATATATATATATATATATATATATATATATATATATATATATATATATATATATATATATATACATATATAAATTGAAACTGACCCCGGATATGGGTTCTAGGAGTCCTAGTTCGCGCTATTTGCAAAATTTTTTTCAATATTCAAAAGTTGGGATCTCCCCCATACTGAATTTTTTCTACGAAAATTCACTAAAAAGAAATTGAATAGCGAGCATTGACTAACATTAGAAACGACAAAACAGACAGGACGGTCGAAACCGTGTATGTTAAGCAGAGATGGTAGGTGATCTGCAGAAGGTATCATTGACTAATAGCTATTTACAAAGATGAAATCTGCTCCTTATGATAATTAAACTAGGGGAACAGGAAATGTAATGGTAAGTGGCCTCACATTATAAAGGTGATAAATGTAGCAGGAGACCACATAAGGCACGTAAAAAGAAATGTTTCATGGAAATTTCAAGTAATTTGTTAGGTCACATAAATAAAAGTTACATAGAGAGCGAGCATTGACTAACAGTTTAAATTAAAGGTACAATCATAGCAAATGGACACATGATGCCTAGTAAGAGGATGCTTCTACAATTTTCATTATCAATAGAACAGACTAGTGAGCTTTGCAAATGAATCATAAAGAAGAAAGAGAGGAAAGTAAACCGAAAGTGAAGCTACAGGAACGTCTTATGCGGTGGAATACAAGTAGGTTTTTGTAGGGTGATACGTATGTAAAATAGTTTAGCAGTAAGAGTAAGCAAAGCGTCATGTTAAGAGTAAAGACTGTAACAGCGGCAGAAGCAGAAGTCAATGGAAGCCACATGTGTTCGGTAAGAGCAAATTTTAGGAAGAAACTATTGACTTTTAATAATAACAATAGACTAAAAACGATGCGAGTTGTAAGAAAAATAGGAATGATCTGGTACAAAATATTTTATTATACTTTTTTTCTTGTAACATAGAAACCTAAATTTTGGTGTATAGCTTACTTTTTATATCGTTAACCTACCTACCAAATTTGGTTATCATAGCTTTTTTATTTTTTGAGATAAAATTTTTTTTCGAATGAAAACTTAAATTTTTCCCGGAAAACCTTGTCCGATTTTCCTGACTAACGAACTTATCCAAGCCATTTACAAAAGGAAGGTACGTGCCAAATTTTATCATAATCGACCCATTATTTTTTGAGTTATTGGTGTGATACATACATACATACATATAAACATATAAAAATTGAAACTGACCCCGGATATGGGGTCTAGGGGTCCTAGTTCGCGCTCATTTGCAACAATTTTTTCAAAATTTAAAAGTCGGGATCTCCCCATTAGTGAATTTTTTCTACGAAAATTCACTAAAAAGCATATAAAAAGCTCCAATCGATAATGTGAATTTCCTCAGAAAGCCCACAGGAATCAACTGCTCTAAAATTGAAAGTTGGAGCAGAGTTAGAATAATTAAAATTATGATGTCTAGCATCATTCATCAAACATACATCAACATATAATGAACGATGGTACAGATCTTCAGTCAGAGTAGGACAGATATGTGCAGCAGTTCCAAGATGGCATTTTTTTCCCAAATGGGATTGTTTGGGACTTTCAGGATATCAATTAGGACAACATCCTCAACATCTCTGGGAATTTTCAGTTGTTTATTTCAAATGTTGTGTTCTATACAGATTTGGAGACTACTTATTTGGCTTCACTGTTGGTTTAGATGTTCTTGGATGTTGTTCAACGTTTCTGTGACTAGTTTCGCTGCTTGACAACATTCTCAGACAGATTAAAATTGAATTAGTACGAAATCATGACAACTACAAATAAAGATCTGTTGCTATGTTATGATATGATGTTTTGATCAAAAAATTCATCAAATTTAAAATAAAATGAAATAAAACACAGATGACGGATGAGGCTTTCAAAATGTCTACGTGATGTATGTCAATATTTAAGATAAAAATAGAACTAGCGTATAATAACTATAATAACAGTTATAACAATAAAATAGCTTCCTTGTTTTAAATGAGCAAACTGATTTAATGAATTCCCGTTTCTTGGATATTCTTCTTTCTAATTAAATAAGTCAAAGAAAATAAATTGAACTATTTTTTCAAAAAAGTTAATGAGTTGATGTATGTCGATACTTTCGCTGTATAGAGACTGCTTAATTACTGTTATTATTTAGTTATTTTATTGTTATAACTGTTATTATAGTTATTATACGCTAGTTCTATTTTTATGTTAAATATTGACACACATCACGTAGACATTTTGAAAGCCTCATCCGTCATCTGTGTTTTACTTCATTTTATTTTAAATTTGATGAATTTTTTTATCAAAACATATCATAACATAGCAACAGATATTTATTTGTAGTTGTCATGATTTCGTACTAATTCAATTTTAATGTGTCGGAGAATGCTGTCAAGCAGCGAAACTATAGTCACAGAAACGCTGAAGAACATCCTAGAACATCCAGAATTCGTAAGGGCCACTTGCTCCAGTTTGCTAACGCGCTGGCTACGTCCTTCACCAACGAAAACCAACAGTGAAGCCAGAGAAGTAGTCTCCAAGTCTGTATGTAGTATGGACCAGTTTCACCAAGTAAGGGCAACGACAATCAATGAATCAAATGTTGTGGTCGATGTCTTATTTGACTGGACTGTGTGCTTAACACTGACACGTGATCTTTACAGATTAATATACCTTATTGTTTATACCCTTAAATGACAAATCTCGTAGCCCATTGTCTGTTATTATCTTGGCGAGATAAAATAACTACATTTCAGACAGCTTACTTGTCTACCTGTGTATTCATGTTTGTGACTTAACACTAATTCCGAGACTTCTAGGTAACTCTATTTAACTGTATTTTTAAAAACAATCTTTATTATTTATAAATATACATTTGTGTAAATCGTTTTATTTAAAAATATATACATTAACAATATCATCATGGCAGTATCATAGCTATAGATATAAAACGATCGATAAAAAATCAAATCCACTATTGCCTGGAAACGACAACTCCATCTTCGATTCTTCTGCATGACATTAAAAATTAAAACCAATCGTTTCACACCCAAATACACCAAATTATGTATCCTCAGATATCATTTTTTGGATTATTTAATATACAGAATATTAAATTAAATGGGAGCAATTTATAATCACATAAAATACATAAACTGGTGTATTCATCATTGTTCCAATATCTTCCTTCTCGGAGTCTAGTTTCTAAATGACTACACCACTTTATAAGCAAATATCCCTGAAGTGGGCCACTTTGGAAAACATTATAAATAGCATTCGATAGAAGCGCTAAGTAATAATAATATAAATAATAACATATAAAATGGTGTAATCACTGCTCCCCTTCCATTCTCTCACGGGTTCTATCTCTTTTGGCCATCTGGTTTCGCCTAGAAAGATCATCAAAACTATAACCACTTACTCTTTTTAACCTTTTTACCCTCCAATGGGTGTTATCGCTAAGTAACCTTGTCAGACTGGAGTGCGGACTGGTGTTGATGCTTGAACAAGACGAGGATGCATCATTAATTGAAGCTGGTGTCTGGGGCCTTGATGCCGGACGTAGCTTCACCTGCTTCAACATGTCCATTGAAACTACGGGCTGTGCAACTTTCTTTAGAGGCGACGGTCGTTCCTGCGGTAAAAATATAGTACCTATAGTCTCGATTATTTCGGTGTGCAGATCAATTTTTGTTTGTTTCCTCTCACACAAATATAATAAATATCCCTAATAAAAACCAAAGACCCTTTATAATTACTACATTGCAAAAATCATGAGGAAAATAAAATTAGGAAATTCATTAGAACCTGTAGTGTAGGAGTTTTTTTAAAATTATTTATTTATTCAAATTATATACAAAGGCAGAGCCTATATTGTAACATAAAGCGTTTGTACAGCGCAACTGAATATGTGAGAAAAAACAAACACACAGCACTCAGTCCCCACACCGGTCTCGGGCAAGTGTCCAGCCGATTCTTGAAGCTGCCTATACTGGAGGCAGCAGCTATGTCCTCCCACAGATTGTTCCGAGCATCAACAAACGGATTGGCAAAGAAGCTCTGCCTGTAGGAGGTCCGGAACAGTTCCTTTCTCAGCTTGAACCTGTGTCCCCGAAGTCACGAATCATTGTCCAGGGTCACAAATGCAGAACTAGGTCCATAACATAGACCCTCCTGCGTCTGGTAAAGAGGGAAGACAGCTCCAGATGAGAAAGCCTTTGCTTGTAGGTGAGATGCCTAATCTGCTGCAGCCATCGTGTTGGAGCGTGTTGAGATCGTTCTAAGATATCCCTGTCCCTAAACAGAGCAGGTATCCTGTATTCCAAATGCGAGCGGATATATGTGACGTAAAGCTGCCTAGCGAACTCAGGTGATGAACGAGGAAATTACTTCTTGAACATGTACAGGATACTGTTAGCCCTCTTTGCCGCCGCAGTCGCCCAGGCGGTCCATGCCAGCTCCGACGTCATGGCAACACCCAGGTCGGTGTGCGACTTAACTAGGGCGAGGACATGCGTGGACATCCGGTCCAAAACGGCAAACACGCCGAGGGTTGTTGCCACCAACATGCAACATCTTACACTTAGCAACATTCACAGGGATTTTCCAAACTTATGTCCAGGTCATGACCACATCCAGATCCTGTTGAAGCACATCACCCCATGTAGTCCGACACCCAAACAGCTTAGTCATCAGCATAGGCACCATGAGTACTGCAGAGTGAACAAAGTAAATCCACAGTGTAAATAAAAAACAGGATTATTGACATACCATGGATGAAACTCTCTCTCAGGGCTGCAACTAAATTCATCTGTTGCATTTACAGGTCACCTTCTCACAACAACTTTGTCCAGCTCTTCGACTACCTTTCTGAAAAAACCGACCATCTGATTTCTGAATATCCTTCCTCCGAGGTCACTATTCTTGGTGACTTCAATGTCCATAATAAGGAATAGCTAGGATCTTCAAAAACCAATCCACAAGAGAGAGCAGCGGAGGCCTTTGCAGTCAGCAATTCTTTAGCCAATATGGTTCAGCAACCTACTTACTTTCCTCGCATCCCAACACACAGCTCAAATCCCTTAGATCTCCTTCTTACTACAAAACCTGAATGCTATAAGACATCAGTCACCGCCCCCCTTGGTCGCTCAGACCATGGCATGGTCACTGCTTCCTGCGCAATGCAACCCGAGGTCACACAGTCATCACACCCACGTATCGTTTGGCACTACAACTCCGCGAATTGGGATGAAATGCGGGATTACTTTTCCTCATTTCCATGGGCGTCTGTCTGCTTCTCTTATCCTGGCCCCTCTGATATCTCACAAAACGTCACCGAAATTATCCAAGGTGGCACGGAATTATTTATTCCACATACACAAAAAACCTCTTCGGCCACTCGAAAGCCCCAGGTTTTCTAAATCCTGTGACAAGGCCAGACTTGAAAAGGTCAAAGCTCACAAAACACTTCTACACAATCCCAGTCAAGAAAACCGTCAAGCATTTAACTACGCAAGAAACTGCTATGTGCGCATTCTTTCTGAGGCAAAAAACTCGTTTAATAACCACATCAAAAACAAAGTCCTCTCAAGCTCCAATGGCAGCAAACCCTTCTGGACTCTTCCTAAATCTATTGGGAATAATTTCTGCAAGAGCATGTTCCCACCTCTTGTTTCAGGGGATGAAATTGTTTCTACTGTCCTGGGCAAGGCTGAACTTTTTGACTCGTTCGCCAGCAATTCTACTCTCAACCCACCTCCAAATATTCAACCACCAACAGTCCCCAATGTCGCGCATAAAATGACGGACATCATTTTCAAACCTAAAAAGGTATGAAAGATGCTCTCTTCTCTTAATACCAGGAAAGCCTCTGGCCTTGACGAGATCCCGGCAATTGTTCTCAAAAAATGTGCACCAGAACTTGCTCCTGTCCTGACTCGTCTGTTTCAGACATCGTACAATAGAAGCATATTCCCTAGTAACTGGAAAACTGCTCAACTATAACTCGTCCCCAAGAAAGGATCCAAAGTGCTTCCTAGCAACTACAGGCCTATTTCTCTCCTTCCAGTCATCTCTAAAGTGATGGAAAAGTATATTAACACCGAATTACTAAAATTTCTTGAAAAACACAGTATAATCCACGACAGGCAGTATGGATTCCGTCAGCGCAGATCAACTGCCGACCTCCTTTCCTTTGTCACCCATTCTTGGAACAGGTCCATGGAACTATACGGTGAATCCCAGATTGTCGCTCTAGACATATCCAAAGCATTTGACCAGGTCTGGCACGCAGCGCTGCTTAATAAACTTTCGGCCTATGGCCTACCACCAAAACTCTGTACCTGGACAGCAAATATCCTCTCCAACAGGAGCATTTCTGTTGTCGTGGATGGCCATTCCTCTAAACTGTATCCAATTAATGCAGGAGTTCCTCAAGATTCAGCTTTAGCCCCTACTTTGTTTCTTCTCCACATCAATGACCTCCTCTCTAGCACATCCAACCCAGTTCACAGTTACGCGGACGACAGCACCCTCCACTCAAATATACAACGTTCTAAGCCTGTCTATTTAGCCCAATTAGATGATGATCGCAGACTCATGGAGGGTTCTGTCTCCGTGGATCTCCAAAAAATATTAGACTGGGGAAGTAGAAATTTTGTACAATTCAACCCCACCAAATCTTAGTCTTGCTTTCTTTTTCATAAGAGATACACCAGCCCTAGACCCATCACAATGAACAACCAAATTATTCAAAGTAATGAGCCCTTTCCACTTGTTGGCATTTCTGTGGATTAAAATCTCAATTGGCACCAACATGTCACATCGATTGCAGAAGCGGCTGCTCAGAAATTAGGTTTCCTCTTCCGGGCTCGCAAATACTTTTCACCAGCTAATCTCTATACCTTTTATACTTCACAAATAAGACCAAATCTCGAATACTGCTCCCCCATCTGGGGTGCCGCTGCCGCTTCTACACACGCTATCCTGCACTCCAATCTGAAGAAAGCTATATGTCTCATCGGTGACCCTACCCTCACCCAAAGGCTGCCATCCCTTGCCCACTGACGTGCCGTTGGTGATCTCTCTCTCTTTTATAGATATCTGCACTGGCACTTCTCAGAGGAGCTTTCTTCCATTGCTCCTCCACCTGCTGCCCCCAACAGATCTACCAGGGGAACAGAGCGAATGCATCCTTTTACTGACCAGGTCACCAGACATAGAACATCTTGTTATGCCCGCTCTTTTGTCCCGAGGACTTCCAAGTTGTGGAATTCCTTGCCGGCACATGTTTTTCCTTCTCCTCATATCCTCCAAACCTTCAAGTCCAGAATTAACAAGTTGCCTCTTTCCTCCTTGTCACAACCACAGTACGATAGTATTTAGGCTGTAGGCACTCGTGGTGCGTTGTTGAAATTTAAAAAAAATTATATTAAATTTTGGTACGGATTGGAATGAACACGCAGAGCGTGAGAGCGCGCGACTTTCACGAGGCACATATTGCAACGCCTTTGACGAGGCAGGCACTCGCCAATGAATTTCTAGTACTTTAAACTATATTCCAATTTTTTTAATTTTTTTTCGTACGGGTTGTGATGTGAATGATGCACTTTTTTACCGGTTTTTGATTGGCAGGCAGTATTTTACAATCGATTTCGGGCGGCAGGCACTCGAATTCATTTTCAGTAATGTTTTTAACACCTCTGTGTGAAATTTCATCTAGATCGCGATGAGTACAGGAATCATTTTAAAAATACAACTTTAAAATCTTGTCTACACAAAAGCAACCAATCCGAGCAGTCAGGCACACGACTTCATATTGCACACCGACAGGACTATTTTCTGCAATTTTTCCAGCCGAGATGAAATCAGCCTGACAAAAGTGTCGCTAGCTCTATGACTTTATCCACTGCAATGCAACCCGTCTAAGACCATAAAATTCCAATTTACATAACAAAATCTCGTTATTCAGACAATCAAATGCCTTAGTCAAGTCTATGAATATTCCCAGAGGCAGCTATCTCTCTTCTCAAGACAATTTAACAACAAAGGCGTGAAACTATACAAGTCAGTTTCAACAGATTTGCCTGTGGAATATACATGCTGAATATCTGTGAAAACTGAATGCTTTTTTAAGAAACTCGCCACACAGAGGAGCATTGTGGTTTCAAATATTTTTGAAAAAGTTGGTAAAACACTAACTGGTCTATAGTTTTTGATAATAATTGGATCACCCCCTTTTTAAAAAATATCAGTTCTACCGCCGCCCTGAGCTGGTATTGTATTGTCTCATGTTTTCTTAACAAAAAAAGGTATTAAATGCAGACGTAGAGACTATGTTTCTGGCTTCACAAAGGTTTGTTTTCTTTTCTGTAACTGGTTTTGCTGTTTGACAACATCATCAGACAGCAAAACCGGTTACAGAGTGTGCGTAGGTTAAAACTACAGATGTAGTGGTTGCACGATGAAATTGATACTCACCGTTGCCTTCTTCAATTTTACTCTAAGTATATCCTCTAGCGATATGATCGGTCTCATAACGTCCTCGCTGGGTTTCCTCTCTCGTCTCCTAGGCAGCGTCCTCGACTGTCTGCTGCCATTCAGATTAAGGTTGGGTACAGGTGGCGGGGGCGGTGGAGGTGGCGGTGCGGGAGGCGGGACTGCGCAAGACGATGGCTGAGAGACGATAGGACCACTGTTCCTCATGGCTGATATACATCCCACTTGCTCCTTTAATGCTTCTAGTTCTTTTTTGAATTCCCTAAAAAAAAAAGGTGTGTAAATAAAAATGTATACAAAGCATTTAAGACTTATCAGAAGATAACTACTCGGAGTACTAAGGCTGAAGAAAACAGGAATTTAAGATGTTCAGCTCAAGTGTTTATCCTTTGTAAACAAGCAGTTTGTAATTTAGTTCTTTTAAAGACAATTTTCGACCTATGCAGATTAGAAACAATTTCAAGTGCCCACAATTAATGGTTATTTAATAAGCAACTTGATTTCCAGTAAATTCTGCTATCAAATGAAAATTTTAAAACTATTAGGATGCAGACCAGGTGTGATGCTGCGGTGTATATTGGTCGTTCATTCTGCATCAATTCTGTTCAGTGAGCGTTCTTACCTGAAGCTTTGGCTTCAATGTTAGCCCTACATTAAGAAAATCGGTTGACGAGTAAAAAAAGTTATACCCGAAAACAGAAAAACATCTTTTTTGTAATCATCCTGTAAATAAAAAGTCTGGACGCAGCAAGTGCGTTATGGTAGCAAATTTTCGTAGAAATGTTTTTGATGAAACTCGGCAAGAATCTTTCTTTTATTAATAGCTTGGATGCGCTCGTTAGCCAGGAAAATCAGACAAGGTTTTCCGAGAAAATTTTGGGTTTCCTTTGAAAAAAAAATTTATCTCCGAAAATTAGAAAGCCATTTTGATTAAATTTGGTGGATATGTTGCCCTGGGAAAGACCTTACCAGATATTAAAATTCAACTTTCTATGTTTATAGAAAATTTAGTTATTCAAATTTGAAGCATTTAATGAAAATTGGCTACCACAACGCACTTTCTTCGTCCCGAACTTTTAAAAGGACATTTTGTTGGCAGTATAACCTATATAACGGGTGGGCCATTTAAGATTTGCAATTTGAATTGGCTATAAAAAAAAACTAATGAATATTTTTTCACACACAGTATGACCTCAGACAGAGTAAATAAAACCTATCGCACAACTATATCATACGAGATAATTAACTCAACTCGGGAAGACTGGATAGATGGGAACAGGCCAAAGATCTATGGAACTGCATCCGCAACCCATCATCAAGATGATCTGGGTACCTGTGCACGCCAATATAAAGGGCAACGAGATAGCAGACCAACTCGCATAAAAAAGATGAGCAAGGCCTCTAAACGGACGAGAGAACTCTACTGCGGGGTTGCATATGAAACCGAAAGACATAAAATCGAGACGATGCCGCAATGTGGCATCTGGAATACTGGAACAAATCTCTTGGACCAAAGCAGGCAAAAGTCCTACTCAGGGAACCATCCAGCCAAAGAGCAAAATATCTGCTCAAACTGAGCAAAAGATCTGCTCAAACTGAGCAAAGGATCTGCTCAAGCTGAGCAGGAAAGAACTAAAACTATTGACAGAGCTGATAACGGGTCACTGTCATGGCATGAAGAAACACCTCTGTACGTTGGGGACTGAATCAGACCCAATGTGCAGAGGATGCGGAGAAGAGGAGAAAACTCTACTACATATAAAGTACCACTGCAAGGCATTTATGGAAGCATGGCGCAGGTTCCTAGGGAACGAAAAGGTAAACTTAAAAACTCTAAAGACTGCTCACTACTGGACTTTGTCAAAGAAACAGGCATCCTAGAGGAGTAGGGTGAATTATAGGGGCACAATTGGCCAGAGAGGCCGCGGTGCAGGAACTCAAAAGTGTACCACCCCTGTATAATAATGTTTTACCAAATTTTGAGACGTTGCAATACCCTGGATCTATGTCAGGTCAGAAAATTTTGGCGCTTACCTCATACACTTGAAAATGAAAGGTTTTTTCTTCCAGACAACTATTTATTTATTTCAAACGTGTTTCAGCTAATAAGCAACCATCCTCAGGGATAAATAAAATAACAACATTTGTATAGTTTTGAAGTTCAATTTTAAGATTGAAAATGTACCTCTGAAGATGACTGCTTGTTACCCCAAACACGTAGGGGGTAAATAAATCGTTGTCTGGAGGAAACAGCCTTTTATTTTCAAATATATGTGATTATGTCTACCCCAGACTCTTTGAAGTTTAGAGGTAATAAAACTATAAAGATTATATTAGTGGACTCACCTGAAATGGTTAAGTTCTTCTTTCACTTTAATGAGTTCTTCGCTCAATTGAAGGAAATTCTCCCTATTTTCTTTGTGCTCATTCAGCTGCACTTTAACACAGTTCAATTCTTTATTGAGCGTACCAATTTTTACATTTAAATTTTCTATTTCGGCTTGGTAAATTTCACATTTACAATGTTCACTTTTACCTCTGTGACTAATGGATGACTTATCTAAAGAATATAACTGGCAAATCGTTGTTAAGCTCTGCAAATATACCATACCAAAATAAGAGATATCAACATATCGATAACAACTGAGTAAAAGTTTTAAATTGTTACTAACTACTTAACTACCTGATAATATTGACAAGAATGATTTTTAATTAAAAAAAGTTTTTTCCAATAATTTATTGCATGTTTCAAATAGGTAGATAAGAGTTCCCACCACAAAAGAAATTCTAATTTCCCCGACTCAAAATTTAAACTTTCCATGACTGAGCAATGTGTTTTTTAAGCTTTGTTGATATAGTTTTCTCACCTACAAACATAGTAGTCTACGTTCGCGCGCTATGGATAGTATTTAAATATTACAATTAATGGATTATCAAGAGAATCTATTTTACGTATATTTTACATCTAAAATAATTTGTGTGAAATGTAAATTATTTTTTTGGCAGTTTTGCAGCTGTGCAGCACTTATGCACCACTGCTGTGAGCATCTGTATAGGCAGAACGAAATTTTTAATTTTTTATTAAGTAGCTCAGCATTCTACCATAATAATGGTTGCTTAAACTACCTGTTGCTGATGAGGAAAAATCATTTAATTAAGGAACCTCACATGTAATTTTCAAAGTTAAATACTGGATGATTTTACAGCTTTAGTACAAGTGAAGTCGACTTCACTCAAATTTATAAGAAGGTTTTTTTCATGTTTGTTATTGAATAATTAGTTTAGTAAAATTCACGTTATATCCTTGAAAATGGAATACATTTTTCCGAAAGTTTGGCTTATTAATAAAGAGTTTTATTTTGCAACTAACGGCTCTCCCACAATTTGTTGAGTTATATATATATATATATATATATATATATATATATATATATATATATATATATATATATATATATATATATATACACAGGGTTTTTCACGATAGCCGTGCATTAGAAGTTTATGAAGTTCCCTGATATCATAAATTTCGAAATTTTGGCAGCTGTCACAATTTGTAATTGTCTTTTATTCTAAAAATTCGAGTTATAAATTTAATTCTGCACCGGTTCCATATAAGTTTTCCTCTTACGAGTAACTTGCTACTAGAGTTTTTGGGTAACAAACTCCTTTAGGGAATATACATTACGCTGTGGCAGCTGTGTATGTCAGAAAACAGAATTTTCACAACACATGAATTCTAAAGCGTCATTTATATTTTAAAGTTAATCTGAGTGTGTTTGTATTACTCACGTTATAGAAATAATAAGCCAATAAAAATGCAGAATAGTGAAGAGTACTCTAATATGGATATTTTAAATTTATTTTATATTCATGGAGAATGCAATCGGATTGTAAGCAGAACATGCAGGATGTTTAACGAGAGGTATCCCACTCTATGGGCAATGACTAAAGGAAAATTCGCAAGGATAGAGTAACGATTTAAATTAACTGAAAGTGTCAAAACTACACGACATGATCCAAAGCCAGTAACTGAAAATGAAGATAATGAGATAAACGTTTTGGCTTATTTTCAAGTTTACCCGAGCTTTGGGAATATCAAGTTTATCTGTGCATAGATTATTGAAATCTCATAAAATGCACCCATATTCAGAAATAGTACTACAAGGACTTCGACCTGGTGACCATTTAAAAAGAGTGGAATTCTGCGAACACATGTTTCTGAATATTCAACAAGATGAGAATTTTCTCTCTAAAATTATTTGGACCGACGAATCTAAATTTAGAAGGGAAGGAATTGTGAATAGGAGAAATAGTCATTTTTGGGCAAGTGAAAGCCCTAATATATTTAGAGAAGGACGTTTTGAAATAAATTTGTTTTAATGTGCTTTGCATTTTTTGGAGAATAAGGTCTCTTATGAAATTTACGAAGAAAATTTAAACGGTGAAAAGTATTTGGAACTATTAAGGGGATCTGTTCGTAATTTTCTGGCAAGGCTACCACTAGATATAAGGCAAAGCTGCTGGTATCAGCTAGATGACGCGCCTGCCCACTCCACTGGTGAAGTTTAACTTAACGCAATTATTTGAAGACAGATGGATTGGACCTAACGGTCCTTGGATATGGCCTCTCCGCTCTCCTGATTTAACGCCTGCTGATTTTTATCTATGGGGGCATATAAAACGTCAAGTGTATCACACAACAGTGCAAAGTAGAGAGGTTCCTTTAAATGGTGTAATTAGAGTTTATAGAAATTAGGATCCAAACGAAATCAAAAGAGCTACTACGAATGAGATGAACCGTAGAATTTTGCAGTGCCTTGACCCTGATGGTGGTCACATAGAACATTTATAGTGATCGTAGCATTTAAATTTGTTTTTTGTTTTATTTGTCTTTGTTCAGTTTATTGCTTACTGTTAATTTTTTTTTTTTAAATGACATTAAATATTTGTATGAAATCATATCACTTTTGTTATCTGACTGACAATCACAGCTGCATTTGTTGTGTAGTCTAACGTGTACACTTTAGAAGAGGAGGTTGTTACCTTAAAAAGGCTAATAACAACCAACCTCGGACTTGGGTTCCAGGAGTCCTAAATCGCGCTCATTTTAAGAATTGAAATTCAAAAGTCATGATCTCCTCATTAGTGAATTTTGTTAAGAAAATTCACGGTAAATTTGCAGATTAGCTCCCGAACGCTTTTCAAAAAATTGTTTTCAGAAACATTACTAGGACACCCCCCCCACCCCCACCCCCCCATGCACAAAGCACAAGAAATATTTCTGGTTCAGACACCCCCAAGGAAGTTATGGGACTAGGAGTGAATATGGGTGCTGTGCGGGGTAGGTAGTAAAAAACTCTGGACGCAGCAAGTGCGTTATGGTAGTGAATTTTCATTAAAATGTTTTTAATAGCAAATATGTATTTTTTTTCAGAAAGCAGGCATCAAATTTGGTTATCAGTATAACCTATATAGTAAAAACAATGTGCCATGTTTCATCAAAATAACTTGATTGTTTGAAAACGTACAGAAATTTCCGAAAGTAAACTTAAAATGTAACCGAAAAAATCCGTTTCTTGGTCAACCTTATAGGTTAATAGCAAATTGAGCTTTTCAAATATGAAGCATTTAATCAAAATTCGATACTATAACGCACTTGCTGCGTCCAGAATTTCTTAACTTACAAACATGCATTATATTTCGATGGAAAATGCAAAAACATAAGGCGTTTTCCACTAAAAAAAATATTATTTGTATCACCAACGACTTATGGGCCACCCTGTGATGGTAGCAATAATTTTTTAAGGTGTAGCTCAAGACACCGTATAATTAATGTATACAATATTTTTTCATATCTTGTATAATAACGGAGATATTGAGCTTTATTGATTTTTTACGAAAATTCTACAAACATTATATACCATTAAACGATAAATTCTATAGCTAAGGCTACTGCCAAGCATCGGAGAAAGGGTCTATTTCAAATGAATTTTCTGGGAATATTTTAGTAAAATAAAGGACGATGACGGTTGAAACTAAGACTTCAGGGTTTGTAAAACATTCTTCTTAAGACATTTGATTTCCAGAGCCCGTATTAGATTCAAGTTCTTAGCCTAAATGTTGCGAATTTCGACGTTTTAAATTGTCACTTTGACGTTTTGAGGAAACCCCCAATTTATTTTTCTTTAAATGCCCATAACTTTTTTGTCTTTTGACCCACAGAGCTGAATTTTGGTACGCACCTCACCTATAATGACGTTAACCAGCGTACCAAATTTGGTTGCCCTTACTTTGTTAATTCCGGAGATATAATTTTTTTTTGAAGGAAAACCCAAAATTTTCCGGGAAAACCTAGGCCGATTTTCCTGACTAACGAACTTATCCAAGCCATTTGCAAAAGGAAGGTATTCACCAAATTTGATCAAAATCGGCCCATTATTTTTTGAGTTATCGGTGTGATACATATATATATATATATATATATATATATATATATATATATATATATATATATATATATATATATATATATATATATATATATATATATATAATATATATATATATATATATATATATATATATATATATATATATATATATAAATATATATATATTATATATATATATATATATATATATATATATATATAAACATATAAAAATTGAAACTGACCCCGGATATGTGTTCCGGGGGGCCTAATTAGCGCTCACATGAAGAAATTTTTTCAAAATTCAAAAGTCGGGATCTCCTCATTAGTGAATTTTTTTTAAGAAAATTCACTAAAAGGAAATATGAGCAGAAAATGCGAAGAAAACGGGCTTGAAAGCTGTTTCAATTCTTGAAGCCATATCCCTCTTAAACCCTGCCTACACCGCACAGCACCCCTATTCCCACAGGTGCCGTAACTTCCTTGGGGGGTATGAACAAGAAATGGTGGTCTATGCAACGAGGGTCGTTGTATGCACATGAGAGGGGAAGGAAAACGGCTACGGCGAAGCAGAAAACCCCACCACCACCACCACCACCACCACCAACTTGTGACATGGGGGGAGGGAGATGCTGATATGGCTGCAAGATGTGAAAGATGGCTGCAAGATGTGAAAGACGGCTGCAAGATGTGAAAGACAGCTTTCAAGCCTGTTATCTTCGCATTTTCTGCTCATATTTCCTTTTTACTACCTACCCCACCCAGCACCCCTATTCACTCCTGGTCCCGTAACTTCCTTGCTGGGTGTGACCAAGAAAGTTTTCAGGGGGGGGGGTCCTAGGCAGGTTTCTGAAAACAGTTTTTTGAAAAGCGTTCGGGAGCTAATCTGCAAATTTACCAAATTCACTAAAATGAGGGTTCAAGCCGTTTGCGGCAAATCCGGAAGTCGGTAATGTTGGATTGTGATGTCGCTGAACAGAAAATGTTTCACTGTATCTAAATCTCAAATTTTGTCAAAATAGTTTGAAGGGGTATGAAATTATAGGGGTGGCTCTAAATCCGCGGTCGCCCGGTACATATTCACTGACCAAGTTGCTAAAAATTAAGGGTTATGCTTCAAAGTATGGTAGTATTTTATTTACTAGATAAAAGATAAATATTTATTAGATTGAATTATTTTTACTCATGGTATTACTCGTTCTGGACTAGTAAGTGGCAATGCTGTGTGAAATTTAAACAGCCAGAGAGTGTGTCAGAGCACCTACAAATATGTTCCCATACTAGTCATATCAATCTATAAGATTACCCTTCTATTAATATTTTTATTTATTTCAACAAACACCACGAGGACTTACAGCCTAAATACTATGGTACCATGGGTGTCGACAAGGAGGAAAGAGGCAGCTTGTTAATTCTGGACTTGAAGGTTTGTAGGTTCGGAGAAGGAAAAACATGTGCCGACAAGGAATTCCACAACTTGGAAGTTCTCGGGACAAAAGAGCGGGAATAACAGATGTTCTATGTCTGGTGACCTGGACAGTAAAAGGGTACATGCGCTCTGTTCCCCTGGTAAATCTGTTGGGGGCAGCAGGTGGAGGAACTATGGAAAAAAGCTCCTCTGAGCAGTGCCCGTGCAGATATCTATAAGTGAGAGAGGTCACCAGCAGCACGTCGGTGGGCAAGGGATAGCAGCCTTTGGGTGAGGGTAGGGTCACCGATAAGACATAGCTCTCTTCTGAATGGAGTCCAGGATAGCGAGTGTAGAAGCGGCAGCGGCACCCCAGATGTGGGAGCAGTATTCGAGGTTTGGCCTTATTTGTAAAGTATATAAGGTATAGAGATTAGCTGGTGAAAAGTATTTGCAAGCCCGGAAGAGGAAACCTAATTTCTTAGCAGCCGCTTCTCCAATTGATATGACATGTTGGTGCCAATTGACATTTCGATCCACAGAAATGCCAACAAGTGAAAAGGACTCATTACTATGAATAACTTGATTGCTCATTGTGATGGGTCTAGGACTGGTGTATCTCTTATGAGATAGAAAGCAAGACTGAGATTTGGTGGGGTTGAATTGTACAAGATTTCTACTTACCCAGTCTAATATTTTTTGGAGATCCACGGAGACAGAACCCTCCATGAGTCTGCAATTCTCATCTAATTGGGCTAAAGAGACAGGCTTAGAATATTGTATATTTGAGTGAAGGGTGTTGTCGTCCGCGTAATTGTGAACTGGATTGGATGTGTTAGAGAGGAGGTCATTGATGTGGACAAGAAACAAAGTAGGGGCTAAAACTGAACCTTGAGGAACTCCTGCATTAATTGAATACAGTTAATAGGTTTAGGATCATTAAATTTTAAATTACTTATATAATTATTAATAATAATTTTTAAAAACACACTCACCTTTTTTAATGTTACTCCAAGCTGAGAACAGATTTCTAAAACTCGCATAGACCACTTTGCCGACATTCTGGAGTATCTTTTCAGTCTTGTAAATATTTTTTCACATGTACCAGAACTTGAACTATCTGAACCTGACTCTATAAGATCTAATGTGAATCTCCTAGGTGGCATCATTTTGTGCATTCTCTGACAAGCAAACGTGTGATTCTTATTGCACAACCTCGAATGATTTAAATATCGGTTAAGTTTGGGAGTTAAACTCCTACATAAGCGTTTCTTGTTTATTGTACAATGTTCAGTCTGAGTTTCTAAGCACCGAAGGAAAACTTCTTTTTCCACATTATCATCTTTGACTAGCTGTGGTGGTGTACAGGGAACACACAAACTAGTTGTCTTCTCTATCTTTTTGGGACTTTCATTATTAATTACTACATTTTTTGGGCTTTCCCTAAATGGCGCATCCTTCATATAGTTACCTATATTTGAATTGACATTTTGTTTAGGGGTAGATGCTAATTTTGAATTGTATAGGTTGTGTGCAAAAAACGATAGCTCTCCTACACTAACTTCTTTATTTTGAGTGGTAGAAATGGATTTGTTTCTCAATACCTCTTTAATTTCACTATTTTGTGCATACGGGTTCAAATTAAACCTGGCATCAGATAAATCATTCTTGTTAAGGTTTGATATTTTCGGCTGGTGAATGGTGTTGTAATTGTTTAAATTGTATCCATAATTTGAATCTGGATAAGCTTCATTACTTAGTTCTTCTAATAAGTGGCATGAGCTTATTTTCGGAGTTTCTGTGATAGCATATTGTAATTGGGCTGCTGTAAATTTTGGAGAATAATTCTGCAAAGTTTGAGTGCAAGTATCAACGACTGTGGGAGCCTTTTCTGAAGCTGTTGTTTGCAGATTGATTGTACTAGCCTTTGGTGTAGATTTATATGCAGGATCCAGTTCACTATCATTACTTAAGACGTCGAAAGACAGATTTTGTGCATAATCAGAATCAAACAGTACATTTAAATTTGTTATATGAAACTTACGTGACGAATCTCTTCTGTGCCTGTTGTTTATGCTTTTATTTGGATTTACTGGAGTCGATTTTATTCTATTTGTCTGTTCTAAGTGCAATGAATTTTGTTGAATGTTTGGGCTTGGGGTTGCTAAGGACTTCGGTAAATTTAAAGGATTGATTATATGACTTTTACTTATGGAAGGAATGTCCATGCAATTTCTTACTATAACATCATTTTCTAAGTTATCTACTGTTTTTACAGCATTGTCTACATTTTTAATCATTGCAGGTTGTTTCAGCTCATTGCAAACATTCTTATTTTTACGATTTCGTCTTCGTCGCGGCATAATAAATGTGTAATTCTAAAAATGAAAACGTTTAACCGCCATTTTAAACACCCAACAAAAAATATTATCTTAAGACAAAACAAACCCAAACAAAATTTTCGTAAATTGGGAAATGTACTTACATTTGCAAAGAAATCGCCAAATCCGTCATGTAGTTATAATTTATCAAGAAAAATAATTTATCGGTATTGTTGACATCGGGCACGATTCTGACACATTTCAGTTTGATTTCAATTTTGAATTTACAAATTACAGGATCAGGATAAAGCAGGGAACTTTTCAGTTGGGTAATGTTGGTATCTAAACACAAACATAAACAAATCTGTGGCTATAAAAATGTTACGGTAAAAGAATGTCCTCTGGCTTCAAAAGTTTTTAAAAAGTTATATAATAATAATATAATCCAGTGATTCCTGCATTGTCATGATAACTGAATAACAAACATTTTTGCTGTTGTCCTTGGAAAATATGCGCTGTTTATCCATTATATTATCTCTCCTATGTTTTAATTTATTTTTACTAATTATTTTTGTAACATCAAATTCACACGTGAAATTTCTTTCAAACTCTAATACATGCTATATTAGTGATGATGCAGGAAATGAATTGTCATCTGTAATGTGATAAGTGTTTAAATTGACAACTGAATCTAAACATGGTATGATATTAATATGGGAAATAATTACTTTATTTTTTAACTAAATACAGGTGTAGAGTTGTTTATTTTCTGGCTCGACAAACGCTTGTTTTCTTCCCTGCAACCGGTTTTGTCTTTTACAGAATCGTTAGGCAGGAAAATGTTTCGTCTGCCTGACGATTAATTTTATTAGAATGAGGTTTCTAGGTTGATTTTTTTATTATTGATTGTCGATTTTAAATCTTTTTTTTTTAAATGTGCATTGATTTGAGATTATGACTACAGTAAACTATAGCGCGTAATGTTTTAATAACACACTAATTAGTACTGGAAGTTGATAATAATGCGTTTTAAGGTTTCCAACCGCTGAATTGTATCAACAGTGAACATATGAGAACTTAAACTCAACTGTTGGCGCCTGGTATACGCAAACTTCATCACTATGTATATGCATGTAGCGCTGCAGGTAACAAAAAGGGCGCAATCACCAAGCACCAGCGCCAGCAGCAGCTGCAATGTTGTCAAAAAATGTTGTCAAAATGTTGACATTTGCCAAAATTCTTTTACATAAAAAATAGGCAAGTTCACCAGGCGCCAGTAGCTACCATCCATGATACAAATAACGAGAGATATGATATTCAGACTACCTATTTTTAGACCTTCACGCGCATGGTGTCAAGTGGTGAGTCCAATGTAACAATAATATGCTGTCGTGCAGTGGGGTTTGACGTTTCATCACAACCTCTTAACAAATTACGTATTTTACTAATATTTAAGTGCATACAGTTGGAAGTAATAAAAATGAAAAAGATTAAATTTAGTGCTGCGATCTATATTATCTGAAAAAGACAATATACGCGTAACTTCAACCGCATTAAACTGACGTACAGAAACTTTCTGATTGCGAATGACTTTGTTTTAAGTGTGTAGTTGGACTTCTATAACGTTACTCACCGCGTGACGTCATACGAGGGAGCGGGGCATATGTGCAATATCATATCACTTCTAAGTCATTATATCATAGCTACCAGCAGCTCTATTATTATGTTGACATTTGTCAACATTTTTTGACATAACAATGGAACTGTTGGCATTACTGGCCCCTGGTGAATTCGCCCGATGCAGCTGCTGGCTACTAACTCAGTTTTAATTTTGTTTCTATCATCACTAGCTGGTCCAATTTGCGAAGACTAATCTGACTCTGGGAAAGTAGATTTCTGTTTCTAGACACCAAACTAATTTCCCCTCCGTCATATATCTCTTCTAGATAGGTTTTCCCTGTTTAGCAATGACTGAATTTAAGCGCTGCTGACTATATACATTTTGGCGGTTGGAGACTGTTGACTTCAAGCACTAATTGGTGGCGACGTCATTCCGTTTTAACGAATTAGCAACAGCTGAGTTACAGCAGAAACAGAACGCGCCTGTTGAACGCATACGTTGACACAACTAGTCAACTATAGCGTCTGGTGAACTCGGCCTATGTCTTCCTTTTCTAGTAATAAATTTCCTTGAGTGTCCTTTGTTATTTTATTTTTTATAACTGGTTAATATTGTAGTCTTGATCCGATCATCCCTTCTTCATACAAATTATCGATCTCTTCAGAGCTCCTTTATGTGATGAGATAATAAAACTGAAAACTAATTTTCATAGATTTTTTTACGTAAAATTCAACAATGCAAATAGGTTTTTCTATTAAGCACCGATTCCATGATACAAACTCTTGATCCAAGCTTGTATATAAGTAATTGAATTTGAAATTGCCACTAGGCATTTGGGGGACTGCTTGCCCGTTAGGTTGGCACCGTTACTCCTTACAGCGAAGGTTGGGGGGGAGATTTGTAATTTGTGATAGTTTGCTTTTGCTTGCTCTCTATCCATTCTTTTTCCTTACCGTATGTCTACAGTGCACAAGCTCCTACTACTTTCTTGTTTCTCTAAATATTTGTTTCACTGTCTTGAGACCATTAAGGTGGCCGGTCCCGAAAGAACAAACCCCAAATACCCAGGAATCATTAATCAACGTGGATATACAGTCCACTAAACAGGTTAGTAAATCTCAACCTTATCTGGTAGTTAACTTTAGTAATATCTTGTTTAATATTTTGTTATTATTTAGTATTATCTTACTTTCAACGCCACAAACCAAACATGATTTTTTTAAATGGAACGCCTGTATATTTTTATGTCATTGGACAACACCAGAGAATTCGACTTATTGTTGCCGCCTGGGAAATCCTTAGCTAACTAGTAACTAGTGGCAGTTATGTGAAGTTAGCGCTTAGTGCTCAAATGTTGGCGCTTTTCTCCACTACAGAGCCATATTTGCATTAGAGAAATGATTAACAATATGTATCATACTAAATATGCAACCACGCAGCAGAAAAAGAGAAGTTGAAGAAAAAAAATCTTTGGCCGCAGCAAGTGCGTTATGGTAGCGAATTTTCTTTAAAATATTTTTAATAGCAAATGTCTTTCTTTGATGAAAGCAGGCATCAAACTTGGTTGCTTATATAGTAGAAACAATGTACCATATTTCATTGAAATAAATTTATTGTTTGAAAATATATAAACATTTTTCAAAAGTCTAGATGCAGCAAATGTGTTATGGAAGTGAATTTCCATAAAAATGTTTTTAATAACAAATGCGAGCAGGCATCAATCCGATTACCGGTATAGCCTATGTGGTAGAAACAATGTACTATATTTTATCAAAATTACTCATGGTTTGAAAATATACAAAACTTTTCCGAAAATAAACTTAAATGTTGGTTTTCTATCCAACAAAGCTTACGTTAATAGCAAATTGGGTTATTGAAATTTGAAGGATTTAATGAAATTTCGGTAAATTTGCAGATTAGCTCCCGGACGCTTTTCAACAAATTGTTTTCAGAAACATTACAAGGACCCCACCTGGATGCACAAACCACAAGAAAAATTTCTTGTTCACACCCCCCAAGGAAAATATGGGACTGGGAGACTGACAGTTTTTTGAAAAGCGTTCGGGAGCTAAACTGCAAATTTACCGAAAATTCGCTACCAAAACGCTACTCTTCTTGCAACATTTTCTTTTCACAAACGGTATTTGTTTCACATTCTTTGCCTAAACAATGCCAATTTTGACGTTTAAAATTGCGAGTTTGACGTTTTGAGGAAAACTCCAAAATTTGTTGCTTTAACTGCCCATAACATCTTTGTCTTTGAACCTAGGGACCTAAATTTTGGTACAGAGTTCACTCTTTATAATACAAACACGCGGCTGCCCTTACTTTGTTATTTCCGGAGATATGAATTTTTTTAGAAAGAAAACACAAAATTTTCCGGGAAAAACTGGTCCGATTTTCCTGGCTAACGAATTTATCCAAGCCACTTGCAAAAGGAAGGTACTCTGCAAATTTTATCAAGATCGGTCCATTATTTTTTTAGTTATCGGTCGTATATATATATATATATATATATATATATATATATATATATATATATATATATATATATATATATATATATATATATATATCAAAAAATTGTGGGAACGCCGTCAGTTTTAGAATAAAACTCTTTATTATAGGCCGAGCTTTCGGAAAAATTTATTCCTTTATCAAGGATATAACATGAGTTTTACTAAACTATTTATCTAATAACAAACATAAAAAGAAAACATTTTGATGTTTGTTATTAGATAAATAGTTTAGTAAAACTCATGTTATATCCTTGATAAAGGAATAAATTTTTCCGAAAGCTCGGCCTATAATAAAGAGTTTTATTCTACAACTGACGGCATTCCCACAATTTTTTGATAAATAACACTATTACCGTCACAAAAATTTAATACTATATATATATATATATATATATATATATATATATATATATATATATATATATATATATATATATATATATATATATATATATATATATATATATATATATATATATATATATATATATATATATATATATATATATATATATATATATATATAGATATAGATATAGATATAGATATAGATATATATATAGATATAGATATAGATATAAACACAGATCTCCCCATAAGCGATTTTTTTTAATTCGCTAAAACTAACTTATCGTCGAAGTGAAAAACAAGTTTCATGACAAATTTTTAGATTCGTAAATTCATACCTTCTAAAATGCCAATTCTCTTGAGATATAATTAATTACCAATATTTTTTTCTATACAATAAAAAAACAACCTTAAATCACAGATCCTTATAACTATATAACTAATCCTTGAGACATAACTAAGTGGGCTTTATTTTACACACACACACACCTGTAGACTTGTAGACACCTCTCTAGTAAACAAACAATTCGGGTGAAATCGGAACGTGAAGTGGACGCTGGACGATGTGCACTGTTGCCAGATGAGTATTAGCAAGGGTCATTTTAAATATAGAAGGAAATCAAGGGGTGAACAAATGTTTTTACAATGTAAATAAATTATAATATGGCGTCATCTACATAAATCGATATTTGACATATGTTGCGGAAAGCAGTAGGAAAACGGAAATGTAAAAAGTTATTTTTCAGCCATGGTGGTCCAAGGGAAAAAACGTGGGCCTCTGGACCCAAGGGTACTGGGTTCAATCCCAGATTTCCCCTCTCCTTTTTTAAGTACATCAGTAACATCAACAGAGGTTGTGCCATTGGGATTGAGCAAGGTAATCTGCACGTTCCGCCCTTCCCAGGGGGCGTAAAGCCGTCGGTCCCGTGCCCATGTTGGGCACGTTAAAGACCCAAATTTCCCAGACAGTGAGGTGAATGAATCACACTTTAGTAAAGTCAATGAAGCAATTTCCGTTGCGAATTGGCGATGATAAATACAAGTGTATATGCTAATAGCAAACAGTATCCAATTTATTATTTCGAAAAGTCGCAATATTTCATGTTAATGAAGCAATTTCCACTGACAACTGTCGATGATAAACATAACCGAGAAAATGGCTCAAAATGGGCTTCCCTTCAAAGTGTTTGTTTATATTTTAGTTTCCAACCTTAAATTAGTATTAAAAGTGAATGAAGCAATTTATTATTTCGAATTGCGCATGATAAATACAAATGTATCTGTTAATAGCAAACGGTAGCCAATTTATTATTTCGAAAAGTCTCAATGTTTCATGTTAATGAAGCAATTTCTACTAAGAACTGTCGATGATAAACATAACCCAGAAAATGGCTCAAAATGGGCTTCCCTTTGAAGTGTTTGTTTATATTTTAGTTTCTAACCTTAAATGAGTATGAACAGTGAATGAAGCAATTTTCGTTGCGAATTGCCCATGATAAATACAAATGTATCTGTTAATAGCAAACGGTATCTAATTTATTATTTCGAAAAGTCGCAATGATGTTAATGAAGCAATTTCTACTGACAACTGTCGATGATAAACATAACCGAGAAAATGGCTCAAAATGGGCTTCCCTTCGAAGTGTTTGTTTATATTTTAGTTTACAACCTTACATGCTGTTTTGTGTGACCAGATAACATAGTCTGAACTTGAAATGAATTTTTATATGACAAAAATACAAAATAGTCATGTAACAATTCACATAACGTAATTTCTCATTTTTTGCTTACACATTAATTACTTTATGTCATGACATGGGAGTGTAGTAGTAATGGTTGTCCTATGTCAATGTTTTGTATGACCTCGGTACCTAAGGTTCCTTGGTCACAGACTTTTGAAATGTATTTTTTATACCTATATATATATATATATATATATATATATATATATATATATATTTCGTATTAGCTACATATATTGAAAATTCTAGGTCCACATGTCACTACAGCGACGGCAACGATTATCTGATGGGTTCATTTGGAAATGTAGGCCATGCCAAAAAACGTGTACCATTAGGAAAAACTCTTTTTTTGCATTGAGCCGGTTAATCCTCCAGCAAATCATTGTTATTATGTATAGTTGGGCACTGGATTGCCCCCAAACATACATAGCCCGTGAAGCCACTATCTCTGAAAGTTCAACACACACTATTGTGGACTGGTGTAATTTCTGCAGAGAGGTTTGTGAGGGTGATCTTATGCTGCATCCCTCTGTGATTGGTGGCCTTAACGAGGATGGCACGTCACAAACAGTGGAAATAGACGAGTCCAGGTTTTTCCACCAGAAATACCATAGGGGCCAATGGCGAGAAGGTCACTGGGTTTTCCGTGGCATTGAAAGAGAATCACGGAGGTGCTTTCTTGTAGAGGTACCAGATAGAAAGGAAGATACCTTATCCGCGATAATTAAACGGTAAGCTGTAACTCATAGAACAGCTAAGAAAAGTATGCATGATAATAAAACTGGGATGAGATTACCTTTTTTAGATTCCTTTTTATCTTTTATTTAGCAGGTTCTATTTAAAAAATCCCATTTTGAATTATGTGTAATCATTTGTTGACTATTTTTATAATGCTTTTTTACATGTTTAGGTACATACTTCCTGGCACTATAATAGTGTCTGATGGGTGACGAGGTTATCACAACTCAGGTAGCATCACTGGAGTGATCTACGAGCACCATGTTGTTATCCATCAGGAGAACTTCGTGGACCCCGACGATGAGACTGTGCACACCCAGAACGTAGAAAATATGTGGATGCGGGCAAAGAGAAAACTACGAAGACAATTTGGAACATCCAGGGATCTGTTTGAATCCTACTTGCCTGAATTTATCTGGCGAAACAAATTAACAAATTCGGACGTGTTTGCTGAATTTTTAATTTGCGTTTCTTAGCAATATAGTGTGTAGGATTCCGATTTATCTCCTATATTGCTTTGGTTTGCCAAGACAAAACAAAAATTATTTCTAACATTCATTCGTGGATTAGGCCTCCTGGGGATACCACGCTAAAAAAACGCGCCGGTGACCCTACCTCCCCAGTCTATATGACAATTATTGGGTAAAGGTGGTGTGGAAACGGGTCAATACAATACATAACATTTTTATTTTTCATCAGCAACAAAAATTCCTTCATTGCCTTTTCTTATATGCTCATTTAAGGTTAAATGTGTGTTTGAATTTATGAAGGCAATTTAATGTCTCAAAATGTGTATATATGCCTCCAACCTCCATGTATATTGGTTTGAAACTGTAACATATATTTCATATTTAGCCAGGCAAAATTTGAAAATGCGTCCCTCCATCTTAATTAAAAACAAACACTTCAAAGGGAAACCTATTTTGAGCCAATTTTTCAAATGAGCGCAAACTGGGACCCCTAGAACTCATATTAAGTTTCAATTTTTAGTGAATTTTCATTAAGAAAAAAAAATATTGTATATATATATATATATATATATATATATATATATATATATATATATATATATATATATATACAATACCCAATCGATAACTCAAAAAATACTTCCCTGATTTGGACCAAATTTGGGAATTACCTTTATTTTGTTAATGGCTTGGATGAGTTCGTTCATCAGATCTGGACGCCCAATTTTTCTTAACAAAAAATTAAAAAAATATTTTTTTAAACGCAATAACTCTCAAAACATTATTTTATTCGTTTTTCTTCCATAGCATACTATTTGTTTTTAGAATTTTAAAATATCAAAGTAGGCTTGGGATTTTAAAATTTTGCATTCCTATTCAGTTTTTCTTTCCGATCATCTTTTCTCAATAACATTTATTCGTATCTCCTAGCATTCACAATATTTATTATAATGGTTTGAATTTATAAATATCCTATTGGCTTACAAGATTTCCTTGGAACAAGGCAAAGTTTGAAAAATTCAGTTGAGCAGAACCAGATTTCGAAGCGTTTTTTCAAAACAAGACTCTCACTTTCCCCCACCTCTTATTTTCCAAAATAGAATAAAATTCTTCTCACAAAAATTATTCAGATTTTTCTGAAGATTCTTATTCTTACATTTTCAGTAGATCCTAATTAAGAATTTTTTGCAAAAAATCGGTTTTGATTTTTAGTTATGCCCCCAGCGGTCGACTACAACCCTGTAAATAATTTTCATGCTTTATTCATTATAAAAAATATTTTTCCAAAATTCTAAGATACCTATACGTTTTTTTAAATTTCAACAACACACCACGAGGGCTCACAGCCTAAATACTATTGTACTGTGGGTGTCAACAAGGAGGAAAGAGGCAGCTTGTTAATTCTGGACTTTAAGGTTTGGAGGAGAAGGAAAAACATGTGCCGCCAAGGAATTTCACAAGTTGGAAATCCTCGGGACAAAAAAGCGGGCATAACAAGATGTTCTGTCTGGTGACCTGGACAGTAAAAGGGTGCATTCGCTCTGTTCCCCTGGTAAATCTGTTAGGGGCAGCAGGTGGAGGAACTATGGAAGAAAGCTCCTCTGAGCAGTGCCCGTGTAAATATCTATAAAAGAGAGGTCCACCAACGGCACGTCGGTGGGGAAGGGCTGGCAGCCTTTGGGTGAGGGTAGGGTCACCAATGAGACATATAGCTCTCTTCTGAATGGAGTCCAGGGTAGCGAGTGTAGAAGCGGCAGCTGCCTTATTTGTGAAGAATATAAGGTATAGAGATTATCTGGTGAAAAGTATTTGCGAGCCCGGAAGAGGAAACCTAATTTCTTAGCAGCCGCTTCTGCAATTGATGTGACATGTTGGTGCCAATTGAAATTTCGATCCACAGAAATACCAACAAGTGAAAAGCACTCATTAATTTGAATAACTTGGTTGTTCATTGTGATGGGTCTAGGGCTGGTGTATCTCTTATGAGATAGAAAGCAAGACTGATATCTGGTGGAGTTGAATTGTACAAGATTTCTACTTCCCCAGTCTAATATTTTTTGGAGCTCCACAGAGACAGAACCCTCCATGAGTCTGCGTTCCTCATCTAATTGGGCTAAAGAGACAGGCTTAGAATATTGTATATTTGAGTGGAGGGTGCTATCATCCGTGTAACTGTGAACTGGGTTGGATGTGCTAGAGAGGTCATTGATGTGGAGAAGAAACAAAGTAGGGGCTAAAGCTGAACCTTGAGGGACTCCTGCATTGATTGGATACAGTTTAGAGGTAATTTGCTGTCCAGGTACAGAGTTTTGGTGGTAGGCCATAGGCCGGAAGTTTATTAAGCAGCGCTGCGTGCCAGACCTGGTCGAATGCTTTGGATATGTCTAGAGCGACAATCTGGGAATAACTTGTAGTTCCATAGACTTGTTCCAAGAATGGGTGACAAAGGAAAGGAGGTCAGCAGTTGATCTGCGCTGACAGAATCCATACTGCCTGTCGTGGATTAGACTGTGTTTTCAAGAAAGTTTAGTAATTCGGTGTTTATATACTTTTCCATCACTTTAGAGACGACTGAAAGAAGAGAAATAGGCCTGTAGTTGCTAGGAAGCGCTTTGGATCATTTCTTGGGGATGGGTTGAGGGAACATGTCTATTGTAAGATCTGAAACAGACGAGTCAGGACATGAGCAAGTTCTAGTGCGCATTTTTTGAGAACAATTGTTGGGATCTCATCAAGGCCAGAGGCTTTCCTGGTATTAAGAGAACAGAGCATCTTTCGTACCTTTTTAGTTATGAAAATGATATCCGTCATTTTATGCGTGACATTGGGGACTGTTGATGGTTTCCCAGATACAGCCGGCAGCAATTCTTAATGAATCACCTGTGCATACAAAATTTCTTTGTAGCTGCCTGACTAAAATTTACAACAATGTGAACAGTAAAATTTTGACTAAATTTGATTTCAAGTGCGCAGTGAAAGAGCCTGTAAAAATTTGGATCTTACGAAATAACTGTCTCATTTCTTATTTAAATCTTTTATTTCACTATAATCATAATAGAAATAAAAATAATCATACATACATCGAAATATAACTTAACTAATAATACTTGACATATACAAACTGTGTGCTTCTCATATTGCACAATTCATTAAGATAAAAAATAATGAGAATTGTTTCAATCACGAATTTTCAATATTTAAACTACAAATACAGTGATTAAAATTAAATGGAAAAATGTTATGTGTTAGAGGGATAGCGACGTTAAGTAATAAATATAAAAAATTATTACTAAATAAACCTTACCTATTACATCACAATTTTCAAAAAAGTAAAAACTTTGGTACTAAAATATATTTACAAATATAAAGTGTCTTGTTTTAAATATGCAATAAGAACCGATGTCACTTTATTGCCAGCACATAAAAAATATCGATTAGAAAGTGACACATGCAAAAGTATGCAAAATACAGAAAGTATGTGTCTTAAACACAAGTATTTTAATAAAAGCAATAAAACATAAAATAAAATGCAAAAGACAAAGTTCCTCAAAATTTAGCATTATCCAAAACGAATTTGGGATTGAACCTGTGGATTTCGTCCCTAAAAACAAGTGTTAAAATAGTTCAAAGTTTGAAATACGTAATTCCCCAAAATAGTTGGAAGTTCATTGTTTAAAAACACTTCAATATTATTCATTCCAGGCACTGAAAGCTACCCAAAATAGCGAGGTTGTAACCCAGTAGCGGCCCCGTTAAGTCGGTAGCGGCGTTTTTAACTCTTATCTGCCACATTGAGTCAGTAGCATAAATTGAGGAGATTTCACTAATGCATATATATGACAGTTGGTGGGACACATTGAGTCCTCACAGGGCCATTTAACAATCACAGATTTATTTTTTATATATATTCTAGGATCCAATTGCCTTCTTTGGTTACAACATTATGATGGAAATGTTCAAAAGCAACCTGCAATGTAATTTTTCAGAATTTATGTCTATAATTGCAGATTGCCTTCATTTATGTCTATAATTGCAGATTGCCTTCCAGAAATACTAGGTTGGACATGCTTTATTTCACAATGAGCCAAAACAAAATTAAATCCCATATTGGTTTCGGATCCGTCAGAGTACCAGCAGAGATCGGCTCTTAATAGGGTCGTTTGATTTCGATCCCAGTCCTCCCTTTCCGGGAGGACGGTCTTGAAAGACATCTCTACTGATCTTTGTAGGCATCAAGTCTGAGACCATTTCCAGAATCCCGTGACCCTCAATGTCATCGAGGAGTCCGGACCCTCCCAGACTGATTTCCTTCGGCATACTGTCGGCGGTATGTTTTAGTCTGTACGTTGTCCACCTCGCCACCCTCTCCAACCATATGTGAAGAGGTGGAATATTAAGGAGGACCTCCAGAGCGGATGATGGTGCGGTGCTTATCACTCCCGTTATCATCAGACAAGCTTGTCTCTGTAGATGAGCCAGTTTGGCCCTTGCGATACCACGAAGTGCCTTAGACCACCAAACTATGGCTCCATATATTATCATTGGTCTGATAACCACTACATAGAGCCAGTACATCTGTTGGGGGTTTGTTTCCCAGTTGTTTCCACAGATTCTCCGGCATCTCCACAGGGACAGTTTAGCCCTGCGGATTACATTCTCTAACTGTATGTCCCAGTTGAGCTTTTTATCTAGGGTGACCCACAGATATTTTGCTTGTTCCGAAAATGGAATCGTTTTCCCCATAAGAATAGGTGGTTTTAATTTGTCCAACCTTCTTCTGGTAAATGGAACAATGATCATTCACAACTAACACAACCTTAATACAGAGCACTGGAAGGCATTTTCACCCGATCAACCTGCAAATTTGTCAAATCTTTGCTTTTTGCAAAAAGAATAGATATCTTCTACATACCAAATATTGGATGCTACAATATACCCAAATTTTGGAAATGGTATATTATGAACACTGAAGAATTTTGGTTAGTTCAAAGTTCGATTTTGAATTTAAGAAGTTGGAAGTTCGAGGGTGAGCCTTAGACATACTATTTCAGAGGTGCGAAGTGGCTTGCAACATATGTGCTTGGATTCGTGCATAGTTCGATTCAATAAAAACGTGGGTTCGCACACCTGTAAATATAAGTTGAGGCTAATTTCAATTGTGGCGTATAGACCGCCCAGTAACTTGTATGGGAAATTTTTGGATATTCTTAATCAGACACTTTAGTATTGTAACAATAAGTACAATAATGGCAAAATTGCCATTGGGGAAGATCTTATACACAGCTGTTAATAGAAAATGATAATAGAAACAACTTAATAATTGTTTCAATATTTCGGCCTTCAGAAAACTATGTTCTCTCCTACTAGACAGCTTAATGGGTGCAGCAGCTGCATCGATAACGTTGTTGATTTTGTTTTTATAAGTGCCGGAATTCTCCTGGTAATTGCCTCTGATCATGAAGCACAGTTTTTGGAATACAGGATTGAGGCGGCACAGCTCCCGGATGTGGAGTGGAGGAGGTCATATGGTCAGCATAGTTTCAATAATTTTGAACAATCTTTGGTTCCTGAGAATTGGCAGGGCCACTGGTTCTGCAGAGGATGCTTATAGCTAATTCTTTGATATATTTCGGTACCATTTTGAGATGTGATATTGTAAAGGCTGATACTTGATGTAAATCCATTGTCAACTTAGATAAATAAACAAATTGATTTACACAATTTTATTGAACGTATATCTGCAGTTTCGCTGAAGTTCTCAGCTTTGTCAAATATACAATGACAGTAGACAAAATAACAGAAGTATTTGACAAAGCTGAGGACTTCAGCGAAAGTGCAGTTATATGTTCAATAATATTGTGTAAATAAATTTGTTCATTTATTTAAGTTATCATTTTGAGAACAGTTTCCCGTTGTTGCATCGTAGAGGAAGGAAACAATCAAGTATTGAGGATGGTAACACATCAGAGCAAAGGGAGTTAAAGGAGGAAATATTGTTTTTATATAACGTTTATAAAATGCACCCTACACCATCGAATAAACAGCTTTATGGAGGAATAAGGACCACAGATAATTTGCTTTTGAGGCAATCGAGAGCTAGGGCAGCAACAGAAGCTATTCAACAGTCTGACAATAAATCAAAAACAATTTGGCAAATTATAAATAGTGAAACAGGTAGAAGTAAGATCTTGAATTCTGAAACTAATATCGGCAAATATGTTTAATGAATTAAATTTCCCAGAATCTTATTTCACTGGGATGCAAAGTCCAGCAAACTCTTTTTTTTAATGAAACCAATTGTTGAGGAGTATGTCAGGAATGCTATGAATAAACTTAAAAATACAAAATCAAAGGATATATTTGGTATGGGCTCCTATGACATTAAGAGGCCTAGGGATTTTGTTACTCTGTTGCTGACACATATATTTAATCTCTGGATCATGCAGAGTTGTTTCTTTGCGTTAATGAAGTCACTTGCGTTTTTCAAGAAGGGGGACTGTAGTAATCCTGGCAATTTTAGGCAGGTTTCAGTTTTGCTAATACTCCTAAAAATCTTTGAATTCCTTATTTTCCAACAATTTTATTTATCGTTACTTTGAGGATAACCATCTATTTGATGAACATCAGCATGGTTTTCGCAAGAAATGCAGCACCATGGATGCGATATCATATCTTCTAGAGATAGTAAATTATGCTTTTGAACAGAGAAAACAGTACTGTGCAGTTTTTGCCGACTGTACAAAGGCATTTGATTGTGTCTTGCACGAAATATGTTTGACAAAGTTGAATCATTAAGGTAGGCTCATACTATTCGCACTGTATGGAACTGACGGATCGCTTTTTTGTTTGCTATCCTACATAATAACATTGCGTATCACATATCATTCTCACCGGAAGGTTCGCATGAACGGAATTGCAATACAACATCGTCCAGAGACCAACAAATCCGTCTAAATCGGTGTGTTGTTGACTCATTTGCATTTCCACACACTATGCAACCTGTAACAACAAGCAAAGCGTATCTGCTAAGTACAGTTTAGAGTATGAATTTCGACAGATATTTTGATTTTTATTTAACAATCTGCTAAGTACTTGGTGAATAATAATTATTAGCAAAACTGATTATGCTATCCTGATTTCTGTCATACAGAATTATTAGGAATTATACAATCTAAAACCGCCTCATTATTCCAATTTACAGAGGAGGCAAGACATATGGGAAGAAATCGGAAAAATAGTGAAGTAGTCAGGTAATTAAAATGTAACTTTTATAAATGGCCCAAAAGATGTATTCTTCTTCTGTAGAGTCAAACTTAGAGTATTTAGTAAACAAGAGAACTTTTTGCAGGTCATTCTAAAATAGTTAAAAAACTTCGCATCATCTTCTAGAAGTTGATTAAACAATGTATGAAATTCACCATGTAACTGTCTACCCATATTTATTAGATGAACAGAAACACGCCTTTACGTTTTCTGCATTGCTGTTAGCTTTCTTCTTCTCCCAGCAGAGCTGCTATTAAAAACAAATCTTCTTCTGAACTCATTGTGATACCAGATATTTTTATTTTATTACAGTACCACAAAACTTCCATTCCGGAACAAAAGACTGGGAATAGTATGCGATGTAGCCAAATAAAATCTGTTCCGTTCGTCCCATGCGATGCGAATAGTATGCGCCTACCTTTATGGTATTAGGGGAGTCTGCCTAGAATTGCAGGGGTCATACCTTAATAATAGAACACAGAAAGTTTTCCATGGTGGGGAATACAGTGAAGAGGATACATTCATAGAGGGGTGCCTCAGGGTTCTATACATGGGCCATTTCTCTTTCTCATACATACATATATATATATATATATATATATATATATATATATATATATATATATATATATATATATATATATATATGATCTTCCTTTTAACATTCCTGATGGCATCCAACAGAGCAGGATAGCAACAGCCCTTTTTGCAGATGATACAACTTTTATTATCACTGGTGGATGCTGGTAGCGATGTCGGTGAGACTGTGGACAATGTTCTTCATGAGGCGGGGATGGTTTAATAATAATTAACTGTTCCTAACGGAGGATAAGACAGCTTTAATCAGTTTTCATGATAGGGAGCTTGTAATGAGTCGAAGTGTGCTAGGAAATTTCTTGGTCTCCACATCGACCCTGCTCTTGTATGGAAGAGCCAAATGGACTTGTTGGCTGGTAGGCTAGCCTCATGAGTGTATGCAGTGTGTCAGATTTCTGCAATGACTGGACCTGAGTCAGCTTCACTCACTTATTATGGGTTGTTTTACTCACACCTGGATTACTGTCTGCTTGCATGGGAAATGCAGTGAGCATGCACTTTGGATAGACTCTTGTGTTGCAGAGAGCAACTGTCAGAGGTGTTGTCGGGGCGGGTTGCTGTGTCCACTGTAAACCCATCTTTCAGAAATTTAACATAATGTCACTATACTCACTGGTGGTTATCAGACAACTGGTGGTGAGAGAGAAAAGTAAAAGTTTTGACACACATGCTGAAGTGCATAGTTATAACACCAGACATTAGAGATAATTTAATCCAACCGAGGCATCGACTAAGTAAAATTAAAACGGTTAGGGTCGACTTTTCCAAAGCACTCCCAAGGTGGTTGAGAAATGAACCTATCAATAAAATCAGAACAACTATTAGAGATTTTTTAATACAGGCCTGTCTATACAGAACAGATGAATATTTTATGTAGTGCAGGAGTTGAGATTCTTGACGGCCAGGTGATCCCTTGTTTTGGTGATAACCAGACATTGTGTTTTAGTGAAAAGAAAGTTTAAAATTACACTGTGTTTTCATTAACAAGATAATATAGAAATTGCTGAACAAGAAAGCTCATATTAGTTTAACAAATCTGGAAGTGTTAGCCACTGAGAGAACTATAATGGTGAGGAGTGAAAATAAATTACAATTATACTGTAAAATCTGACAGTTTTTAAACACTACTTTCGATGAAAACATTATTTTAGATAATATGCTTTAAAATTGTATATTTAATAGAGCCACAAGCCTAAGCTTATTTGTATTGTACCTTGTAAAATTTATCAGAAGAAAATAAATAAAAATAAATGTATTTTTGTTAATTTTTGTAGTTTTGCATTTGCATGGGCTTGATGTATAATTTTTTGTCTTGACTGGCCAATTGTTTTTTGTGTGGATAATAAAGTTTCTCTCTCTCTCTCTCTCTCTATATATATATATATATATATATATATATATATATATATATATATATATATATATATATATATATATATATATATATATATAATGTGAAAACTTAGCTTGGACATATAGTATTGTGCGAACGAATGTGTGAACATTTCGAATTTCTGTATTATTTCGACATGGCAACACTGCTTTGACAATTCTGACAGGTGTTTCTTGTCATATCCTATAACCTGTCATTCTTCATTAGGTTATTGTCTGTGATAGCCGTTTTTCAGCTTATTGTGACTAAGTTTGTTTGTGGCATCATGGACATTACGCCAAGGAAAAGAGAAAGGATAATTACACTTACTGAGCACATATTCATGACGCATACATTGCTAGTGAGTGTTCCGTGAGCTCGGGAGCTGTAAAAAACAATTAAAGAAAGCAGGGAGACTGGATCTCTGAAGTTCAGTGGGAGCGGAAATGTGGGAGAAAAAGGAAGACAATATTAGGTACATAGAAGATCCCTATTAGTCTGGATAATCAAGAGTATACTGTACTGCTTAAAGGCAATAGTGTGTTCATCAAATTTACAACCGTTGAGTTGAATCGGTAGTCAACTAATGAGCACATAAACTCAGCCGTTGGCACTTGATGAACACAGGCATTGTGTTCCACCAACTGTTAACAGTACGCATGAGTGAAATCGCCTGAAATTACGCTACTGACTAAATGGGACTAATACCAAGTTTAAAGGGTCGCTACCAAGTTACCACTTCGCTACCTTAGACAGCATTGAATGCCTGTAAAGTTCAATTTCGAAGTATTTTTGAGCAACGAACTTCGAACTATTTTGGAGAATTACATATTTCGAACAATTTTGGAGAATTACATATTTCCACAACTACTTTAACATCACCTAGCGTGTGGAATTTTTCAAACGGAAGGTTTGGTTCGAAATTTCTAAGCTTTGAACATCCCTATTATTTCCCTTTTGAAGCTATATTTAGCTATATCCAGTCACACAATTACCCATTAAACATTTATTAACCAATAATAAACTTATTGTAAATTAAAATCTTCAATTAAACATAGCTGGAAAAAAAAACTGTTTTACTTTCATCTCCAGAACAGAGTTAATCTATGATTGCAAAACCGTTCATGTAATTAACAATTGTTATTTAATTAATAAATATGGCTGGTTTCACGATAATAAGTTGATTTTGTTCAGAAAATGAAAATCTAAACTGAATTTCAACATATAATTTATTTTGAATAATCCCAGTCAAGCTTTGTCAGTAATGATAGAACCCTATCTTATTTATTAAAGTAGACAAGGAAATATCTATCCTTGTCTACACACTCATGGGGGCCCTCTAACTCAGGTTCAAACAAGAACAAATTCCCTTCCGCTTTTGACTATGTGAGAATGGAAGCGTCCCTGAGCCACGCACTAGCAGCTAAAGGCAGACAATAACAATTCGCTTCTGTCCCCAAATACCTTTGCTACGCTGACTGTGGTAAGAATTGATGCGAAATTCAAACAAGCTTTGAGTGCCTTAGGGTCTTGTGGTGAATCATATAGGCATAGCATATGGCAGAAGGGCTATTTTTGGCAAAGCATCGTAAAAAAAATTGTTATTTCAGTTAAATCACGTCTTTCAAGCTTGTGATTTCAATTTTGAAATAGCCATCGATCATAGTTAGCTTAGCGATTGACATCGTGCAGCTGATAGAGATCGCTATTGGTCAATCAACAATCATTACATGGCTCAGAGACATCTCAATACTAACTTTTACTATGAGAGTTGGGCTTTGTCTTACTTTATCTATGGGCACACTGATGAGCTCTAATAAGAAATTAGAGCGAAACAGGTCTGTATCTCTTATGATCGCCAGATGCATCTAACAAACACTTTACACTAAATCATTTTCTAATTAAAATAAAAGCAACGCTGTAAGAAAAATTAAACAACATTACAACTCTATAATATAAACTTTTAATTACACAAATAAATTTCTAAAAAGAAAGTAAAAAAAAAAGAAAAGAGAAAAAAGTAAAAAAAAAAGGAAATCACTTTAAAATGAAGCCACTGGCAATATATTAAATCTGTTCTAATTGCATATTACCATTGAACTAGCTGCTTTAATGGTCTACTGGGGCTTTTGTTGTCGTTTATCGACAAGCTTTATATCTCTCACTTGTAGGTTACGTTCACTTTTAGCGGCAAACTTTATTAAAGCCTGAGTAGAAATCTGCAAGGAATGTCTACAATCCAACCTATCTAGATTCTCACATTTAGATAAGTGGTCTAAACTTGCTTCTGTCACCAATTTCGAATGGCTCAAATCCAAACTCACTAGAGTCTTGATCGTATTAGCAGGCTTGGTCGTTAACTGTGCAATACCTGCATCGGAAATTCTTGGACAAAGACTCAAATTCAGGTGCTGTATATTAGGTAGATACTGGGTGACATATCTCATCGCTATATCGGTTATATCTAAACCTGATAATTTCAACGTTTTCAAATTTCGAAAGCGTATCTTTTCATCGGCTAAACCTCTACGGGAATCATTATTTGGACCAAGAATTTCACGTAAAGCTGAATCATTAAAATCTGAGATAAAACTTAAATCTAACGTTTGCAAAAGCGCCGAATGAATGGTACGCAAAGATATGGCTGTTTTCACATTAATACTAATTACACTAAGATGTTTTAAACAGTTGAGTCTTTGAAACAACCACGGCAACTGGAATTTATTTATATGGCACCAGTCTAGCTTAAGCGATTCAGGTTGGCGTCTCACAATACCCTTCAGAATATCTGAAGATACATGTTTACGGATAAATTCCATAGACCTCCACAAGGATGGATCTATAGAGAGCGTTGCCCATGCTTTACAAACTAGAGCACATGTAATTAAATCACTAGGCGATAAGTATTTAAATACATGCAACACACAACGTTTATCTATAGCTAAGTTAGTAGCGGGAACCGTATTCGTCATAACTGGTGCTGGTCTAACTACAATCATCGGTTTCTTCATTATTTTCGTCGAATTCGCTGCTATTTGCTGAGCCAATTGCATTCGGAAAGCTGTCTTTCTAGGGGGCGCTTCAGTCTGGTTGTTTACTTTAGTTTCTATCTCATTACCATCACTGCTCCGTCTCTTTTTGATCGGTAACATGTCTTTGTTGTCTTTATTGTCGTTTTCACTACCCGAATCTGTTAAGTGTTCTTCTTTTGGACCACGCTGTTCAAATGCACTCGATGCGTCTGAACTGATCGACATCCGACGCATGTCAGATGATTTCTGTCTGGCCCGGAAGTGACGAGGACGATAGTCTGTGTTTTTACCGAGTTTACAACACATCGGACACTCCCAAGAGTTTGGTAAGTCTTCGTTGATGTAGCCCGTGAAGTCGGGACATAACCGTTGAACACATGCTGGATGAGCTATCTCATAACATACCTGCAAAAAAATAGATAATTTTAGCCTGTAACCATTATTTTTACTACACTGTGAAAGCAGTACTATAATACAGGGTGATTCATGTAGCCCGTCGTTTTTGATTTCCCAAAATCGTATTATTAGCAAATTTGGTATCCAGCCACAATCGACTGCTGCAAGTCTAAATAAAATACTTCCAGAATGGGATACTTCCGGAAATAGGCTCCATCTTGGGTTTTTTAAATAGAAATACCCCATTTTGATTACATACTTGGATTCTGCATTAAATTCTGAGTTCAGAACATCCAGAGTTTTGACATATTTCACATTTTTTGCAACAAATCGGGGTCGCAGGGGTCTATGAAGAAATTCATTACTCTTGAAGCATTGGAGATAAATAAATGATTTTCTTAAATTCAATTCTTAAAGGCTTGGCTAACATTTTGCATCATTACTGATACCTTTGCTATGTTTCATGTGCCTACTGTGATGTTTCAAATTTGACAACCAAAAAATGTCAAAAACTTCCATGCTTCAAATCACACCTACCATTTTTGATGCCAGAAATCAATGTATAATTAAATTTAAGGCCCATTTTTATTAACATTATGCGGGGAATGCGAGGCTTTTGGGAGCCTTCGAGCAGAATTGTTCGGATCGAGGACTCTCCGGAGGAATCAGGTAAGTACCGTCCAATTGAAGACCGTCACGGCCTTCATCTCGAGGTCGAGGCGGTTTGGCGACGGAACCGAGGAGGAGTAGAGCATAGTTGCTGGGGTTGGCAAAAAGGGCCCATGGTGGCCTACTTGCTTGGCGTTGGCCTCCCCACCACTGCTACTACTACTACTACTACTACTATTAACATTATACATGCCTATCTTTAGTCCTTTTTGAGCCATTGGCATTTTTTGAAGAAATATTATTTTTTCCTTAAGTGTAATAGGCTTTGGAAAAAATTGTCATATGTCAAACCTAGTCACTGTTTTGTCATTATTATCTTACTGCTTCAATAAATTCGTGAAATTTTCATCGTCTAACATTATCCAAATGGTGTTGTCTTTGATTCGTTTGTCATTTATGGGGAAAATAACAGAACAGTTGACTTAAAATGCCCCAGGTCCAACTTAAATTATCGATATCTACCGCAAAAGATGAAGGGACAATTTCTTAGACTTAAAAATCTTTTTTTTTTTATCATGGGAAGGTAGCTAAGCCTGTTGTGAGAACTAAGCTTCTAACAAGAAATGAAGAGGTGCAATTAACGCTTTGGCATATTTTCAAGCATATCCACGTGCTTCAATCAGAAAGGATTGCTGATTTAGAAATTTCTTATTCTTCGTTTCAAACACTTGTTTGTCATCATCAATGACATCCCTATAAATTTCTAAGGCTACAGAAACTACACCCCGGAGATTACGTATGCAGATTCAAGTTTTGGGAAGAAGTTTTGGTAAGAAATCATTAAAATCGTAATTTTGTACAAAAACGTATGTGGACAGACGAAGCAACATTTTCTGGCAAGCGATAATTAATCGAGAATATCGGCATCTTTGGGCTGACTAAAATTTTCGTATTGTAATGGAGGTGGAATATTTTCTGTCTGCCGTTGGTGTCAAATGAACGGAGCTCCGGCACATACAACAAGAGCCCGGATGCCAAGTTAGCGGTACTCTTTGAAGATCGTCGGTGGAGAAATAGAGGCCTGTCGGTTTGGCCCACCTAATCTTTGGGTACCTAATCTGGATACCAAATTTGGTAATACGTTTTCGAGAAATCAAAAATGTTCTAACGAATGGGCTACGTGAATCACCCTGTATAACAAGGTTCGCAAAAGATATATGAATACTTTCTGAAATAAGTATGAGCATAATTTCCATTAAGGTAAAAGGTGATAGCGATAGCCTAAGGGTATATTCACAATTACTAACATCAGGAGTAAATGGCTTATCATAGTTTTTTTTATATGGTGATGAATGGTTCAAACAATATTTGACTGACGTGACACAGAGAACCAGGTTGGATAATGAGATGTCTGATGATGTGGTAAACTGCCCTGGGGTTCCTCAGGAGGATGTATTTGGGCCGCTATTTTTCACCATTTATGGGCCCACTTTCTGATTCTCAATTCATGAGAGCTGTTCCAGACATTCTAAAATGGTTATGAAAATTATCTGAAGTGTAATTTGATATTATATGCTCGTAATAATCTTCATTTTTCATTGGTTTGGTTCATTCGGGCTGCATTATATTTACAGACTGGGATAAATTTTCTATCGCCAGTCCTACTGCAATGATAACAGGTGGATCATCAGCTAATTCAATTAAAATGAGGTGTTTAAGTAAATCATCATTTACGTTTTTCCATTTTCAATTTTAAAACTTTTTGAAAATGTTGCTTTTAATCAGGGTTATTTGGACGCAATTTTAAAATGACCTGACAAATATAAAAATACTGCTCAGTCCACAATGCGCTCATAAGATTTTGAACAGGTGAACACAGTCATTGAGAGGAGACATATTCTAAAACATATCTTTCTAACAACTTTATCTCAAAGATATGCTTGCAAAAACAGAGGTGGCATACAGATGTAAACGTCTAGAAAACCTGGCCCAATTGATGAAGTCAGAGCTACAACGAAATAAAAAGAACTGCTGGACTCAGTCATGGTAACGACATCGCTGTTAGAGTGTGATGAAAACGGAATATACTTACAGAACATTCCATTAGATTGCTAGCACTTTCACATCTTTGCGGTCCCTTCTGCAGAGGAGTGACAGGGGTCTGGTTCCAACCATCAAGCCCGCAATGCGCACAGGCCGCTGTGACAGGCAACATTGGTTGAAGACACTGTCTCATATTGCATGTCTGTTTCGCACGTCCTGGTCCTCCAAATTTGACCATGTCTAGACAGAAACTACACTCGCCGCAGTCACTTCTTTGACAAGCTTCACATTTTTTACATCTACAAAGGGAAGATAAAAAAGAGACAATAAAAAATAATCAATAAAAAAAAATAAAAAAAATTGATTAACAAGGTTCTAACCGTGTTCTTCTTCTACGAGGTCCTCCTTTAGCATCTGTTGGTGACGTTTTTGGACCTTTCAAACCGCCAGGTTTGGGACTTTTCATGCTCCCATTATTTTTAGCGTATGGCCCACGAGAGTACGGTCCTCTTCTGTTTTCTTGGTCCTCGGGTACTGAAATATATAATTCATACCTATTATACCTACAATATTATGGTTACTTATTAAAAAAACTGATAGTTAATAGTTAATGTCAATTAATCTGTAAAACAAAAATGAGATAAAATCTGTAAAAGTAATAATAATGTCCCTGAGGACAAAAGAAAACACAATGTTCTTATAAAGGCTTTTGTAATGGTTGACCTATGCAATCTACAAATATTTATAGGAGAGTCCATATTAAAGATTGAAAGCCTAAGCAAGCTAGTACTATATCAAATATCAACTATGGACGTCAAAATGGGAAACGTATTGCTATTGATTTATTTTAAATAATAACAGATGATATCAATTATTTCTTCAGTATTATAATTCATTTTTAATTAAATCACTCAGAAGTTAGAACATAAGACTTGGCGCAAACACCTGAGAACTGAAAATAGCTATAGCTTTGGTTAGGTGACGTATATGTCATCTCACATAAATATCAGTTGTTTCATTCTCTGTGCCTCCTGTAGCTTATAAAATACAGTTTTTACAAGTAAAAGTAAAACAAACCACTATAACTCGAAAAATATTTGATTTATGCTTGCCCGGAGAATTTTAGTAGATAAGTTAATGTACCCTTACCACGGGGGAGGAATGAGGCACCTTGGGAAACCACCAATGTCAGATACATGTTACGAATACATGATTCAAGTTACACCCTTACCACGTCACAAGGTTTCAAGCTCTTCTTCCATGTGACTTTTCTCTACGTTTGAATTTTCACCAGTGGTTCCTACAAATGCTCGCTCAAAATCTTTTGTTTGCAAACACAATTTTGTTTAGTGATAGTAAACTTTTCGAGGGATGCCATCCGGAATTTCCATAACGAACATTTTTTGGCAGAAAATACCCCATTGTAGCGCGCGAAAATAATTTTCAACAACAGTTTTCTGTAAATGTGTGGGACAGCATTTTTGAAGATTATTGGATAGAACCAGTTTTTCTGTCGGCAAGGCTGAATGGACATAATCATTATCAATTTCTTGAAAAGGAACTGCCAGTGCTTTTAGAAGAGGTACCAATTCTTTGCAAAAACCAAATGTGGTTCATGGTGCGCCAGCCCATTTCAGTATGGAGGTGAGGGAGTTCCTGACTCAATATTTTAACAACCGTTGAAGGGGGACCTCAGCCATGGCCTCTTCGATTCACAGACCTGAATAGTATGGACTTTTCAGACTCCAATTGAAACAGAGGAGGAATTGTGAAATGGAATAATGGTTTCTTGCGACATTCCTTGTAATACTTCTGGAATTTTTGAGAGTCTGTCTGTCTATGAGCGAGAGTGGAATCCTGCATCTCATCGAGAGGACATTTTCAATAGTTTTGATAGTTTTTCGTTTCATTGAGATTTACTTTTAATTTAATAAATTTGATTCAATGTCAAGAATGCTTCGGATAGTTGATTACTATGACAGCTGATATCCCCTGTGGGTCCGGGGACTAAGTAAAAGAATAGGTCCAAGGTAACTCCTGCCTGACGTAAGAGGTGACTAATGAGAGTCAAACACTGGGGGGTCCAGGTGAGCCTGGAGGGAGGCGGATATCTCTGGGGAGTTATGTGCACCCGGATTTTGAGGCCTCTACTGTGGGCTTTTTTTTTCTCCCTTAGGGCTCGTCCACGTCTTTGCCGCCCCGATAGTACCGCAGCCTTTAGCTTATTGTGCATGCCCTTTCCTTTTCTATTCCATCCATTCCAAAATCACTGTGCCTTGAACTAGTCTGCACAGCAATTGATAGAGTGAAGTTTTATATTGCTCTGTCTCCGGTCTAAGCTGTCTGTAGAGCAGGTGTTTTTTGCAGTCCAGAGCTTTACACTCGCACAAGATGTGCTGGACTGATTCCACCCCCTCGCCGCAGAGTCTTCATGCCAACCACCCCATTTTATGCAGGTGTTTCTTGACAGCCATGTGTCCCATCAAGAGTCCTGTTATGTTCCTGAGCTGTCCTTTGCTTAGATTTAGCAGCTCCACAGCTCTCTTTGAACTGGGTTCCACAATTACTGACTTCCCATGTCTGAGCCCTGCACAGTCTGCCCAGTATACATTATATTCTTTCTGACCCAGGACTTAATGGATCCCCTGGCAGTGCTCTTCGTCACGCCCAGGACCGGTTCTGGTCCCATAAATGGTTCTGCTGATCCCCTCTTCTCCTCCACTTTGGGCTTAGAAATGAAGAATCGACCTCGTTTGGTTGTTACTAGGAAGCGGGGTTCCAGATGATAGCGCCTTGGGTTGAGCATTGGCGGGTGTTGTGTGTTCAGACGACCCGGATGGGATTTCATGATACCTCCTTGAGTCAAACATTGACACAGGTCTGGTCCAGACGAACTCAGAGAGAGGATATCTCACTTTGGGTTTCGAAACGGGCAAGCGACTTCACTCAAATGGCAGTACACCTGTCAAACAAACTTTCACCCTCAATAAAGGGTCGACTCCCACAGGGAGCTGGATTTGATACGTAAAATTTAGGCAATTAGATGTGGAGGGACTGGAATAGCCCACTCACAATGAATCTAATCTAATCTAATGACGGATGATTATTGTTTTCCCGTACGTTTTTCAAGTTCATCGATAGCTATTTTTGCAGATTACTCGAATAATGCAAAAGACCAAAAAGCTTAAGAAATCATGAGGAAATTCAAATTTGGTATCAGAATTCATAATGCGTGCTTCAAAAAAAGCATATGACCTCCGACGATTTTTACATTTTATTGTAAAAGCTCTTAAAGAAAAACTGGTGTACCAAATTTCAAAAATTTATCTCAAGGCATACGAGAGGAAAACGCAAAATATATTATATATATATATATATATATATATATATATATATATATATATATATATATATATATATATATATATATATATATATATATATAATGGTGTGTGAGCATGGGTCGATCAACAGTTTTTTCTTATTTTCTAGAGTACTACCACTCCCTGAAATATCTGCATGACGTTATGTTACACCCTGTATATATAAATTCAGCATATACTTGTCTTTCTTTAGTATATATAACTTTTGCTTATAGAGAACGGTCACTACAGCAAAACACTGTCTCTTGAGTTTGGTAAGGTATTTGCTGTAATGGTTTTAGTGAATTTTCTTTAAAAAATTCACTAATGAGGAGATCTCGACTTTTGAATTTTGAAAAAATTTCTTCAAATGAGCGCTAATTAGGCCCCCCAGAACACATATCCGGGGTCAGTTTCAATTTATATATATATATATATATATATATATATATATATATATATATATATATATATATATATGTATGTATCACACCGATAACTCAAAAAATAATTGACCGATTTTGATTAAATTTGGTGAATAAATTCCTTTTGCAAATGGCTTGGATGAGTTCGTTAGCCAGGAAAATCTGCCAAGGTTTTCCCAGAAAATTTTGTATTTTCTTTCGAAAAAAATTTATATGAATTAACAAAGTAAGGGCAACCAAATTTGGTACACGAAAAATTTTGTATATATTAATTATAGGGTGTCTTGAGCTACATATTAAAAAAATATTTCTACAATCACAGGGTGGCCCATAGGTCGTTGGTGATACAAATTTTCTTTTTTTTAATCAAACACGCCTTATGTTATTGCATTTTCCATCGAAATATAATGCATGTTTGTAAGAAAAAAATTCTGGACGCAGCAAGTGCGTTATGGTAGCGAACTTTATTTGTTTATGTAGAAATCATTGTTTGTGAAATTTTTGTAAAATTTTGGTAATTAGTACCTAATGTTTAATAAGTTATTGTAAAAAAGTTGTTTACAATTTTTTTTTGTAAGTTTTGTCGAAAAGCTTTTTGTAAATAATTATATCTTCGTAGGGGCTAAATACCTTGAGGAAGTTCGTTGGCCAGGAAAATCGGGCCAGTTTTTCGGGGATATTTTAAGTTAGTTTTCGAAAAATATTTGCCCTTTTTCCAACAACAAAGTTATTTTGATAAAATGTGGTACATTGTTCCCACTATAGAGGTTATACTGGTAACCAAATTTGATGCCTGCTTTTCTTTAAAAAAAAAGACATATTTTTTATAACAAACATTTTTATGAAAATTCACTACCATAACGCACTTGCTGCGTCCAGAGTTTTTATCAAGTCTTTTTGTTATTTCTTACTCAATCTTACAAAATTAATATGGTATTAGTAGTTCTCGGAAGCCTTGAATTAATGGCATCATTTTTGGAGTATACAATCCCTGTAACTCTAAAACAGGGGATTGAAAAACTAGCAGAATCTGAATACTTCATAACATCTTTTTGATCTTTGAAACATTGGTCAAAGATATGAAATAGGAATTATTATATTAGACTAAGTCAGCAAAATACAAAATTTACAAGCAATAATTACAATGAATTAACTAGTGGCATAATCATGCAAAATGGGTGACAAATTTTACCTGATAAAATAGGTCTCCCAGTTATAGCTAGATCTCTACTATCTTGTCTATGAAGACCTATCAAAGTTCTAACATCCTGGATTAGAGAAATTGGGTCCTTTATCAGATCAGGTACATTCTTTTTATTTGCTGGAAGCATATGTAAATAAAGCACAATTTCCTGCAAAGAAATAATGTTGTTAAAAAAAGAATGTAAATTAATAAGATAAATTTTAAGCAGCTTACCTTGAGTCCATGGAGCTCAGCTTGTGTTAAATGAATGTGTGGCCTATCTGGTGGTATAGGGGTGTCTGATCCAGTGGTCAGGTGAGAGTTGCCTAATAAACAGTAAACATACCTTTCCAAAACGTACCAGAGCATCTCCGTAAAAAAGGGATAGCGAAACTTCTGCGGAACCTAAAAAAATATATTCATATAATAATCAGTTAAAAATTTATACAAAAAAGTAAGCACAAAAATACAGGTGTTTCATTCATATAAGTGAAAAATTTTAAGGAGATTCTTTACAAAAAATATTGAACCATACAATATTCAGAAACTATGGTGAAGGAGGATTGTCTTGGCGAATGAAAGCTATTGAAGCTGTCACACTGAAAACAGTTTGGTCTCCATCTTCCCATGACCCGGCTTCATGAAATACATGTTTATAGATGGTGGTGCCAATCCAATGAAGATAACTATCAAGTTCCACATCCGTCCCAACTATTGTCACAGTTAAATGTACAGCAGCTTTATCCAACCCGCACCTCTCACTAGCATCCCCTGTAGCAACAGTGGTTTCAATCCCTGCTGCTCTCATTTCTCGGTGAGCAAGTGGATCAGTCTGCTTTGTTTCTTTCATTAGCAAGAAAATGCTCCTGTTGAACTGTGATGGTCGTGCTTTGATTAAAGTTGGTGTCAATCGAAGTTTTTGTGAGCCCTTAGGCTTCTGCTCTGCTCGTTTTGTGCTGTTGACATCACTGTAACCATCAAAAACCACAGTACAATTTTCAACGTAATGTTTTTGTACATAGGCAATGTACTGATGGAACATTGAAGAAATAAAGGAGGACCCTTTTCACTTCATGCGGGGGAGAAGGAAACCACTCTCTCCCACATAGGTGCTTTGGGTGAGATCGAGAGTTTCCTTGTCCTCTACTGACAAAACATCGTAGAGGGAAGACTTCTTTCCTTTTCGCATTTCGCATTCGCTGAACAGGGACAGGCGAATGGAGTTGATTCCCATGTTAAAAGCTCTGCTACATCTTCGTCGCTCTTTTTGCTAGCAGTTCTTTGGAAAATTGTCAGGGGGTTAATACCAACTGTTTCATCATTGATTTTAAGGGTACTGCTCATACTAACTAGTGACAAAACCACATTCTTCTTAGACTGCTTCATGTCACCAAATCTGCTGCCAATGAAACTTTGCATGATTTTGGTTCCAATATCCAGGACTTGGTGGCAGTTTACTTAGAGTTTCTCAGGATGACCGTTGACAGCGACATGAACGAATTCAACTTTGGAAAAGGGGGATGGTCATTGAACCATTCGTGAATGTTAGCCCAATCTTGTGAATCCCTCTTTTGCTGTGATACCCCAAAAACCAACGTGCTGCTCTTCACTTGCAAAAGCCACTCCAGCGAACTTCTCCAATGACATTTTATTTACCAACTTAAAACAGTACATTTGCACTGGTAACAAGTTCTATACTTTAAAACATAACATAAGTGGGAACTGCTTTGTCCAATGTCATTTTAGGTTCATTGTTAATCTTTGTATCTGATGTATGTTTCTGAGCTCTTCTGGAATAGTCTTAAATGATCTTATGCTCCTCGTAATCACACCGTTGAGTTTTTTTTTGTTCCTGATGCTACTACACGTGGGTCTGCCCGAAGTCAGTAAAAGGATACAATGAAAAGCCATCAAGGGTTGCAATTTTAAACCCCATTTCAGAGTAGCACATGATCAAAACTATTTAAATTTAAAGCGTTTTATTAGTCCTCAGTCTAATGAGTGTTAACATAAGCCTATAAATTTTTGTCAAAAAATAAATGAGACAAAATAATCTAGAGAGAAGAAGCACATATTTTAAAGTAGCACGATAAGTAAAAAGTTCCATCTTATAGGTATGCTTCAAGCTACTATAACGCTACCATAGAATTTACTCTACGAACTTTGTTAACTGTGGTAATAATTTACTTAAAAATATACTACCAGAATTAACTATAAACAAAACATGATAGAGTTCTAAATAACATACAATTTGCTCTATTACTTACTTTAGTTGTATCCTCTACTTGGGCAATTTTTAGCTGTTTCTCAATTCCAAATGAATGAAGGAAGTTACCTCCAAAAACCAGTGAATCTTTTGGAGTATACACTGCATGAATCCACCCTGTTGGGATAAAAAATGTGTTCCCTTCGTGTAAAGTTATCCTTGCGCACTTATCTACTGTATCACCGAAAAAAATATCAGACTGTTTACCAGAAAGAACCCAACGTTCGTAGAGCGCCAAGTTGTGTTCTGTGGGAGGTATTAGCCAAAAAACTTTGCTGCCTGGAAATGAATTAAAGTTGTAATGATAACAAATACAGAAAACAGTAACAAAGTTCAGAAAGTGACTGATTTTAATGAATGGGGTAAGGGTTTTATATAAAGCCTACCTTTTAATATGTGGTACCAAACTGACGTTCCACCAAAATCAACATGGAAATCTGTGTAGCAGCCTTTGACTGACATGAGACAATATTTTTGAACTTTAGGATACTTCATTTCTTCCAAAACATTTGTTGCTTCGACTTGACTTTCTTTGAGATGTCTAGGCCAAACACAGTCCACCCAATCTATTTGTCTGAAAAAAAATCAATATGTTAAACATGTTTAATGGAATACATTGAATTTGTTCTTTCCTAGAGCATCTGAGCTTTGGAATGCATTCCCGACATATAGATTTCCAAGATAAATAGTCTCCACCTATTCAGAAAGCAAGTGGGGGGTGTGGTACCTTAGCCTGGTCTTGCGCTGGTCGTTCTTTTGATTGAACGACGCGTGACTTAGCTACTGGACTCCTAGAGGCTGGCTCCACGTGCCACTCCTGGCGTGACTGTCGGCAATGGGAATAACGCCCAGGGCTGATGGTCTACTAAAGTCTTTTTTCCTTTACGTGATAGTAAAGGTTTTTCACGCCCGAGGAGGTACCACCCCATGCATCAAGGGGCCGGTGAAGTCCCAACGGACGTTTCCGGTTCTGGTGTATGAGTCGGTTTCCCTTATAAGCAAAAATGATGATGGCTCCTCCTTGTGTAAAACATTCCGGAGGTAAAATACCACTCCATTCGGATCTCCGGGAGAGGTGTGTACGGGGGGCGCCGGCATCAAGATTTAACATATCCTTCTCCAATATATGTGGCCTAAATTCTAATCTGAACTCCGTCCACCATTTCCTCCAGGCTAACAGGCCCCAACTCCGCTTTCTCACCGAAACCCAAATCAGTGCCAAAACAGCCACTAATGACCTTAATTTTCCGGGGTATGAGCTCCTTACTTCCTTTAGATTGCATGGAGGCGTGTGCGCATTGGTCCGTAGCAATCTACCCTGCACCAGACTCCCCAATTTAGAAGCTGGAAGAAAATACATACTTTGGATAAAACTCACTCTCAGGGCTGCAAGTAAATTCATCTGTTGCATTTACCGGTCACCTTCTGACAACAACTTTGTCCAGCTCTTTGACATTTCTGAAAAAAACGACCATCTGATTTCTGAATATCATTCCCCCGAGGTCACTATGCTTGGTGACTTTAATGTCCATAATAAGGAATGGCTAGGATCTTCAAAAACCAATGAACAAGGGACAGCAGCGGAGGCAGCAACTCTTTAGCCAATATGGTTCAGCAACCTACTTACTTTCCTCGCATCCCAACACACAGCTCAAATCCCTTGGATCTCCTTCTTACTACAAATCCTGAATGCTACAAGGTATCAGTCACCGCCCCCCTCGGTCGCTCAGACCATCCTTGTCGACACCCACGGTACGATAGTATTTAGGCTGTAAGCCCTCGTGGTGTGTTGTTGAAATAAAAAAAAGACTCATTCTGTAGCACTACAATCAAGTTTATGGTTATTTTCTCTTAATTGATTACACTTTCTGGCACATTTTCGTTTCTAACCTCACTTTTAGAAATTATAACTTATGGTTTGGATGTAAAACTCATCTCGGCAAGTTTTCCGCAACGGATATCTATGTGTTCATCGCTGAATATATTGACAGGTGTACCTCAGGGCAGCATTATTGGGCCTTTACTCGTTTTGTACATTAATCTGACATTCTTAAGGCTACGAGGAACTGCAAGGTTTAGGACTACGCCGAAAATATTCAATTGTATTTCCATTTTTAAGCACAAAACGTAATCGAGCCCAAGCTGAAATAAAATGATACCTGGAAGTTATAAATTCTGCAGACTGTCAACATAATTTTAGTTCCAACGCTTCTAATGATGAGTTTTATATTTTGGTACAAAAAGTTAGGCTGATCACCTTAAGGTGATGATTATCCGAGTATTAACCTTTCATGGCATTACAATTAAGTTGATGGTTTTTTTCACATATTGTTTACACATATTGGTACATTTTCGTTTATCTTGTTTTTAGAAAGTGTAATTTATTATTTATGGTTTTGATTTTTGTTGCTTTACCTGGTTTGGTCATTTCTTCAAAACATAGTTTTCTACAAGGGATATTTATGTCTTCATCACTAACCTTCAAGGCAGTGTGCTTGGGCCTTTACTGTTTTTGATATATTCATCTAACATTCTTAAGGCAATAAGTTTAGTTATAGGCAGACAATATTTAATTGTATTTCCATTTTAAGCAGAAAACGCAGATCAGGCCTAAGTTGAAATAAATTAAGACCGGAAATTATAAATTATGCACCCTGTGCATAATTTAAGATTCAACGCTTCTAAATCATGCGCTTTAATCCGCACAATTCTGAAACTTTTTAAAATTTATATATATATATATATATATATATATATATATATATATATATATATATATATATATATATATATAAACCAGCGATACCTCTCTATTAGTGAATTTTTAACACTAATAAAATATACTAATAAGAAGAAACAATGTTCTTAATTTTATTTTAAATTATCACTATAACAATTATCATAGTTACTAGTGTATGTAACTTTTTCTAAATAAAGGGGAATTATTATTATTTATAAAACATGGTATCATAATTGTTCCCTCAGAACTACGTGCCCATTAGCCTACTACCAGTCATCGGCAAAATCGCCGAAAAACTGATTCAGAAAAGGCTAGCTTCATTCACCTCAGAAAATCATATCCTCCCGGATGAGCAATTCGGTTTCAGACACCAGCACTCTACCACAGACCAAGTCCTTCGTGTGGTGGAAAACATCACCGAAGGATTGAATAAAAACAAGTCAACTGGTGCAATATTTCTTGACATTGCTCAAGCCTTTGATAGGGTTTGGCATGCGGGCCTCCTAAATAAACTTCTATCATTTAATTATCCTCTCCCTCTGATTCTGCTAATCAGGTCAGACCTGCAACAGAGGAAGTACCAGGTCAAACATCTGGGAGCCAGATCTAGAATGTACCCAGCCACGGCTGGTCTCCCGCAGGGTTCTGCTATCTCCCCTCTGCTGTACAATATATTTGTGGCAGACATTCCGACAGCCCCGCTAGACGTGACATACGAACTGTACGCAGACGACACTACCATCCTCAGCAGCTCCACTCAGCCGAGGATAATAACCGAACGACTTCAGACCGCCGTAGTCGAGCAGCCAGCATGGTATAGGAAATCCCTTCTAGCCATAAACCCCGATGAATGTTCAGCTGTCCTATTTTCCAAGAGGATACACACACCTCATGAACACGTATCATTAGACAACCGTCTAATTCCCTGGCAAGATTCGCCAAATACCTCGAGGTTTTCCTCGACAAACACTTAACATGGCGTCCCTTGTCGATCACGCCCGAAAAAAAGCCTCGATGTTTATCTCGAAGCTGTTCCCACTTCTAAATAGAAATTCCAACTGTCCATGAACAAAAAGTTGCTCATGTACAAAGTCATCATCCGGCCAGCCTTGACCTATGCATCACCTGCATGGGCCACCGCGGCCGCAACACACATCAAGGCCCTTCAAATCTTCCAGAACAAAATTCTGAGAATGGTTACCGGAGCGCCAGGGTTTGTCCCAAACAGTCAGATTCACTCTGATCTGGAAATGCCTTCGATACTTGAGTTCATAACTCAACTATCCACAACTCAGTTAGCAAAAGCCGCTTCTCACCCAAATGCTCTTCTCCGTAGTGCGACCGACTACGATGAGCAACTTCCACATAAGCATAAGCGTCCAAAGCTTATACTTACCGCTAACGCCCCCGCGGCAAAAACAGAAGGAAACATTCATACCCAAAAAGTCATTGTGTGAAATCTTTCCGACGGAGGTATGGACTAAGGTCCGGTACTCCCAGGGAGGGGGTTTTAGTGAGTACAGTCTCAGTACATCGATATCCCACGGCACCTACGGGGCCGTGAATGTGGTCTGCATGAGCATTTCCCCCTCCTGTATCAAAAAAACAACCCTCAAACGCACTTCCACTGGCTGGCTTATACGCAGACGTGACGTCACAAGATGAATAGGAGATACCAATGAAGATACATTCTAAGACCTCCTCTCTCAAATGCACTTCCTCCGGCCGGCTCATATGCATAAGTGACGTCACAATATGACGAAACAAACGTGGTGGTTGGATACTCGACCTGAGATTAGTATTTCAAGACGGCACATCCGGCTTTAAAAATGATAATTTTAAACTTAAATTGATATCTCAACTGAACTGATAAGGCCGGACATTTTGATTTTGCAGAGAATGACATATGTAAATATAGTGGATGGGGTATACGAAATCTATCATAAAGGAAAGATGTAATTAGTTGCCAACTCTTCGCCTTAAATATTCCCTATCTTATTAACTCACTACTTTATTTACCTGACAACTGTAGGACTCTGCACATAATTTTCCAGCTTTGTGTGTGAGAATTCCAATGAAATGACATTAAGTAGCTTATCTTTTGCTGTATCTTCATAATATTTTTGCCATTCTTTCATCGTCATTTCGCTGTTTTTCTGCGTATTTACGTCCATTACGTCCAACACTCTCCTAGACCCTACACACATTCGGACGTCGTTGATCGTAAAATTCGACGTCGGCACCCTTATACCTGGAACAAAAACATTAAAACATTTTACAATCAACAATAAAAATTGGGTCACGTCATTAACGTAACCTTTTTATTACTTTCACATCGTCAATACGTGTGGAAACAAAAATTTCAAAAATTTGTTTTCGCTTAAACGTCATAAAAGGTCTGAAACATATGGAAAACATGATTTGGGAACGAATTTTTTTGTCTGTCGGTCTGTATGTCTGTCTGGTTCTAACTTTAGAACGAATTGAGATATCGTCTTCAAATTTGGTTTAGAGTTAGCAACCGACAAACGAACGGTTCGGATTGTCTTTGGATAAAATCGCTCCAGGGGGTGGGAGATGAATGGGGGTGATTTAGTGAAAATTGACTTTTTTCCGTTAAAATTCGAGTAATATAACGTTTTAGGGTTTCTTTATTAGAAAACTTTCAATTTCGTCAAACATCTGGTAAGCTGTGCTGAAATTAAATTAGGGGTGGAACATCGGTGACAGATATTTCGATTTCTTTTTTGCTAAAACGGCGCAAAAAGTCACAAAATATATAGAAAACTTGATTCTGGAACGAAAGATTTTTTTGTATGTCGACCTGTACGTCTGTCTCTTAGTAGAGCTCAATAACTTTCGAACGAATTGGGATATCATCTTCAGATTTGGTATACAGTTAGCACCCGACAATGGAACGCTTTGAATTGTTTTTGGGTAAGATGGCTTCAGGGGGCAGGGAATTAATGAGGGGTGATTTGGTGAAAATGTACATTCTTCCGTTAAAACCAGAGTAGAGTACAACGTCTCAGAAGTTTATGGGTATAGGAATACGATAATTTTCTTTGAAGGACCTTAATTTAATTTCATGATAATCTGTTTTTGAAGAGACTAGATTATCACAGCTATGTGGAAGTTATGATTCGATTTTCAACACCATTTTTCTTCAAAATTGAGTTTATCATCGGCTATGTTATAATGAAATGAAAACCATTAAAATATCTTATAAAAAAAAAACAAATGCAGGCATTCTAGTTTTCATATGGTAGAGTTCATCTGGCGCCAGCAGCTGAGTTTAAGCGCTTATCGGCTGTTGCTATTGGAGACTGATGAACGTACTGTTGACTTCAAGCACTATTTTGTGACGTTTGTCTATCATTCCGTTTTGACAAATTGCCAACAGTTTAGTTCCAGCAGAAACTGAGTGGGGCTTGTGAACGCATACGCTGACACAACTATTCAACTGTTGACGCTTGGTGAACTTAGCCACCAATCTGTACTGATTTATCATTTGTAAAAAAATATTTTTGCTTGTAGATTTAAAAGTCATCATAATCTTGACTTACTAGCAAAAGGCAAACACACATTAATAAAAAATAGAGGAAATACAAACATGAAGTGGATTGTACACAAATTAAAAGATGCAGAGAGACTGGAAAAGTTTGAAGAAGAAACAGATAAGGTGAAGCTTAATGGTAAAATATGTGCATTAACAGACTAACGAAGTGATTTAAAGGAACCGGTGGAAAAATTACTGCACAAAAAGAAACAAGAACCATCAGAAATAAAAAGGTTAATACAAGGGCGTAACAGATCGAAAAAGGTAAGGAAGAAAGGGCATACAGTAAATATTAAGAAAAATGTAACCAAAGAAAAATTTAGGAAGAACAATTCGTTATTCATATATTAAAACTGAAAGAGTGTATCTATGGAATAAGCATTACTGATGTTCGAAATATGGTCTTTCCAATTAGCTACGAAAAATGGTATTAAAATAATTTTAAACAAGAAAAACAGATGGCAGGAAGAGACTGGTAATATCCCCTTTTAAAGCAAAGCCCTCAAATTAGTTTACGTTATGCAGAATCTTCTTCAACTGCCCGAGGCAAGGATTCAATAAACAGCGTTGTTTAATTACGTTTTGTACTGATGTACCACATTTTATATGTTTTTGTTTCTTGATAGCTCGAAGGACCTGATTATGTTGTGTTAAATTAAACGCTGATGTTGTAACACTTAACATTTAATAACAAACTGTTAAACTTATACAAAGTTACTAATATTATGGTATGCTTTAGAGTTCATGAGAACTCTACTAAATGATTAGTGATTATGCTATGACAAGCGTGGTGCTTGTCTCGAGTCTGTAGAAGAACTACTAAAATGAATATGCTAAAGGATGTTGATTGTGTCGAGTTTACAGAAGAACTCTACGAAATGATTATGATTATGCTGACAAGCGTGGTGCTTGTTCGGAGTCTATATAAGAACTGATTTGAATGAATATTGAATATTTCTACTCTATCTACCTGATATAGGGTAGCAGACGTACTGCCAATTGTAGGTAAGAAATGACCCTTATTGGGTTATTCCTAATCATGTTTAAAATTACATTGTACAGATGGTAGATATCATAACAAAGACGGTTACTAAGAAATATGTAAATTTTAGAGGTCTAATCTTCCAGACGAGAGGCCTTAACAAGCGTGTTCATTAGTTTTGACGTGAAAAATATGCGATGAACACGAATTGGATGCTAAACACATTTTTTAATGTGGCTGAATCTAGTTACTCCACCGTATAAAGAAAAACAGAGAAATTATAGTACAAAAGGGAGAGAACCAAATACGTGTCTTAGCTCGAGAATAATGAGGTAAGGTCAACGAGAATCTTGTATGTTAGCGCCGCAGAAGTTTATGTACCTCCCATGATAATTTTCAAACGAAAAAGACAATGCGATGAATTAAAAGTTGGGGCTCCGCCTGGTAGCATCATTAATAATGATGTGTTTTTATAATGGCTAACATTTTACTGCTTTTGATAACCCAAGTAAAGAAAGAGAAGTCCTATTCTTTTACTGGGTGGCCACACCACCCATTCGCGAAACTGATAAGCCTTGCGAGGGTCTATGGAGTCATACTTCATCAACTGCCAGGACACAGGACCTATAGACTTCAGCGTACTGATCTGTTTATAACATATTAAATTTGATTGGTTTTGTCAACCCAAGTAACGAAAGAAAATGGGCACATCACCCAGTATTATAATTTTAGTTTGAATTTCGTTAACTTAAATTCTGAAAAATGGTTAGATTAACGGAAATGCATAAAATAACAGTTATACAAATGATTGGTTACGGAGATAAAACCCGAACACAACATGAAGTAACTCGCCTATTTCATGAGGAATTTCCTGATTTACCGCCTATATCCCACGGAACAATTAGTAAAATAGAGAAGCAGTTTCGCGAGTTTGGTCATGTAAGGCAGATAAAAAAAAGCAGCCATTGCACTGAGTGATGAAATCAAATTAGATGTGACGCTTGAATTTGTGGAAAACCCACATACCTCGGCTAGACAGGCATCCACTACATTTAATGTTACCCATGCATCGATAGTTAACATATTAAAAGAAAATAAAATGCATCCCTATAAAATGATACCTACTCAGGAGTTCATGTAAGACGATTATGATAGGTGAACTTATTTTTGTGAGCGAATGATTGAGACGTTGGATAACAATATTATCCAATTAGAAGACGTTATATTTTCTGATGAGTGCACTTTTTCACTTAACGGTCATGCTAATCGGCAAAATTGTCGCTACTGGGCAACGACAAATCCTCACTGGATGAGAGAAGAACACACGCAATATCCTCAGAAGGTTAATGTTTGGGCAGGCATTTTTGGAAACCATAATTCCAGGAAACCCTGAAGTTCCAGTGAATATGATATGGTTTCAGCAGGATGGAGCACCACCACATTACCAACTCAATGTCTTGCAGTACCTCGATGCAATATTTCCCAATCGGTGGATAGGGAGGCGAGGATCGATAGAATAGGCAGCGCGATCACCTGATCTTACCTTATTAGATTTCTTTTTATGGGGATATGTGAAGAGCATTGTGTACAAAATTAAACCTTTTGATTTACATGACTTAAAAGAACGAATAACGCTTGCGTTTAGGTTGATCACGCCTGGTATGTTAAATAATGTTACAAGACAGTTTTATTTAAGATTAGGGTGTTGCCAAGAAGTTCGCGGTGAACATTTTGAACATCTACTTCATTGACATTCATAGTTCTTTTTAGTGTTTTACATTTTATTACAATTTGCATTACATTTTAGTTTTTTATTGTATTGTAGCGAATTTAGCTAACCACATGATTTTATTTTATTCTATCTTAATTGTTGCACTAAACTTTAAAACGATAACATTTCTGACTAGAGAATGAACATACCTTTCAAACGACATATCACAAGTATATACTTCCCCTTTAAAAAATTGTGGGTTGTACCCGTCATTCGAAGGGAGTTGAAGGTAGGGATGGCATTTTCACGTTTCAAATGTCAAAATTTGACGTGTTTCGGGATTTCTTATAAGAATGTACAGTAACTGAAATAATGAATTTATTCCATTTGGCTTTTACACACTGTATATATATATATATATATATATATATATATATATATATATATATATATATATATATATATATATATATATATATATATATATATATATAGTTAAAAATGTCAATAAACATGTTCGGTTGAATAGAGCAGATCCGGGTCTGTGTAGTGCATTCTTTGAATTGTTATCTTTATAATCAGTGGCTCTTTCTTAAGAGGAAAATTCAATAACGACACACAGATTTACAAAGGCAGGTAGGTAATGGAGTTTTAATTACAGGCATTTTCGACCAAACAGTGGGAGTTTGTGTGTACACCTTCGTAGAGGACGCAGTTTGCAGTTGCTTGTCGCCTATCCTATAAATATGAGTTCTAGTTTTTTTGTTTAGTTTATTCATCCCTCTGATGATGCTTACTTTGTTGGCCAAACGATAGTCAGGTCTGAAACCTGTATTGTAATAAATTGGGTTGTCCAAATTGTAGTTATAAGTGCTCATCATACGTTTCAATCTTCACTCATTGTTTAGGGAAAGTGATGTTTTGAAACATTATCGCAAAGATATGGGTTACACTAAGAAACCGAACAACAAATTTTGCTAGTAATAATGAGAATCGATTAAGTAACTTCATATCATCCTATGCACACAATACTTCAGATGTCAGCCACTACTTGAGTTTCGCGAATAGATATTTTAAACGCAACTTTAGTCAATGTATAACTTCGTTTGGTTTGGTAGAAGCAGTCGCCACTAGAGAGCGCAACATGTTTTATCGTTAGCATGCATACGACAGAATGCAACATTCATTCGGCGTGGTTGATATTTTTCTACCGCTGCATTTATAAGAATAATGTCGAAAATAATATTAAAATGGTCTGTGGGTCAGTTTCAATATTGGTGAATTTTCGTAGAAAAAATTCACTAATGGGGAGATCCCGACTTTTGATTTTGAAAAAATGTCTTCAAATAAGCGCAAATTAACCTCAGGAACCATAATATCCGGGGTCATGCTTTATATGTTTATATAGGTTTTCCCGGAAAATGTTGTTTCCTTTCGGAAAAAAATTATATCTCCGGAAACAACAAAGTAATGGCAACCAATTTTGATAAGCGTGTTTGTAGTATAAAGAGTGAGCCATGCACTAAAATTTAGCTTTGTAAGCTTAAAGACAAAAAAGTTATAGGCTTTTAAAGAAAAGAAACTGCAGGTTTCCTCAAAACGTCAAAGTCGCGATTTGGAACGTCAAAATTGGCCACATTTAGGCAAAGAACCTGAAACAAATGCAGGTTATGTAAAGAAAATGTCGCAAGAAGAGTTCCTGCAAACCCTCAAGTTTCAGTTGCAGATATACAGGTGACGCATTCCGACGGCAAAGCTAAATATAATTGTTATTATACAAGATAGGGGGAAAAATTTGTATAGGTTAATTATAGGGTGTCTTAAGATGCACCTTATAAAATTATTTGGACAATCACAGGGTGGCGCATAAGTCGTTGGTGATACCTACAAACATTTTTATTGGAATTAACTTCCATAACGCACTTGCTGCGTCTAGACTTTTTTTCCCTCTCCCACAAACATTTGTATAGCCGTTACAAAAATTGATTTACACTCTCGTCTAAACATTTCTCTAGAATTTTTTACATAATTGTAGTTTTACAATTACAATATATACATATACATATATATATATATATATATATATATATATATATATATATATATATATATATATATATATATATATATATATATATATATATATATATATATAGTTATATAGTTAATGTATGTATCACACCGATGTATACTTAGCTTTCGTGACGGTAATGTCAGGTTGACTCTTATAAACTTCAGTCAAATTTAACTTAAAAAAACTCTGGACGCAGCAAGTGCGTTATGGTAGTGAATTTTCATAAAAATATTTTTATTGCAAATATGTGTGTTTTCTTTTTAAGAAAGCAGGCATCAATTTTGGTTACCAGTATAACCTATATAGTAAAAACAATGTGCCATGTTTCATAAAAATAACTTTATTGTGTGAAAATGTACAAAAATTTCCAAATGTAAACTTAAGTGTTCCCGAAAAACTCGTTTCTTGGTCAACCTTATAGGTTAATAGCAAATTGGGCTATTCAAATATGAATCATTTGATCAAAATTCGCTACCATAACGCACTTGCTGCATCCAGAATTTCTTTTCTTACAAACATGCATTATATTTCGATGGAAAATGCAAAAATGCAAAAACATGAAAAAAAATTGAAAAAAAAATTGTATCACCAACGACTTATGGGCCATCCTGTGATTGTAGAAATATTTTTTTAAGATGTGGCTCAAGACACCCTATAATTAATATATACAATTTTTTTCATATCTTGTATAATAACGGATATATTGAGCTTTATTGTTTTTTTACGAAAATTCGACAAAAATTATATACCATCAAACGATAAACTCTATAGCTAAGACTACTGCCAAGCATCAGAGAAAGGGTCTATTTGAAATGAATTTTCTGGAAACATTTTAGCAAAATGAAGGACAATGACGGTTGAAACTAAGACTTCAGGGTTTGTAAAACATCCTTCTTCAGAGATTTGATTTCCATAGCCCGTATTAGATTCAAGTTATTGCCTAAATGTTGCCGATTTTGACGTTTTAAATCGCAACTTTGACGTTTTGAGGAAAACCCCAATTTATTTTTCTTTAAATGCCTATAACTTTTTGGTCTTTTGAGCTACATAGCTAAATTTTGGTAGGTAAATTACCTATAAGGATATAAACCTGCATACAAAATTTGGTTGCCCTTACTTTGTGGATTCCGGAGATATAATTTTTTTTTGAAAGAAAACACAAAATTTTCCGGGAAAACCTGGGCAGATTTGTCTGGCTAACGAACTTATCCAAGCCATTTGCAAAAGCAATTTATTCACCAAATTTAATCAAAATCGGCCCATTATTTTTTGAGTTATCGGTGTGATACATATATATATATATATATATATATATATATATATATATATATATATATATATATATATATATATATATATATATATATATATATATATATATATATATATATATAAATTGAAACTGACCCCGGGGGGGCGTAATTAGCGCTCATTTGAAGAAATTTTTTCAAAATTCAAAAGTCGGGATCTCCTCATTAGTGATTTTTTAAAAGAAAATTCACTAAAAATTGTGTTCATGTTTGTTATTTAAAGTTTGTTTCAAGTTCAATTTCAGAACTCGCTTTATATCCTTGAGAATGGAATAAATATTCCTGAAAGCTCAGCATTATAATACATAGTTTTATCTGGCAACGGATGGCTATTCCACGATATATATATATATATATATATATATATATATATACAGTGTGTCCCAAACTGGATGGCAATGTATTGCTATCTCCGTTATTATTAGATGTTTTGTAGAATTTGAGGATAGTAGGCTATGAAATCCAATACCAGAAAACAAATGACAAAAAAGTGATCAAAAAGCAATAGGCCATGGAGTCACAATAGACTTCTACTTTTAACATAATTTTTCGTAATGATTCATGATAAAAAATAGGAACTTTGAGCACACCAATGAATCGGCCCATTATTACAAATGATATTTTACATGGCAACATTATCCTAAAAAATTGTTATAATTTAATTAAATAGGCAAACCTAGTAAATAACTCAATTTACTAACAGAACTCAATAAAAAGCAGATTAATGATTTACCAGGATGCCTTTGAAAATTGTTTGATTTTTAAACGTAATACAAACAGAAGAAAGGTTGCTATGGATATAACACTATGGCGACAATTCAGAATACTGTCATTCTTAATTATCTGAACAATTTGAGGTATATTTAACACGTTGCTTAAAATTTTGTACTAAATAGATTGTTTCCTGTTTATTTTAAATATTATTCAACAATATGTTCAGTAATGAAAAATATTTTGACATGTTGGAATGTTATATTCGTTCTAACCGAAATACTGAGGCAGCTGCAAATTCATGTCAAAACAACTGCCCAGAAAGACGACAACCAAACATCAAAATGTTTCGCAGGATAGTGACCAATCTGTTGAACGGCGGTAGCTTCCACACAAAGAAACGACCATGGCTAGAAATGAAGAAAGAAATAATGCCGTCTTACAGGTTTCAAACGAAAACCCTCCGCAATCTGTTCAGTTTTATGGTGAACAAACTGACGTTCCAAAAAGTACGGTACACCGTGTATGAAAACAAAGTCATAACCATCCATACAAACCTACCATCGTACAAGGCTTAAATATTGACGATTACCCTAAGCGACTTCAATTCTGCAGATGATACCAAGGACAATGTCAGCAAGATGAAATTTTTCATTTGAAAATAATATGGACTGATGAATCCAAATCTACAAATTGTGGTGTGTATAATCGCCATAATAGGTATTATTGGGCACATGAAAATTCCATCTAAAGGAAGAAAGACGATTGCAAGACATATTCGGTATTAATGTTTGGTGCGGCTTATTAGGTAAAAAACTGTTATTTTTATTTGTGGATAAGACAGTTAATTTTTAATATTTAATAATTTCAGGTATCTTCATTATTGGTCCGTTCTTTTTGAAAATAATTTAACTGGGGAAAGGTATTTTAATCTATTGAGAAATGATATCTTCACCAGCAATTAGAAGAGTTCATGATAATTTAGACGAGATTTGGTACCAAAAAGACGGTTGTCCAGCTCACAATGCTGATCGTCAAAGAATTTTTGTACCAAAATTTTAATAATCGTGTCATTTGTAACAATTGGTGTGCTTGAAGTCCTGATACAACACCCATGGATTTTTATTTTTTGGGTATTTTGAAGAATGGTGTGTATAAATTCGATCCACCACAAAATATCAATGAACTACGAAACAGAACCACGGAGGCTATAAATCATATTAACCAAAACATCCTCGCCAGAGTTTGCAGGCATGTTTAAAAAAGGTGCATTGAACAAAACGGTGGCCATATTGAACAATTTTCTTTTTAGTGTTTTTTTAAGTTTCTATTTTATTATTTGTTGAGTTCCGTTTCTGATTGTTTTGTTTTGTGGAGTTTAAGTTTCTATTTGTTATTGCCGGGTTTCGTTATTAAACTGTTTCACATAATATTACCTAGCATTATTACCTAATTAAGTATTGTAAATGAAGTCACAATATTGTTTTATCGTGAATCATTACGGAAAATTATGTTAAAAGTAGAGGTCTATTGTTAGACACCATGGCCTACTGCTTTTTGAACACTTTTTTTTGTCATTTGTTTTCTGGTATTGGATTTCATTGCCTACTATCCTCAAAACGGTTTTTCTCAAAATTGTCAGTGCAATTGTTACATAAAGTTTAAAACCATCAATTGAAACTTGCAAACAACACTGATATAAATTACGCCTGGCTATTTACACAATAAATTTGCTTATCGGACCGACATGCATAATTTACGTTCCCGTAAAAATTTCACTTTACATGTTCAAGTAGCAAACTGGCAATTTTTATGACATAATTTACCTACCAATTATGGGTCAAGAATTACTTCTTTAAAAAATTATATATTCTAATTAATCGGCAATTTATAATTTGTAATAACATATACAGGTGTTTCCCTACAAACCTAAATTATTTGAGAGGGTTTTTTTTATGTAGAAATGTTTACATTAACATATAGCACAGTTTACATTAACATATAGCATATGGAACAGTCAAATAAAAGTCTGGCCGCAGCAAGTGCGTTATGGTAGTGAAATTTCATTAAAACTTTTTTAATGGAAAATATGTCTTTTTTAAATAATAGGCATGAAATTTGGTATAACCTATATATAATAGAAACAATGTACCTTATTTTATCAAAATAACGTTATTGTTTGAAAAATTACAAAAATTTGCGAAAATAAACTTTAAATGTTTCCGAAAAAACTGTTCCGATTTTCCTGGGCAACGAACCCCTTCAAGCTATTTACACAACCGCTAAAATACAGGGTGATTCATAAGTGGTGGCCAAAAATGAAACCCCCATGTTCTTTGAACAATTTTAGAGAGGGTATGTCCTATAAATTTTTTTCCTATAATGCTTCATTAAAAAGATACAGGGTGTTGAAGTTGAATTTCAAAAAATAAAATTTCCCAATTTTTTAAAAAGTAGCACATATATTTTGCTGAAACTTCGCATGTGTAGGCTGCTATGTAAGGCGCGTATTCTACCATAACAATTGAATCGGCTAATCCAGCAGTGGCGCGCGTACCCACATGTCATTGGTTATCCCTCAAGAAAAAAACAGGTAAGCCAATGATATTTTTTTCTTCATTTTTTGAATCTTACTTTCATTCGTGAACAAAATGACTCTCTTGATAATTTTCTGTACGACGCTTATTTTACGAGTAAGCAGTGAATCAGGTAAGTGTTTTAGAGCACAGTTCATGATTTTTAACCAGTCGTTGTTTGGTAGAAAATCGCAATGATACACTTTTATCAGGCTTATAGTAATTTATTTATTACAATAAATGTTCAAAAATGCCTCATTGACCTGAATACATGCACGACAGCTTTTTAATATGAAAAATTTAATGTCTTGAAGATTCATTGTCGCTTGAATATGACGAAAAGCATTATTTATCAGTTGTTGTAGCTGCTCTGGTGTATTTATTTGTTCACTGTAGACCATTCGCTTAAAATCACTCCAAAGATAGAAGTCAAGTGGGTTTAAGTTCCGTGATCTTGCAGGCCAATGTATTGGTCCAGTTCTGCCAATCCATCTTTCATTATAATGTTCATGTAGCCATGTAACAACGTTTCGACTATGATGCGCTGGTGCACCGTCATGCTGGTACCACATTATACATCTTGTTGCTAGTGGAATGTCATCTAGAATGTTTTCTACACGGTTTTCTAGGAGCGCTAAGTACGAAGATCCATTTAAACGTTGTGGCAGGACTTCCATGAACAGTGACCTGTTAAAAATACCACACCATAAATTAATGGAAAATCTATGTTGAAATGTGCGAGTCCTTGTTGCATGTGGATTTTCCAATGACCAGACATGCTCATTATGGGATTTATAAATACCATTTCTTGTAAATGTTGATTCGTCAGACCAGAAGATAAGATTAGGGAATAAGATATTTTGATTGTTTATTTCCAACATCCATTCACAAAAGACTCGTCGATGCACATTATCTCAAGGTAGAAGGCAATGAACATTCTGTCGATGATATGGATGTAAGGCTTCTCGATGTAAAGTTCTCCAAACAAAGCTTTGAGAATATTGTAACTGCGTGGCAATCCTCCGAGTACTTGTAGAAGGTTGATCCATCACTGCATCCACCACTCTCTCTTCGTCTTCAAGTTGATGTTGTCTTCTACCATTAGCTCTAGCGTCAGGACGTTGTCCAATACCGCACTGCCGAAGTCTCGAAAACGATCGAGAAAAAACCCTTGGTGTAGGTTGACGGCGAGTGGGAAACCTACGTCGATATTCCCGACAAGCAGCTAGAGCATTTCCATCAGCATATCCGTAAATAAAAAAAAATTACATCGGCATATTCTTCTGAGGTGTACTTCATTATAAGAAGTAAAAGAGTAGAAAATTTTGCAATTTTATAAAGTTTACCACTTACACCTATTCAAAATAATAACTTGTTAACCTAAACGTCAAGTGACACTTAATGACAACTTTGGCAAACCAGACTACTACTTACTAAAATACAACAAAGATAATCGTCGTACAAAAAATTATCAAGACATTAAATTTTCCATATCAAAAAGATGTCGTGCGTGTATTCAGGCCAATGGAGGCATAAAAGTGTATCATTGCGATTTTCTACTAAACAACGACTGGTTAAAAATCATGAACTGTGCTCTAAAACACTTACGTGATTCATTGCTTACTCGTAAAATAAGCGTCGTACAGAAAATTATCAAGAGAGTCATTTTGTTCACGAATGACAGTAAGATTCAAAAAATGAAAAAAAAATCATTGGCTTACCCGTTTTTTTCTTGAGGGATAACCAATGACATGTGGGTACGCGCGCCACTGCTGGATTAGCCGATTCAATTGTTATGGTAGAATACGCGCCTTACATAGCAGCCTACACATGCGAAGTTTCAGCAAAATATATGTGCTACTTTTTAAAAAATTGGGAAATTTTATTTTTTAAATTTAACTTCAACACTCTGTATCTTTTTAATTAAGCATTATAAGAAATTTTTTTATAGGACATACCCTCTCTAAAATTGTTCAAAGAACATGGGGTTTAATTTTTGGTCACCAATTATGAATCACCCTGTATAATTAACCACAAAAAGCTTTTTGACAAAATTAAAAAAAAAATGTTTGCATGAAAATTACGAATAATTTCTTTAACGAAAATTGTCATTTTCCTTACTAAAATTGGTCAATGTTACCCAAAAATTATATTTTTTTACGAAAATTTGCTAAACAATCATTTTTCACGAAACAGAAATAATTAACTTTTTTACAATAACATACATTTATTATTACCAACAGTCCACAAAAATCTTCCAAAAATGATTTGTTCAAAAACAGAAATAATTTTACATAACATTTTTTTTTACACAAAAATTTGCTAAAAAATTCATAATATTCAAATTACATGTATACCTAATATGTATCTAAATTTTCGTATGTAATTCACAATATATAATATAAAGCCGCGTACCAAATTTGGTTGCCATAGCTTTGTTATTTCCAGAGGTATACAAATTTTCCGTAAGAAAATAATAGGCCGGCTTTGATCATATTTAGTGAGTACCTTACTTTTACAAATGGCTTGGTTAAGTTCGTTAGTAAATCGTACCGGTTTTTCCTGGAAAATTTTTGGTTTTCTTACGGAAAATTTGTATACCTTTGGAAATAACAAATCTATGGCAACCAAATTTGGTACGCGGCTTTATATTATAGAATGTGAATTACACACGAAAATTTAGATACATATTGAAGCCTTATAAGTTCATCTCCCGTATGAAGGGCATGTACCGGATTCTCCGAATAAAGATGCATTTCATTTTGTTTCGGGATTTGTTCAATTGACATTCTTGAAATGCTTAAATCTTGGGTAGCAGCTGATATAGAGCTATGCGGATAAGCGTGAAAATAACCCAACACATTTACCATTTAGCTCATTACCTGTAACAGGCTTTGTAGAGTTGACCTTACGTCGCTTGATACTGCCAGTTTCCAAAAAAAGCCTGGACGCAGCAAGTGCGTTATGGTAGTGAATTTTCATAGAAATGATCTGGCACAAAATATTTTATTATAACTTTTTTTTCTTGTAACATAGAAATATAAATTTTGGTGTATAGTTTACTTTTTATATCGTAAACCTACCTACCAAATTTGGTTATCATAGATTTCTTATTTTTTAAGATAAAAATTTTTTTCAAATTAAAACTCAAAATTTTCCCGCAAAACCTCGTCCGATTTTTTTGATTAACGAACTTGTCAAAGTCATTTACAAAAGGAAGGTACATGCCAAATTTTATCAAAATCGGCTTATTATTCTTTGAGATAAAAAATTTTTTCGAATGAAAACTCAAAATTTTCCCGGAAAACCTCGTCCGATTTTCTTGACTAACAAACTTGTCAAAGCCATTTACAAAAGAAAGGTACATGCCAAATTTTATTAAAATCGGCTTATTACTTTTTGAGATAAGAATTTTTATCGAATGAAAACTCAAAATTTTCCCGGAAAACCTCGTCCGATTTTCTTGACTAACAAACTTGTCAAAGCCATTTACAAAAGAAAGGTACATGCCAAATTTTATTAAAATCGGCTTATTACTTTTTGAGATAAGAATTTTTTTCGAATGAAAACTCAAAATTTTCCCGGAAAACCTCGTCCGATTTTCCTGGCTAACGAACTTATCCAAGCCATTTACAAAAGAAAGGTACATGCCAAATTTTATCAAAATCGGCCCATTATTTTTTGAGTTATCGGTGTGATACATATATATATATACATATATATATACATATATATATATATATATATATATATATATATATATATATATATATATATATATATATATATAAACATATAAAAATTGAAACTGACCCCGGATATGGATTCTAGGGGTCCTAGATCGCGCTCATTTGAAGAAATTTTTTCAAAATTCAAAAGTCGAGATCTCCTCATTAGTGAATTTTTTCTAAGAAAATTCACTAAAAAAAGGGACCCCAGTCTTCAAAATTTACTTATGTTCATTACTGGTAAATTCGGATACCTTTGGTTCAATATCCTACAGGTTCTGGCCATAATTTTGCCACATTCACCATGAATATAAAATAAATTTAGAATATCACAATTTGATAATTCACTATATTTTTATTTCCTATTTTATAGCAATTAGATAATGCACCTTATACAAATAGCAATATCACTATAACAATGCTTAATGTATACCATTACGATTGTTTATGCACTTTTGACAAATATTGACAAGAGCTTTTTTAATATTTTTAAGACAGTTGTCAAACTCATGGCCTACGTTCTGAATGCGGATTCCTATTTAGTATTTGAGATATATCTTTCAATGGATGCTTCTTAAAAGCTAATACTTCTAATGGTTTTTTTCTAAAGGCATCTAAACTGAGTGATTGTCATCTTGTTGAATCATTCTCAATATTCGTATTATAGAATTTAGTTGTGATACCTTCTTTTTTCTTTTATTTAAAGAAACGTTAATAACAGGAAAACTAACGCAGATAGGTGTATGGTATGCTATATCTAGTCGACGTAAAATTAATATTTCTACCAAAATTTGTGAAAATAACTATACATGGTGTTCCATTTGAAAAAGATGAGTTTTTGATCTTTGAAGTTTTCCCGATTCGCCATAAAATTTTGAACTTACTGTATAAATGAGATCGATTATTCTTATACATTCTACATCTTAATATCTGTACTAGCGACTAAGAACATTTTACTTCTTAATTATGAAAAATAAATGACAACGAATGGCGTTAATATTTCAATGCAAATGAATAAACATTTAAAGAAATACAATAACTTTAATAATTGAAGGTAGATAAGGAAATTTGACGTTGGTGTACACAGAATTTCACGTACAATCCAAATATGTAAAAATATACAGGATGTTCAATTTAAAATAACAAAGTTTACCACTACTTTCAATTAAACCGGCAGTGATATCAACTCCAAATTATTTTACATGAAAGGACCTTTATGTCATATATGAATGCAAATTTTCAGAATTGAAGTATGTTAATAACCAGAAAAAAGTCTAAACAACGTGGTATATTATATATATATATATATATATATATATATATATATATATATATATATATATATATATATGTGTGTGTGTGTGTGTGTGTGTGTGTGTGTGAGTAGCGTGCTGATGATGAACCGGGACGGTTCGAAACTGCAGTCCGCGCAAACCAATAAGAAATCACAAACGTACAGCAAAGAAATAAAGTGTATATTTAAAACTGATTACAGTGTAGTGCAACATTCCAATATATATATATATATATATATATATATATATATATATATATATATATATATATATATATATATATATATATATATATATATATAACCTGGCCCCAAAAATGGGTTCTAGTTCACTCTGAGTTGAAGAAATGTTGTCAAAATATAAAAGTCGCGATGTCCTCATTACTGAAATTTTTCTACGAAAATTTCACATAGAAACGTCCTTTGTTGCCTCGTTTTCAATATACAGCGCCATATCTCAGGAGTTACTCAACTTACCCGCTTCAAACTATACAGATGTGGTGACTTACCGTTTCCAGGGCCGGACTAGCAATTTTATTTTATTTAGTTCCAGAGCGAATAACGCTCTGTATATAGAATTTGTAAAAAATAAATTCAGAAATGAAAACTGCATGAAAAACTTGACAGAATAATGTCCCCAGAAGAGTTGACACACTTGTCGATCTCTTGCAGTACTCAGTACTGGTCTAAATTGTTGACCGACGCAAAAAAACGCAGTTCTGGGTCAGACCATGTTTTAGTGAATTTTCTTCAAAAAATTCACTAATTAGGAGATCCCGCCTTTTGAATTTTGAAAAAATTTCTTCAAATGAGCGCTATTTAGGGCCCCTGGAACCCAAATCCGAGGTCGGTTTCAGACTTTATATGTGTTTTCTTTCGAAAAAATGCATATCTCCAGAATTAACAAAGTAAGGGCAATTTGGTACGTGGGTTTATATCATTATAAGTAAGTTACCTACCAAAATTTAGCCCTGTAGATTAAAGCACAAAAAAGTTACGGGGCATTTAAAGAAAAATAAATTTAGGTTTCAAAACATCAAAGTCGCGATTTAAAACGTCAAAATTGGTAATATTTAGGCAATGAACCTGAAACTAATATGAGCTATGGATGGAAAATGTCTCAAGAAGAATGTTTTACAAAGCCTGAAGTCTCAGTTTCAATCGTCATTGACCTTCATTTTACTAAAATATTCCCAGAAAATTCACTTCAAATAGACCCTTTCTCTGATGCTTTGGCAGTAGTGTTGGCTATAGAGTTTATCGGTTAATGGTATATCATTTTTGTCGAATTTTCGTAAAAAATCTTTAAAGCTCAATATATCCGTTATTATTCAAGATACGAAAACATTTTTATACATTACTTCTAGTGTGTCTTGAGTTACATTTAAAAAAATATTTCTACAATTACAGGCTGGCGCATAAGTCGTTGGTGATTCAAATTTTCTTTTTTTTTTTTATCGAACACGCCTTATGTTATTGCATTTTTGCATTTTCCATTGAAATATAATACATCTTTGTAGGAAAAGAAACTCTGGACGCAGTAAGTGCGTTATGGTAGCGAATTTTCATTAAATGCTTGAAATTTGAATAGCTCAATTTGCTATTAACCTATAAGGTTGATCAAGAATCCAGTTTTTTCGGGAACACTTTAAGTTTACTTGCGAAAATTGTTGTACATTTTCAAACAATAAAGTTATTTTGATGAAACATGGCACATTGTTTCCACTATATAGGTTATACTGGTAACCAAATTTGATGCCTGCTTTCTTAAAAAAAAACATATTTGCTATTAAAAACATTTTAATGAAAATTCACTACCATAACGCACTTGCTGCGTCCCGAACCTTTTTAGATTCGTCTTGCTGCATCATGGTCCCCATTTTCGTTAGATATATTATGATGCCTAAATTATAAAGGAAAATGTATAGTTTAAATCGTCTAAGTTGAGTAACGCCTGGGCTAACTCTTTTGTAAGTATATAACAGAAAGGAAGTACAGAGGGTGGCTCATCGGATTTAGACTTCAATGTGGTTATGTTACTTATCGACATTTTCCACCTCTGCTTAGTAACTAACCTATACACAATATCGTAATATCTATAATTTTGTTCATCTCTGGATTGTATCCCTCACTGCTCAAAGAAATACTGAGGAACCTCCGAACAAGAAAGCTCAAACTCGAGATTCTGTGATTTAGGGCATTTATCAAATATCTTCTAATAATTGCGAGAAAGTTTTTATTGGGGAAACACCGATTCAAAGAGCACCTAGGTCATTTCAGATAAATCTAGCGTTGCCCAACGTTTGATTGACTTGGGACATAAGGTAGGCAATAGTAATCTTAAATTATCGAAAGTAACCACGGATTACCGCAAGTTAGGATATATTGTAAAGTTTAGAAATCCGCAAAGTGAATCCACAATACTCAGTCAACACAATACTTTTTTAAATACCACAAAATAATTCAGGGTTCCTTTCACCATCGACACAAACCGGTTAGGCGTATCCACTGACACAAAAATAGTCCTTGGATTGCGTCACCCGGTGTTGCAACATCCGATATCGCTCATGAGGTGTTGCAACATCTGGTATGCATTTTTCCGCCTCCTATAGGGTTAGCGCAACCAAGTGCGCTCATCGTACAGAAAAGGGATGCGAGATCTACATCCCCGTTCCCAAAGGGGTTAGCGCATCTCATGCAATTATTATCGCGCTATGACACGCGCGTCTGCGCACCCTGAACATTAAACTTGTCATTAGCGCATTTATCCCATCAGGTGATTAAAACGTCAATCTGTTTGTTTATTGTGGTGAAGTAGTGCTTTGTTTGGTGAGCATTGCTTAGACCTTATTGCAATGGAATGTATCATAAAGCAGTTTGATGCTGAATGTCGAATTCTGCAATGTGATACCATAAATGAAAGCGAGTACGAGGTACTAGTTAGAACCAAGCTATCTAACGAGGACTGCAACAGCCAGTGTGTCGAATGGATCAAAATATTTTCTACTATGAGAAAAATACAGTGGATTGTCTATAAAACCTAACAATTTGCAGAGACTTCAATTTAGAAAAGATTTCGTTTGTCAACACAACAGTAAAAATAAAACAAGAAACAAGAGAGCACACGTGCCCGAAATTTAGAATGCCCTGCTAAATTGATTTTTAAAGTGAAGACATCTAACAAATACACGAAATTCAGAGACCCGCTGTTGAAGGAAAATCTAAACACAATAATTGAGGTAATAAAATTCATAATTTTATGCTACATTCATTTATGACGCAGTTGTGTAAAAAATATTTGGACAGGGGGCTCTGTTGTTCTGTTCCTATTACACAAATTATTTTCATATTCATTTTGTTCACAATCATTGAATTAATGTTGCTGAAGCATTTAGTTACCCACGAGTGAGCGTGGAAACGAGTGAAACATTTCAAAAATACTTTAAAGACGGAATGTTACCCAGTGAACCAAAAAGTTTTCATAGATCATGCGTAGTTGCAGTGACACCTGTAGAACAAATATGTGAAATACTTGCTCACGTAAATACACTTGATCGTAGCATGTTCTTCGACATTTAGAAAGCGTTTCATGCGGTCAACCATTCCCTTTTATTGCAAAAATTGGAGCATTATGGCATAAGAGGAAATGCATATTTATGGCTAAAAAGCTACCTGTCTGTGAGAAGTCAGGCTATCAGGATACGACAGGCAGGTAAGAACTATATGTCTGGATTCTCAGCCGTGTCGAGCGGCGTGCCTCAGGGCAGCATATTGGGCGCTGTTTTGTTTACAATTTTTCTTAACGATATTGTTTATGATCTCCAACAATACCACTTAACTTTGTACGCAGATGACACCACTGCTGCAATCTCAGGGGAATATTTTGAAGAGCTTGGTGCTGCAGCTAATGTGTGTGTGTGTCTCAGGTGTCAGCCTGGTGTTCGCGAAATGGTCTGGTTCTTAACACGTGGAAGACTGAAATGCCTCTTTTTTCTCCGGTGGGTGTGCATCCGAATCTGAGCCTATATGTGGGATCTGATAACGGTTCAATAAGACAGGGCACGTCTGTAAAGTTTTTGGGGCTCCATCTGGATTCTAACTTATCATGGGATGTCCATGTTGACCATGTGGTGGCCTCTCTTGCATCTAGGAATTACGCGTTGTTGCAGCTGAGGGATTCCTTGAGTGCTCAGGCGTTGTTGACACGCTACTATGGTAGTGTCAACTGTCTCCTGGCATATGGTTTGCTGTGTTAGAGCGGCTTGGTGCAGAAGAGAATTGTCCGCACCATGTTTGGCCTGCCGTCTTTCGCATCTTGTAGACCATTATTTATACGGTATGGCATTTTAACAATGACGTGCCTATATATGAATGAGGCGCTTTGTTACGTCAGAAGAAATATTGCAATTTTTAGTGCCTGCGGTAATATTACAGCGTATGAAACAAGACAGGCTAAAAATTTGTATGTTCCCCCTACAGGATCGAACAGATTAATCGGGCACCTCGCAACACTGCAATGCGCTTATATAATCATTTACCTGACAGCGTCAAAAATTTGAGCAGCCTCAGGCAATTTAAGATTACTTTAAAATCGTTTTTTAGAGAGCATTCTTTTTATTCTGTGGACGAATATTTTAATTTTTAATTTCAGCGTTGATAAGCTGTTTTTTGTGTTCTGACGATTTCCGATATCTTGTAGAGATCTATGGAGGAGTTCTAATAAATAAATAAATATAAAATTTATATGAAACTTGGTGGTAAGTTTTTTAAATTTTGATTGGTAATTTCAGTGGTACAAGTGAAGGTATTTCATTTTAGGAAGGAAAATTACGGCACACGACAGATAAAGAGCGTCGCAAATAAATTCTTGAAAAAAAAACATGTTTTGAGACAAATGTGGTAAAAATCACTATCCGAACGTCCTTTTTGCTGCGTCTTACCTACGTCTTTCATGCAAAGAGCTCATACTTGTCGTTTTGCAGGGGAAGTTGCTTTTGTATATTCGAGTGGTTCTTGCGATCAAGGCGGATCCTTTGTTACCTTTATATTCGGAGCTTCCAAAATAACTGGCGTACCACTATGTTTCATAATCCATGAATTTCCGACAGGATAGGTATACGAATTGTGGTTTAAGAAGATTCGTGACTTGACTGGAAACAAAGGATTTTATGGAAAGGGCTTCTCAGCCATTTTTATGACAGACAATAGTTTTGCCGAAAGGAATGCACTGAAAAAAGTCTTCCCAAATTCTGTCCTAATGCTGTGCATGCTCATCCACAACCTACAAGCTAAGTGAAGGTGACTGTAAAAGAGTTCCAATAATATTGAAACTGATGACCGAAGAACATTGATGCTCTTATTCCGCGACGCTCTTTTAGCTCACAACAAAATTGACTGTGAATTGAAGAAATAAACATTATGCAGTCATTCTATAGTTGGTAAACATAATTTGTTTTTTTGATTATTTCAAAAAGCATCACTTGATTAGAAAAGCTGAGTTGTGCCACTGTTTTCGCAAAGAATATGCTACAAGAGGACATAACACAAACAACATAATCAAGGTTTTCATCCGTATATTCAAAGATCAAATCTTAAAGAGGTGCAAAGCTTTCAATGCAATATCTTTGGCCAATTTTGTTTGCTCATTGGAGAAATTTTTTAAGCAAAAGATAATTTAATGTGTGAATGAACGTGTTATGAGACTCCAGTCATTCTATAGTTGGTAAACATAATTTGTTTTTTGATTATTTCAAAAAGCATCACTTGATTAGAAAAGCTGAGTTGTGCCACTGTTTCGCAAAGAATATGCTACAAGAGGACATAACACAAACAACATAATCAAGGTTTTCATCCGTATATTCAAAGATCAAGTTTTAAAGAGGTGCAAAGCCTTCAACGCAATATCTTTTGCCAATTTTGTTTGCTCATTGGAGGAATTTTTTAAGCAAAAGATAATTTAATGTGTGAATGAACGTGTTATGAGACTCCAGTCATTCTATAGTTGGTAAACATAATTTGTTTTTTGATTATTTCAAAAAGCATCACTTGATTAGAAAAGCTGAGTGGTGCCACTGTTTTCGCAAAGAATATGCTACAAGAGGACATAACACAAACAACATAATCAAGGTTTTCATCCGTATATTCAAAGATCAAGTCTTAAGGAGGTGCAAAGCTTTCAACGCAATATCTTTGGCCAATTTTGTTTGCTCATTGGAAGAATTTTTTAAGCAAAAGATTGCAATAAAGCCTGCCTTCTTGTCGTGGAAAAAAGGACAGGCACAACTTTTACAGCCGGATCTTCAGAAGATAGCAATATTTTGTATAGAGTTGACATGATAATTAAGCAATGCGTTTGTCCAGCTGGAGCAGGAGGAAAATTCTACCAACATTTTTGTGCTGTTTACAACACAGGTATTAACTTGCTAACTACCCCACATCTGATATTGTTTGATCACGTTAAGCTTGACAGTTTGGCACTTGGAAAAAAAATAGGTAGCGCCTTATGGGTGTGAAAGAAACGAAGTGAGATGATCCAGCGGTAATCGGGATTTTCATGCGAAATGAACTAGATGGTTCCAACTCAAGAAATGCAACCGCCAGATAATTGTTATGATGAGATAGCAGAGCTTATATCGTTTAAGGATAATTTAAAGAAGCTTCATATCTTCACAGAGTCTGAAACTTCATATCTTCGCATTATCATCCTTCAGAATGTATGCTAAAGAACAAAGGAACCAAACGCAAAGTTAAATCGCATTGAAAGTGAACAAGGTTTTTACAAAATTTGCTCGGCGATAAAAATATAAGGTCTGGGAGACGGATCAAAGTCCAACCAACATCAATTGCGTGCCGTAAGAAGAGCGAACTGCATGTAGACACGAGAGCAATGCAGGGAGGTAGACCAGCTAACACCGAACTGAGGATGGAAGCCAATAAGAAAAAAAGATGATTGAGTGCAAATATTTTTCTCAACAAAACAACAAATGTAAAAAGTCATGGCAGGGATAACTAGCTTTTCAGAATATTAGTATTTTTTATACTATTCCTCTACTCTGTTTTTTATTTATTTTGTTTATTTTTGTTACGTAGAATAGATACTTACCTACCTACCTACCTGAATGGCGTTATTTTTTTATACGTAGCTACTTAAGGCATTTAATAAAACTTTGTATGCTAGTTTTTGACAATATGACTAGTATTTTTTATATGTACCTACAAGAAGGCGCACTTACAAATCTCATTGCAGAGTGCTTATTCACATGTATGTGCGTTAACTGCTTAGGGAACGGAGGCAGGTCTCGCATCCGTTTCCTACACTATTTGCGCACTTGGTAGCGCTACCCCTATAGGAAGCTGGAAGAAAAGACATACTATGGATAAAACTCTCTCCCAGGGCTGCAACTAAATTCATCTGTTGTATTTACCGGTCACCTTCTGACAACAACTTTGTCTAGCTCTTCGACTACCTTTCTGAAAAAACGACCATCTGTGATCTGAATATCCTTCCTCCGAGGTCACTATTTTGGTGACTTCAATGTCCATAAGGAATGGCTAGGATCTTCAAAAACCGATCCACAAGGAAGAGCAGCGGAGACCTTTGCAGTCAGCAATTCTTTAGCCAATATGGTTCAGCAACCTACTTACTTTCCTCGCATCCCAACACACAGCTCAAATCCCTTGGATCTCCTTCTTACTACAAATCCTGACTGCTATAAGATATCAGTCACCGCCCCCCTGCGTCGCTCAGACCACTGCATGTTCATTGCTTCCTGTGCAATGCAACCCGAGGTCACACAATCATCACACCCAGGTATCGTTTGGCACTACAACTCCGCGAACTGGGACAAAATGTGAGATTACTTTTCCTTATTTCCATGGGCATCTGTCTGCTTCTCTTATCCTGACCCCTCTGATATCTCACAAAACGTCACCGAAATTATCCAAGCTGGCATGGAATTATTTATTCCACGTACACAGAAAACTTCTGCAGCCACTCAAAAGCCCTGGTTCTCTAAATCCCGTGACAAGGCCAGACTTGAAAAGGTCAACGCTCACAAAAAGCTTCTACACAATTCCAGTCAAGAAAACCGTCAAGCATTTAACAACACAAGAAACCGCTATGTCCGCATTCTTTCTGAGGCAAAAAACTCGTTTAATAACCACATCAAAAACAAAGTTCTCTTAAGCTCCAGCGGCAGCAAACCCTTCTGGACTCTTGCTATATCTATTGGGAATAATTTCTGCAAGAGCACGGTCCACCTCTTGCCTCAGGGGATGAAATTGTTTCTACCGCCGTGGGCAAGGCTGAACTTTTTGCCTCGTTGTTCGCCGGCTATTCTGCTCTCAACCCACCTCCAAATGTTCAACCACCAACAGTCCCCAATGTCGCGCATAAATTGACGGATATCACTTTCAAAACTAAAAATGTACGAAAGATGCTCTCTTCTCTTAATACCAGGAAAGCCTCTGGCATTGACGAGATCCCAGCAATTGTTCTCAAAAAATGCGCACCAGAACTTGCTCCTGTCCTGACTCGTCTGTTTCAGACATCTTACAATAGAGGCATATTCCCTAGTAACTGGAAAACTGCTTGAGTATAACCCGTTCCCAAGAAAGGATCCAAAGCGCTTTCTAGCAACTACAGGCCTATTTCTTTCCTGTCAGTCGTCTCTAAAGTGATGGAAAAGTATATAAACACTGAATTACTAAAATTTCTTGAAAAACACAGTCTAATCCACGACAGGCAATATGGATTCCGTCAGCACAGATCAACTGCCGACCTCCTTTCCTTTGTTACCCATTCTTGGAACAAGTCTATGGAACTACACGGTGAATCCCAGATTGTCGCTCTAGACATATCCAAAGCATTCGACCAGGTCTGGCACGCAGCGCTGCTTAATAAACTGCTGGCCTATGGCCCACCACCAAACCTCTGCACGTGGACAGCAAATTTCCTCTCCAACCGGAGCATTTCTGTTGTCGTGGATGACCATTCCTCTAAACTGTATCCAATTATTGCAGGCGTTCCTCAAGGTTCAGCTTTAGCCGCTACTTTGTTTCTTCTCCACATCAATGACCTCCTCTCTAGCACATCCAACCTAGTTCACAGTTACTCGGACGACAGCACCCTCCACTTAAATATACAATATTCTAAGCCTGTCTCTTCAGCCCAATTAGATGATGATAGCAGACTCATGGAGGGTTTTGTCACCGTGGATCTCCAAAAATATTAGACTGGGGAAGAGGAAATCTTATACAATTCAACCCCACCAAATCACAGTCTTGCTTTCTTTCTCATAACAGATACACCAGCCCTAGACCCATCACAATAAACAACCAAGTTATTCAAAGTAATGAGTCCCTTTCACTTGTTGGCATTTATGTGGATCGAAATCTCAATTGGCACCAACATGTCACATCAATTGCAAAAGCGGCTGCTAAGAAATTAGGTTTCCTCTTCCGGGCTCGCAAATACTTTTTACCAGCTAATCTCTATACCCTATATACTTCACAAATAAGACCAAACCTCGAATACTGCTCCCATATATGGGGTGCTGCTGCCGCTTCTACACTCCATTCAGAAGAGAGCTATACATCTCATCGGTGACCCTACCCTCACCCAAAGGCTGCCATCCCTTGCCCACCGACGTGCCGTTGGTGACCTATCTCTCTTTTTTATAGATATCTGCAGGGGCACTGCTCAGAGGGGCTTTCTTCCATAGCTCCTCCACCTGCTGCCCCCAAAAGATCTACCAGGGGAACAGAGCGAATGCACCCTTTTACTGTCCAGGTCACCAGACATAGAAAATCTTCTTATGCCCGCTCTTTTGTCCCGTGGACTTCTATGTTGTGGAACTCCTTGCCGGCACATGTTTTTCCTTCTCCCCCGAACCTCCAAACCTTCAAGTCCAGAATTAACCAGTTGCCTCTTTCCTCCTGGTCGACACCCACGGTACGATAGTATTTAGGGTGTAAGCCCTCGTGGTGTGTTGTTGAAATAAAAAAATAAAAAAATAAAAAAAAGGAAAGGGAAAAATGAATCGGGCATTTCATCATCCGGTATTGCATCATTATCCGGTATTACATCATTTTTAGTGTATAGTGTAGGTATACAAATAGCATAATTTTGCCCATACAGTTAGTTTAGCGACAACGCATGACTCTTGAGGCTTTTTAAAGTGATTCTGTTTTTTGTTTCAGTTTCCAGCCTCGGTCTTTTATCATAAGAGTATGTCGAGTACAAGCTGAAACATCCTGTATAAGTAAAAAAATTTTAATATTGTAGGTATTTCGAACCAAAAAATACTTATAATACTATAAATATTCAAATAAAGGCGTAAGAGAAAAATTCCCCTTATTTGGCCCGTCAGTACATTTTTTAATAAAAATTTTACTGAAACACACTATATAACTTTAACTGAATGATACTTTCGAAAGATGCCTGTTAATAATTAAGTAGTCAAAACATGGAGCAGCGAAATTTTAATAGAATCTCTATAAAGTTCATCTAATTTAACTTAGAGGAACATAAACGGTTAAAAAGGAAGCTTGATGGGGACAAATGTCGCCCTTGGGAGCGATAAAATGTTATTCTTGTTTTCCAATAAAATGGTTCAAATTGGGTGGCCACTATAAAAAGCTGGAAAACATCGCGACATTGTTCTAGATTAATTTAAACGGGTCGGTAAATTTTCCACTTGTCGTCGGTGCTATATAATATAATACCAATAATAATTATTATATTTCTGTGACAGGGATAGTCAGTAAGAGATCCTCAGAATCACACACGAAACTCCACGCTACCGGTAAACCTAGTCAGCTTACTGCAGAAAACCACACTCTTACAACCATCCATATAAGATGGAATAAACAGTAAAATGCTTGTTTTATGCTGCCTTACATAACTCATATTATCAACGTGTGTCTGAGAACCTCATACTTTCCACCTCTGGAAAACTGCAGGTGTTTTGCCGTTTCATAAAGTATCCTGTCCTACAAGTTATAATGATTTGAGACCATTGAGTATTGTCTAAATATTAGAAGAGGTAGTCGAGAAGTAGTTAAGAGGCTTCATCGTAGCTAATGAAATGTTGGCTGAGACACAGGCGTGGTTTCAAAGCGGTACTAGTTGTACCACGGCTCTTCTCCATATAACAGACCATATCATGGCACGTGATGAAGGTGCTGCTAGACTTCTCAAAAGCATTTGGCACCATACATCAGGGGATTTTGTATCAATACTCCACTATATGGGTTTATCACCTGAGGCAGTCATATTGATTGAAAGTTTGTAAGGCTAGATGTATTCTCACCACAATTAGAACCGTAAACCGGTTTCGTTCTAGTTAGAGCTCGTCAGTAAGGCATACTAATTGCAGCGAAAATAAAGCTATAAGTAATACGGCTATGGTAGCGAGCCTCGCAAAACTAAGTGAGATGTAAGACAAGCTTTTTACACGTGTCACCAAGTAGTATGTTGTCACGGCAGCTCCAAATAACACAGAATGTCAAAAAATAGAGACTGCGTACAACCAACTAACAGTTTAGTAAATTGTCAGCACTGGCCCATGTATTCCCCAATATAGGACAATGTATGTAAGGCTAGACGAGCTCTAACTAGAGCGAAACCGGTCTACGGTTCTAATTGTTGCGAGAATACATCTAGCCTTACATACTTTGTCCCTATATTTGGGGAAGAAATGGTCCAGGGCTGACAATTTACTAAATTGTCAGTTGGTTGTACACAGTCTCTATTTTTTAACATTCTGTGTTATTTGGAGCTGCCGTGACAACATACTACTTGGTTCCGCAACGAGATGGCGACACGTGTAAAAAGCTTGTCTTACATCTCACTTAGTTTTGATTTGAAAGTTATTTACACAAAAAGGCGCAGTGTATGAAGGAATAAATCCTCTTAGTAGACCGCCATTACCTAGGCTAAGGTCATCTAGAAAGCTGGCAATTATATTAGAACTTTTGAACACAATAATTTTGCCATCGCAGCTTTTAGAGATTAACACATTGGAGCCATGCATACGCTGATTTACTGTGCAGCAACTGCAATAATTAAAGCTCTAGGCATTAAGATTTTTGATCGAAGGTCTAATCACAGAAACTCTCGTCAAAGATTGCGCCGTGGGAAAAAAGGTTGATAAGAAGAGTGGAAACACATAGAAAAGAAATTGGACAACTGAAGCAATACAGAGTACAGACAAGAAAATTGCAGAAACGAGTAGAGGAAATTATAGGCCGATTTCGACCACACTCAGCAGAGGATCCAGTCAACCACACAGCACAAGAATGTTTGAAACATCTTAAAACAGAAGCTTTCTGTCTACGCAGAACGTTTAAGGAGATATAAGGCGCGCAACAATAGGAAGTGCAACAATACAATGTTTTAACGCTCTGAAAGGACTTTCTACCGTCGGCTTAATTCTACTACGAATTCAGCCGCCGATACTTTTCCAAATAAGGAACAAACTGAAGAGTTCTGGAAAAGTAAACTAGCCACACCATCCTCCTGCAGTATTGGAGCCAGTTGGGTTAACGAAGAACACCGGGCTTGTCAGAGTTATGAACAGATGTATCATGAGCCGTTTACCACAGATGAAGTCTCAGGGGTTATTAAAGAGCTTCATAATTGGAAGGCACCCGGGCCTGATGGCGCCAAAACTTTTGACTGAAGAAATCTGGGTGTACACATCATCTATTGGCGGTGTTAATAAATGATGTTATACTTGACCCAAAGAAGATGCCATTGTTTTTCACACAATGAGATACGTATCTTCTGCCAAATGACCAGCATTGTTGTGCAGACCCCGGCAGATACCAACCAATAACTTGTCTTCAGACCCTATATAAGTTGATCATATACTCCCTTTAGGAGAAACGCATATATGCGCACTGCGAACGAAACAACATAATTGCGAGCCAGAAAAAAGGGTGTGCCAAAGGATCTATGGGATGCAAAGGACAGCTAATAATTGATTCGGTTGTGTGCAATCAAGCTTACAATGGACGAATAAATCTGTTTGCTGCCTACGTGGATTACAAAAATGCATTTAATTTAGTTCCACACGCATTGCTTATAAGTGTGCTGAAGATCTATAAGATTGATACTTATATCCTGAGGTTCCTTGAACACACAATGCAGAACGAAAATTCAGTTACGGGTAAAAACGAGTGATAACATCGTAACCAGCACGATACCAATTAGAAGAGGTATATTTCAAGGCGACTCGCTAAGCCCATTGTGGTTCTGCCTCGCATCGAATCCACGATCAAACCGTCTGAACTCTACCAGATATGGCTTCAGTATAAAAAGCAATGGCACGGAGCAAACGAGCATAAATCGTCTGCTGTATATGAATGATCTTAAGCTGATGGCCTCCACAAAAAACCACCTGAAACAAGTCCTTAAAATCGTGGAAGAGTTTTCCAGAGATATCGACATGAAGTTCGGGCTTGACAAGTGTCGCACCTTATGTAAAGTCAGAGGGAAGCTACAACGAAATATATATGAAATGCAGAATCGCCAGCAAATTGCATCGATGGGTGTAGAAGAGTGTTATAAATACCTGGGAATACAGCAAGCGAGGAAAATAAACCACTCAGTAATGAAGAACAATCTGACAAATGAGTTTACGAAACGAGTAAAGCAAGTGGTGACAGCACATCTCAACAGCAAGAACCTGATTAAAGCTTTTAATACATATGCATTTTCTGCTTTTAGCTATTCATTTGGGATTGTAAACTGGAGCCAAACGGACATCGGAAACCTACAGCGGAAGGTGCGAACACTCCAAACAAATCCAAAAAGCATTGCCCCCGTAGTGCTATCGAGCGAGTAACCCTACCTAGACACCAAGGTGGAAGAGGGACGTTAGATATTGGTAAACAGTTAGAGCAGTAGATATTGAACCTACGTACTTATTTCCATCAGCGGGCGGTTACTTCTGAACTACACCGTGCCATATGCGAAGCAGCTGATTAAACACCGCTACAATTAAAAAAAAGTGAAATACAAAGTCACCATCAGACTCATCAGCACAAGCTGCAATCTTGGATGCAGAAGTCTCTCCATGGGCAACGTCTGAATGAGACCTCCCAGGCACATGTCGACAAATTGGCATCGAACTCCTGGTTGATGTCCGGACAGATGTTTCCAGAGACCGGGGAGTTTTTGGTGGACATACAAAATCAGGTCATCCCTACAAGAAACTACCTGAAGTATATAGTTGGGAGATAATTCGGTCCAAGATGACAAATGTAAATTTGGGTGTCAGTCATCAGAGACTATCCAGCACGTCACCGGAGGATGTCAAGCGTTTGCCAAACAGGGTATAAAGAGAGGCACGACGCAGTTGTGAAAATACTTCATCGAGAACTGACTCTGAAACTGCGACTTTTAAATCTTAGTATGGTGCCCTAGTATAAATACACTCCCGAGCCTGTTCTAGAGAACTCAGGATACAAGTTGTACTGGGATCGAACCCTGCTCACAGACCAACGGGTTGCCCACAACAGGTCAGACATAATAATAGTAGATAGGTCCTGCAACCAAGTTACGCTGGTGTGGCCATTTCGAAAACTAATAATCTAGAGATAAAGTACCACGAGTGGAGAGACTGTGGAGGGCAGATAGTGTCCGAGTGATTCCAATACTCATGTCGTCCACTGATGTGGCTCCTAAGAATCTTCCAGAGAACATTAAGAGACTGTGTCTTGGAGAGCATTTTTATAAAGTTATGCAGAAAGCGGTAATACTTGCAACTGCCCACACCGTGCGAAGATTCCTAGGAAATGAAGATGTACCGGGTTGTTTAGGGCCCGATAAATTGGAAAAGGCTCCATCTGAGCTTAATCCTTTTGGTATGAATATAATTCATGGCCAATGTGGATGATAAAACCATAGTACAACACACGTGTTCAAGAACTTTTACCAAGGAATTATGGGCATAGACGAGAGTCTTGTCAGTGGTTTTTAAATAAATTGGAATACGAGCAACATTTCTCTTGTTGTGTTCTTTTTACATCATTTACAAGAATGGGAATAATAAGTTTCCATAACTTGCATAGCTGGTCTGAGGAAAATCCCCACCTACCAAGAGTAGAAAACTCGCAGTATCACTGTTTTGTAAATATTTGAGCTGGTATTACTGAAAATTAAAAATTATTGGTCCAATTATTCTGCCAGATAGACTAAATCCATGTGTCATATTTAAATTTTCGGATGAATGATCTGCTCGAACTATTACGAGATGCATAACTGTGGTAACAAATGAAAAAAAGGCTGGGGCACAGGTGTTTTTTTAGAAAATTAATACAGTAATAGCACGCATGGCCCTGATGAAGCTGTCCACTTTTTTAGCAGTACAATATCTACTAGCTTAAACAACTTTCACCCTCCAAATTTCATTCAGATTGTTACAGGTGTTTCTGAGAAATTCGGGATAAACAAAAAATCTGTAACACCCTGTAGCTACGAAACATTACCTTAAGCATTCGACCAGGTCTGGCCAGCAGCGCTGCTTAATAAACTTCCGGCCTATGGCCTACCACCAAAACTCTGTGCCTGGACAACAAATTTCCTCTCCAACCGGAGCATTTCTGTTGTCGTGGATGACCATTCCTCTAAACTGTATCCAATTAATGCAGGAGTCCCTCAAGGTTCAGCTTTAGCCCCTACTGTGTTTCTTCTCAACATCAATGACCTCCTCTCTGGCACATCCAACCTAGTTCACAGTTACGCGGATGACGGCACCCTCCACTCAAATATACAATATTCATAGCCTGTCTCTTTAGCCCAATAGATGAAGATCGCAGACTCATGGAGGGTTCTGTCTCTGTGGGTGTCCAAAAAAATATTAGACTGGGGAATTAGAAATCTTGTACAATGCAACTCCACCAAATCTCAGTATTGCTTTCTATCTCATAAGAGATACACCAGCCCTAGACCCATCACAATGAACAACCAAGTTATTCAAAGTAATGAGTCCTTTTCACTAGTTGGCATTTCTGTGGATCGAAATCTCAATTGGTACCAACATATCACATCAATTGCAGAAGCGGCTACTAAGAAATTAGGTTTCCTCTTCCGGATTCGCAACTACTTTTCACCAGCTACTGCTGCCGCTTCTACACTCGCTATCCTGGACTCCATTCAGAAGAGAGCTATACGTCTCATCGGTCACTCTACCCTCACCCAAAGACTGCCATCCCTTGTCCACCGACGTGCCGTTGGTGACCTCTCTCTCTCTCTCTCTCTCATATATATATAGATATCTGCACGGGCACCGCTCAGAGGAGCTTTCTTCCACAGTTCCTCCACCTGCTGCCCCCAACAGATCTACCAGGAGAACAGAACGAATGCACCCTTTTACTGTCCAGGTCACCAGACATAGAACAACTGTTATGCCCGCTCTTTTGCCCCGAGGACTTCCAAGTTGTGGAATTCCTTGCCGGCACATGTTTTTCCTTCTCCTCCGAACCTACAAACCTTCAAGTCCAGAATTAACAAGTTGCCTCTTTCCTCCTTGTCGACACCGACGGTACGACAGTATTTAGGCTGTAAGCCCTCGTGGTGTGTTGTTGAAATATAACAACAAAAAATATTAGACTGGGGAAGTAGAAATCTTGTACAATGCAACTCCACCAAATCTCAGTCTTGCTTTCTATCTCATAAGAGATACACCAGCCCTAGACCCATCACAATGAACAACCAAGTTATTCAAAGTAATGAGTCCTTTTCACTAGTTGGCATTTCTGTGGATCGAAATCTCAATTTGCACCAACATGTCACTTCAATTGCAGAAGCGGCTGCTAAGACATTAGGTTTCCTCTTCCGGGCTCGCAAATACTTTTCACCAGCTAATCTCTATACCTTATATACGTCACAAATAAGGTCAAACCTCGAATACTGCTCCCACATATGGGGTGCCGCTGCCGCTTCTACACTCGCTATCCTGGACTCTATTCAGAAGAGAGCTATAAGTCGGTGACCCTACTCCCACCCAAAGGCTGCCATGCCTTGCCCACCGACGTGCCGTTGGTGACCTCTCTCTCTCTCTCTTTTATAGATATCTGCACGGGCACTGCTCAGAGGAGCTTTCTTCCATAGTTCCTCTACCTGCTGCCCCCAACAGATCTACCAGAGTAACAGAGTGAATGCACCCTTTTACTGTCCAGGTCACCAGACATAGAACATCTGTTATGCCCGCTCTTTTGTACCGAGGACTTCAAAGTTGTGGAATTCCTTGCCGGCACATGTTTTTCCTTCTCCTACGAACCTCCAAGTCCAGAATTAACAAGTTGCCTCTTTCCTCCTTGTCGACACCCACGGTACGATAGTATTTACGCTGTGAGCCCCTGTGGTGTGTTGTTAAAATTAAAAAAAAAAACGAAGCAAAATCCTACCTATGTTGATAGGAAAAAAATATTACCTTTACGTGAGGAATCTAACCACGAGCGATGGCGCATACCTTTTGAAACACCATATATATATATATATATATATATATATATATATATATATATATATATATATATATATATATATATATATATTAAAACTGGTACTGAATGTGGGTTTTACGGGTCATAGTTCGAATAATAAAATTTTTCAAAATTCGAAAATTGACTTAAAGGAAGCTGATTCTCTTAACTACAATAGGCTATTAGATACTTCAAAACACACTATACTATGATAAATCTACATTTAAATAGAAACACATAGGCCTCAATTCTGTTATCATATTTAGATAACGATGGAATGAAAACAATCATGGGATAGCATACTTGAGTATCCATACACACTCAGCTTCACTACGTTAACTATTCTGGTAATTAGTTATGGCAATTATATTTCTGCTTTATTAAAATTTATCAAACCAATTTGAATCGTCTTTTTAGGAGGGAATATTAAAATCTCTGGACGCAGCAAGTGCGTTATGGTAGTGAATTTTCTTTAAAATATTTTTAATAGCACATGTCTTTCTTTGATGAAAGCAGGCATCAAACTTGGTTGCCTATATAGTAGAAAGAATGTACCATATTTCATCGAAATAAATTTATTGTTTGAAAATATATAAACATTTTTCACAAGTCTGGATGCAGCAAATGAGTTATGGAAGTGAATTTCCATAAAAATGTTTTTAATAGCAAATGCGAGCAGGCATCAATCTGATTATCGGTATAGCCTATGTAGTAGAAACAATGTACTATATTTTATCAAAATTACTTATGATTTGAAAATATACAAAAATGTTCCGAAAATAAACTTAAATGTTGGTTTCCTAACCAACAAAGCTTACGTTAATAGCAAATTGAGTTATTGAAATTTGAAGGATTTAATAAAAATTCGGTTAATTTGCAGATTAGCTCCCGAACGCTTTTCAAAAAATTGTTTTCAGAAATATTACTAGGACCCCACCTGGATGCACAAACCACAAGAAAAATTTCTTGTTCACATACAATTTTCCGGGAAAACCTGGTCCGATTTTGGCTAACGAACTTATCTAAGCCACTTGCAAAAGGAAGGTAGTCACCAAATTTGATCAAGATCGGTCCATTATTTTTTGAGTTATCGGTCGGATATATATATATATATATATATATATATATATATATATATATATATATATATATATATATATATATATATATATATATATATATATATATAAACACACAGATCTCCTCATTAGCGAATTAAAAAAAAATTCGCTAAAATCAAATCCACCTAACTAGGAACGAAAAGATTTAGAAAAATCATAACTGTATTTTTCTAAGCTAACCTTTACACAGTTAATCCAACGCTTCTTCAACAAAGCGATGATCTCCAAAAATTATTCTTAACTCAGTAACTAGTCAAAAAACTCAGAAATGGCCTGTTTTGGTTCATACGAAGAAAATCAGCGGCCTCGCAAGTGTTTCTTCAGCCCATGAGAGAGAAAATAGTCCGATGGAGGAATCGTACTTTTATTGGCTTGAATAATATCGAAATATTGTTATTACTCCCATATCCTCACAACAAGTGGAAGTATCGCATCGGCAACCAAAATTTCAAAATTTTTGTTTTGTTTAAACGTCGTAAAAAGTATCAGCAAATATAGAAAACATCATTTGAGAACGATTTTTTTTGTCTGTGTATCTGTCTGTTTGTAGCCACGATAACTTTAGAACGAATTGATATACCGTCTCAAATTTGGTATACAGTTAGCATAACGGTTCGGATTGTTTTCGGGTAAAATCGCTCCAGGGGGTAGGGGATAAATGGGGGGTGGTTTGGTGAAAATTGACATTTTTTCGTTAAAACTCCAGTAATATAACGTTTTAGGGTTAGTTTACTAGAAAACTTTTGATTTCATCAAACATCTGGTATCCTCTGCTGAAATTAAATTAGGGGTTTAATTCGTGGGGGTGGAACATCGGTGACAGAAATTTCGATTTTTTTTTTGCTAAAACGGTGTAAAAAGTCTGAAAACCTATAGAAAACTTGATTTTGGAACAATTTTTTTTTGGTCTGTCGGTCGGTAGGTCTGTCGGCCTGTATGTCTGTCTGTTAGTAAGCGCAATAACTTTCTGACGAATTGAAATATCATCTTCAAACTTGGACAAAGGAACGCTTCGAATTGTTTTTGGGTAACATCGCTTCAGGGGTAGTCGATAAATGAGGGTACAAATTGGCATTTTCAATTTAAAACTCGAGTAATGAAACGTTTCAGAAGTTTTTGGGTATCTTTCTGGGGAGAGTAGGTTATCACAGCTACGTGGATGTTATGATTATGATTCAATTTGCAGCAGTATTTTTAAACCAATAGGAACAATGGGAATAAGTTTCGCTAGTCTCGTGAAGCAGCAAGTGCGTTATGGTCACTGATCTGGTGGCCTAAGATGACACAATCCAGTGCCAAACAAAAACTAGGCAAGATCCAAAGGATGGCTTGCCTAGGCATCACATGGGCCATGTCTTCAACCCCAACAGCCGCCATGGAGGTGTTGCTGGATCCCCCCAACCTGGCTGGTGAGTGAGTGCCGAGACGAGACGAGCGACCTGGCTGGGCAGAATGAGGTCACCCTCATCTGGGTGCCGGGTCACTCGGGGGTCAAAGGCAATGAAGATGCTGACAGCCTCGCGAAGAGAGGGTCAGCAGAACCATTAATGGAACCAGAACCGGCCCTGGGCGTGACAAAGAGCACTGCCAGGGGAGCCATTAAGTCCTGGATTAGAAACCAACACAAGGTGTACTGGGCAGACTGTCCAGGGCTTAGACATGGGAAGTCAATAATTGAGGAACCCAGTTCAAATAGAGCTGTGAAGCTGCTAAATCTTAGCAGAGGACAGCTCAGAAACATAACAGGTCTCTCGACGGGAAACATGGCCGTCAAGAAACACCTGCATAAAATACGGCGGTTCGAGGGGGACCTCGCATGCAGACTCTGCGGCGAGGGGGAGGAATCAGCCCAGCACATCTTGTGCGAGTGTAAAGCTTTGGACCGCAAAAGACAACTGATCTACGGTCAGTCTAGACTGGAGACAGAGCAATATAAAACTTCACCCTACCAATCGCTTTGCAGACTAGTTCAGGGCACAGTGATTTTGGAATGGGTGGGGTAAAAAGACTAAGGGCATGCACAATAAACCAAAGGTTGCAGTGCTATCGGGGCGGCAAGGCCGCGGACGAGCCCTGAGGGAGGAAAAAAAGTGCGTTATGGTAGTGAATTTTCATTTAAATGTTTTTAATAGCAAAGATGTCTTTTTTTTATAAAAGCAGACATCAAATTTGGTTACCAGTATAACCTAGATAGTAGAAACAATGTACTATATTTCACCAAAATAACTTTATTGTTTGGAAATGTACAAAAATTTCCCGAAAATAAACTTAAAATGTTGCAGAAAAAATTGGTTTCCTAGCCAACAAACCTTAGGTTAAAGAAATGCACTCACCGAATTTGATCATAATAAATTGGCCCATTATTTTTTCAGTTATTGGTGTGATACACACACACACACACAAATTCTGAACACGCTGTCAAGAAGCGAAACCGGTCGCAGTAACGTTGAAGAACATTCAGAACATCTAGAATTCAGAAGGGCCACTTGCTCTAGTTAGCTTACGCGCTGGCTACGTCCTTTATGTGCAGAAGGAAAACCAACAGTGAAGCCAGAGAAATAGTCTCCAAGTCTGTATTTAGAATGGAAGGGCAAAGCAAGTAAGGGCCAAAACAATGAATGAAATTTTTATCATACAAAAGCTTGTGATCTTGTACTCTCTGCACTCCTGGAGTAAAAAGTCTGGACGCAGCAAGTGCGTTATGGTAAATCATTTTCATAAACATATTTCATGTCACTAATTTTAGTGTAATATGTACTAACACAAACTTTAAATTTATTGTACTTACACCTCGTATACGTATATATTACAAAATAAATGAATTTAAAAGGCATTACAAATTACAATAAAATACATAAAAACTAGACTTACCTAATCCAGTCTTTTCTTTAAAAAGCAGTGGTGTACTAAAACCGTGCCTTTGGAAATACGATACTGTCAATTCACTACCGTGCATTTCTTTAACCGTATTTTGTGCTCCGAATGCTGGATCTTCCAGCTTCTCTTGGAGATTAAATGATCTTTTACCTTCGATCTCTTCATCTCCAAGTGCCCAGTCTTCCGAGTAAAGTTTCTTCTGTTTGCGCTCCCGCTAAAACAAAAGATTAACTGTCAATAATTGGTTTTATCTGAAAAACACTGTCAAATTCGACTCAAATTGGATGCTCATCATTGACATCTTGAAAAGCGTAAGACGTAGAATCTAGGAGTTCGTTTAAAATGTATTTAAGTTATTAGAAAAAACCTCAGCGGACTTATCTTGATTCTCACACGTTGTAGATTTTATCATTAAGATAGTTTTTCTTGAGAAATGTTTAATAAACAGTGGACCGCCCCCAATTTTCATTTTACTTTATTAAATATTTTTCACAATTTTTTATAGCAGCAATTTTTATTATGTAAGGGTATACTAATATCTAGTGAAGCTGGAAACTTTCCAGTGAGCAAAACTGAATTAGCTGCTATGGTAACATCTGTTTTTTTATAAATACCAAAGTCTGGACGCAGCAAGTGCGTTATGGTAGTGAATTTTCATAGAAATGATCTGGCACCAAATATTTGATTATAACTTTTTTTCTTGTAACATAGAAATCTAAATTTTGGTGTATTGTTTACCTTTTATATCGTACACCTGCCTACCAAATTTGGTTATCATAGCTTTTTTATTTTTTGAGATAATTTTTTTTTCTAATCAAAACTCAAAATTTTCCCGGAAAACCTTGTCAGATTTTCCTGGCTAACGAACGTATTCAAGCCACTTACAAAAGTAAGGTACATTCCAAATTTGGTCAAAATCGGTCCATTATTTTTTGAGTTATCGATGTGATTATATATATATACATACATATATATATATATATATATATATATATATATATATATATATATATATATATATATATATATATATATATATATATATATATATATATATATATATATATATATATATATAAACATATAAAAATTGAAACTGACCTCGGATATGGGTTATAAGCGCCCTAGTTCGCGCTCATTTGCACAAAGTTATTCAAAATTCAAAAGTCGGGATCTCCCCATTAGTGAATTTTTTCTACGAAAATTCACTAAAAGGAGGAGGTTATATGTTAGTCTGTATGTATTTTTTTTTAAGTATGGACCAATTTAAAAAACCTTTTTTTGTTTGAAAGGGTATCCTCCTCAGTTGGTTCCATTTTTAACCAAGTCAGGATCTGTAGATGGAATCTCTAAAAAAGAATAATTCCATTGGCTTTAGCAAAATCTTGAGCCTCAAGGCTTTTATGGCTTATGTGACCATCCAGAATTAAGAGGACCTTATCTTGTTTTGTTGGTTTAATGTGCTTGACAAAGTGGTTCAACCATTTGACAAATATGTTCTTGTCCATCCGGCCATGCTCCTGAGTAAATGCAACTGATCCAGCGGGAACGTTGTCCATTAATTCTTTCTTCAATTTTTTCTAGGGTAAATTAATGCTGGTGGCACATAGACTCCTGCAGCGCTGAAACTACTGTAAGGTGCTGCCCACGTTCGGCGCTTGTTATAACACCGACTGGTTTCTTACCTTTACAGGCTATAATCTTAGAATTTTTGGAAGGTACGGTAGAGAGACCACTTTCATCCATATTAAATATTTTTGTACAGTCAAACTTCACATCTTCCATAGCTTGAACTAGCAACACGAAGTACTTTTTTAATTGAGGCTTATTAAAAGCACGGGCCCTAGCTGACGATGTGGACTCAGGGGTTCGAAGGGACAATGTGGGATTCCGGGTTAGAAAATCCTTTAACCAATCCCACCCAGCTTTTCTCTATTGAATGTGTGGAGAATTTCATTTTTTTCAGCCCACTGGTAAGCTAGCTTACGAAGCTCAATTGTTGTTATTCCAAAAAACTATTTTCTAAATTTTTAACGTGTTCCGCTAACTCTTGCGCCTGCTTGATGGAAAAAGTACTTTTCTTGCCGCCCATATAACCTTTCGTAAAACCAGTGGCAAATCGGTTACCACTCACTTTATTAGCTCGCCTTCTTAGTGTTCCAAAAGGCACTTTGAAAGTTTTTGAAGCGCGCAGCCAACCCATTTGTTTATCTTCGATAGCCTTTATGGCTGCCTTTATAGCCTCCTCACTCCAGCCGTGCCGGTTACTCTTTCGCTGGTAGTTTCCTACCATAGTTATTAAACTAGAACCATTAATAAAAACTCTGGACGCAGCAAGTGCGTTATGGTAGTGAATTTTCATTTAAATGTTTTTATTGCAAATATGTGTGTTTTCTTTTTATTTAAGAAAGCAGGCATCAATTTTAGTTACCAGTATAACCTATATAGTAAAAACAATGTGCCATGTTTCATAAAAATAACTTTATTGTGTAAAAACGTACAAAAATTTCCAAAAGCAAACTTAAAGTGTTCCCGGAAAAACTCGTTTCTTGGTCAACCTTATAGGTTAATAGCAAATTAGGCTATTCAAATATAAAGCATTTGATCAAAATTCGCTACCATAACGCACTTGCTGCATCCAGAATTTCTTTTCTTACAAACATGCATTATATTTCGATGGAAAATGCAAAAATGCAATAACATAAGGCGTGTTTGAATAAAAAAGAAAGAAAATTTGTATCACCAACGACTTATAGGCCACCTGTGATTGTAGAAATATTTTTTAAGATGTAGCTCAAGACACCTTATAATTAATGTATAAAGATTTTTTTCTTATCTTGTATAATAACGGATATATTGAGCTTTATTGATTTTTTACGAAAATTCGAAAAAATTATATACCATTAAACGATAAACTCTATAGCTAAGATTACTGCCAAGCATCAGAGAAAGGGTCTATTTGAAATGAATTTTCTGGAAATATTTTGGTAAAATGAAGGACAATGACGGTTGAAACTAAGACTTTAGGGTTTGTAAAACATCCTTCTTGAGACATTTCATTTCCATAGCCCGTATTAGATTCAAGTTATTTGCCTAAATGTTGCCGATTTTGACGTTTTAAATCGCAACTTTGACGTTTTGAGGAAAACCCCTATTTATTTTTCTTTAAATGCCTATAACTTTTTTGTCTTTTGAGCTACATAGCTAAATTTTGGTAGGTAACTTACCTATAAGGATGTAAACCCGTGTACCCGTGGTTGCCCTTACTCTGTTCATTTCGGAGATATAAATTTTTTTCGAAAGAAAATACAAAATTTTGCGGGATACCTGGGCAGATTTTCCTAGCTAACGAACTTATCCAAGCCATTTGCAAAAGGAATTTATTCACCAAATTTAATCAAAATCAGCCCATTATTTTTTGAGTTATCGGTGTGATACATATATATATATATATATATATATATATATATATATATATATATATATATATATATATATATATATATATATATATATATATAAACATATAAAAATTGAAATTGACCCCGAATATGTGTTCTGTGGGGCCTAATTACCGCTCATTTGAAGAAATTTTTTCAAAAGTCGGGATCTCCTCATTAATTAATTTTTTAAAGAAAATTCACTAATAAATTAGGACAACTACCTATAAGTATAAATTGTTACATTTTATACACGCGTACGCGGATGACAAGACGTTCCAGGTGAGTTGGCATACTATGCAGTCAGAACTGGAACAGTGTATGCCAACTCGCCCAAATAATGTACTATACAAAACTAATTTTATTGTTGACTGTACCACATGAAAGAAGATTACGGCGCCATGAAAACTTATAGGTTAGGGTTCCATAAAACGCAATAATTTGTTATAACGGTCATACCTACAGCAATAAATTAACGAATATAACTAACATAAGTTACTGTTGAAAACTTTATCACCTCTTAATTCACAAAAAAAAAAAATCGTCGTTCCCAAAATACGCCAGTAAAATATATACCCGATGCAACTGCTTGTTCGCTATTAACTGCTGTAGGCGTACACTGCATTTTAAGCGGGAAATATTAATTTTTATAAGAAAAACATGCACTGTGTCAACTCGGGCGGTATGCCATCTCAGGCACAATTCCCATACTTTCAAAATTTTATAGTTTTTCTTCTTGAAACTTCACAGTAGCGATTTCAAACGTCAAAGTTGTCAACATTTAGGCAAAGAACCTGAAGCTAATACGAGTTACGTAGAGAAAATGTCTAAAGAAGTGTGTTTACAAAGCTTTAAGTTTTAGCTTCAACCGTCATTGTCCGTTATTTTACTAAGATATTTGCAAAAAAAAATATTTTAAATAGACCCTTTATCTGATGTTTTGACAAGTAGCTTTAGTTATAAAGTTTACGGTTTATTACTCTATAATTGTAAGCGAATTTTCGCACAACAAATTCTCTATTGAGGAGACCGCGACTTTTGAAAAGATTTCTTCACATTAGCGCAAACTAGGCCCCTTGGACCCATATCCGGAGTTAGTTTCGGTTTTTATCTGTTTACATATGTACATGGTGACGCATTTCTTATAAAATTCTTTTAACCATCACAGGTGACCCATACGTCGTTGGTGATACAAATTTTAGTGACGCATTTCTTATAAAATTCTTTTAACCATCACAGGTGACCCATACGTCGTTGGTGATACAAATTTTAGTGACGCATTTCTTATAAAATTATTTTAACCATCACAGGTGACCCATAAGTCGTTGGTGATACAAATTTTAGTGAATTTCTATTTTTAAAAAATTCACTAATAGAGAGGTATCGATGGTGAGACTGCAATTTTTTTTTCAAATGAGCGCGAATTAAGACCCCTAGAACTCATATCTGGGGTCAGTTTGAATTTTTATATGTTTATATATATATATATATATATATATATATATATATATATATATATATATATATATATATATATATATATATATATATATGTATCCGTCTGATAACTCAAAAAATTATTAACCGATCTCGATGAAACTCGGCAAGTGCCTTTCTTTTATTAATGGCTTGGATGAGTTCGTTAGTCAGGAAAATCGGACGGGGTTTTCCAGGAAAGTTTTGAGTTTTCTTTCAAAAAAAAATTTTTTTCTCCGAAAATTACAAAGCTGTCTTAATGAAATTTTACGTATATATTGCCTTAGGATAGACCTTACTACGTACCAAAATTCAACTCTCTAAGTTTATAGAAAATTGAGTTATTTAAATTTTGAATTTTCTTCCGAAAATTTTTTTTCTCCAAAAATTACAAAGTTATTTTAATAAAATTTGGTGGTTATCTTGCCTTAGGAAAGACCTTACTACACACCAAATTTAAACTTTCTAAGTTTATAGAAAATTGAGTTAGTGAAATTTGAAGCATTTAATAAAAATTCACTACCATAACGCACTTGCTGCGTCCCGTTAGTTTTTTCTTTTAAGTGAATGTTCGTTGAGAGATCGTAGGATATGGTAACTTTTTAATTTTGAAAAAAACTGCTTTAAATTAGCGCAAACTAGGAGCTCTAGAACACATATACATGTTTTTTTTTGGAAGTTTCTTCGAAAAACTTTTTTGTGGATAATTATATCGTGCCAGGTGGGTAAATACCTTGAAGAGGTTTCTTGGCCAGGAAAATCTGACCAGATTTCTCGGGAACATTTTAAGTTTATTTCCGGAATTTGTTTTTGCTTTTGCAAACAAAGTAATTTTGATTAAATATAGCGCCTACACTGTTTATGCTATATAAATAGATTATACATCAGTATAAATGCTATACCAACTTATTGGACCGATTGAATGACGATTTGAAGAAAAAACGACCGCATTTGGCCAAGAAAAAAGTTATTTTCCACCAAGCCAATGCAAGGGTGCACACATGTGTAGTCTCCATGGCGAAATTGCATAAATTGGGCTACGAATTGCCTCTTCATCCGCCCTATTCTCCGGATTTAGCCCCGAGTGACTATTTCTTGTCTCCAAACTTTAAAAAATTGGCTGGGCGGAAAGAGATGAGTCCAATGATGAAATCATCACACAAACAAATACATATTTTGAGGACCTCGACAAATCTTGTTTTTTGGAAGGGATAAAAAAAATTGGAGAAACGTTGGACGAAGTGTATAGAGCTCAAAGGAGACTATGTTGAGAAATAAAATGATTTTTTGTCAAAAAACCTGTGTTTGATTCAAGAAGTCACGGACTTATTGACCTGCCCTCGTAATGCTAACTTTATCGACGTTTTTTTAAGGCGCGTAGTATTCATCTAAAAGAATACTGTTCATTTAAAAACCTGTGTTGTCGCGATAAAAACATTCCAATGAAGGAAGACAATACCTACAGACGTACAATGCTTTATTGAACATCCAGAGGCATCAACTAGATTTTGTGTGGTACTTTAACATCGGGAGCAGTTTCACTTCACTGTCCTGGAAATTTGCCGAACCCCTGCCTTTCTGTAAGGAGGGTAGTGCTCCTTAACGTGCCCAACATCGCATGGACACGGGACCGACGACTTTACGCCCCCTCCGAAGGGCGGAACGTACAGACATTCAACTTGCTCAGATACAATGTCACAACCTCGGTTCATGTCAATTTTACCGTATGTACTGAAAAAGTAAAAGGGGAACCCTGAGAATCGAACCCAGTGCTCTTCGGTTCAGAGGCGCACGTTCTTACCCCTGGACCACCGAAGCTCCAACTAGGAGAAAAACCGGACTGTGGCAGCTATTTCTGCAGATTACCTTATTTTAAGAAAAAATCAATTTAAGCCTTATAAATTTCGAATTTCTCAAGACCAGGTGATGATAAACCAGGTAGACATCTGTGCGAGTGGTGTGCCAGGATGTGTGAGAACAACGTAAATTTTCCTTCTAAAGTCATTTGCTGACATATGAGATTGATAACCAATAAGGGTATCTTCAACAGGTCGCAACAGACACTATTGGTTACAACGCAGCAATTGTTCTCAAAAAATGCGCACCAGAACTTGCTCCTGTCCTGACTCGTCTGTTTCAGACATCTTACAATAGAGGCATATTCCCTAGTAACTGGAAAACTGATCGAGTACAACCCGTCCCCAAGAAAGGATCCAAAGCGCTTCCTAGCAATTACAGGCCTATTTCTCTCCTTTCAGTTGTCTCTAAAGTGATTGAAAAGTATATAAACACCGAATTACTAAAATTTCTTGAAAAACACAGTCTAATCCACGACAGGCAGTATGGATTCCGTCAGCGCAGATCAACTGCCGACCTCCTTTCCTTTGTCACCCATTCTTGGAACAAGTCTATGGAACTACACGGTGAATCCCAGATTGTCGCTCTAGACATATCCAAAGCATTCGACCAGGTATGGCACGCAGCGCTGCTTAATAAACTACCGGCCTATGGCCTACCACCAAAACTCTGTACCTGGACAGCAAATTTCCTCTCCAACCAGAGCATTTCTGTTGTCGTGGATAGCCATTCCTCTAAACTGTATCCAATTAATGCAGGAGTTCCTCAAGGTTCAGCTTTATCCCCTACTTTGTCTCTTCTCCACATCAATGACCTCCTCTCTAGCACACCCAACCCAGTTCACAGTTACGCGGATGACAGCACCCTCCACTCAAATATATAATATTCTAAGCCTGTCTCTTTAGCCCAATTAGACGAGTATCGCAGACTCATGAAGGGTTCTGTCTCCGTGGATCTCCAAAAAATATTAGACTGGGGAAGTATAATTCAACCCCACCAAATCTCAGTCTTGGTTTCTATCTCATAAGAGATACACCAGCCCTAGACCCATCACAATGAACAACCAAGTTATGGGAAGTAATGAGTCCCTTTCATGTGTTAGCATTTCTGTGGATCTAAATCTCATTTGGCACCAACATGTCACATCAATTGCAGAAGCGGCTGCTAAGAAATTATGTTTCCTCTTCCGGGCTTGCAAATATTTTTTACCAGCTAATCTCTATACCTTATATACTTCACAAATAAGGCAAAACCCCGAATACTGCTCCCACATCTGGGGTGTCGCTGCCGCTTCTACACTCGCTATCCTGGACGCCATTCAGAAGAGAGCTATACGTCTCATCGGTAACCCTACCCTCACCCAAAGGCTGCTAACCCTTGCCCACCGACGAGCCGTTGGTGACCTCTCTCTCTTTTATAGATATCTGCACGGACACTGCTCAGAGGAGCTTTCTTCCATAGTTTTTCCACCTGCTGCCCCCAACAGATCTACCAGGGGAACAGAGCGAATGCACCCTTTTGCTGTCCAGGTCACCAGACATAGAACATCTTGTTATGCTCGCTTTTTTGTCCAGATGACTTCCAAGTTGTGGAATTCCTTGCCGGCACATGTTTTTCCTTATCCTCCGAACCTCCAAACCTTCAAGTCCAGAATTAACAAGTTGCCTCTTTTCTCCTTGTCGACACGCACGGTACGATAGTATTTAAGGCTGTAAGCCCTCGTGGTGTGTTGAAATATAAAAAAACGTCATCCACGTTTAAACAGAAGATTCAGATATCAACATCGCTTCAGATATAATAACTGGTGTGGAATTTTTGGCACAATATATCACAATTCCTTAATTTCTGAGCGTTACCTTGACCTTCCACGACACGATCTAGAATATGGCACTAAGTGAAGATTGGAACCTGTGACAAGCAGTGGTAAGTACACTTGGAGAACCCAAATCACCACAACACATTTTTTAAAGAGCTTTGGGTTTGGTTATATTTGTGAAGTATATAAGGTATAGAGATTAGCTGGTGAAAAGTATTTGCGAGCCCGGAAGAGGAAACCTAATTTCTTAGCAGCCGCTTCTGCAATTGGTGTGACATGTTGGTGCCAATTGAGATTTAGATCCACAGAAATGCTAACACATGAAAATGACTCATTACTTCCAATAACTTGGTTGTTCATTATGATTGGTCTAGGGCTGGTATATCTCTTATGAGATAGAAACCAAGACTGAGATTTGGTGGGGTTGAAATGTACAAGATTTCTACTTCCCCAGCCTAATATTTTTTGGAGATCCACGGAAACAGAACCCTCCATGAGTCTGCGATCCTCATCTAATTGGGCTAAAGAGACAGGCTTAGAATATTGTATATTTGAGTGGAGGGTGCTGTCGTCCGCGTAACTGTGAACTGGGTTGGATGTGCTAGAGAGGAGGTCATTGATGTGGAGAAGAAACAAAGTAGGGGCTAAAGCTGAAGCTAAAGCTAAAGAGTTTGAAACGTGTGATTTTTTTGTGTATGTTCTGGCGTCGAAGAGAACTTATTCAGCCATGGCCATTTTTATTTTCATTGGCTTCTTGAAACAATTTATCAAGTACTAACCATATTCCAATTTTAATTACAGATTAGGTATATATAACTTGAATGTTATACCTTTTTTAGCCAATTTTTGTGTAAAGAATATTATAAAAATTACTTCCACATCATCACGTGTGAACGTCTCTCATCGGAGACAAAAATTTCAAATGATTTTTTCGCTTAAACGCCGTAAAAACTGTCAAAACATATAGAAAACATAATTTGGTAACGAACATTTTTTGTGTCTGTCGGTCTGTATGTTGCCACGATAACTTTAGAACGAATTAAGATATCGCATTCTAATTTGGTATACAGTTAGCATTCGGCAAATTAACGGTTGGGATTGTTTTAGGGTAAAATCGTATCAGAGGGTAGGGGATAAATGGGGTGTGATTTGGTGGAAATTGACATTTATTCGTTAAAATTCGAGTAACATAACGTTTTAGGGTTTATTTATCAAAAAACTTTTAGTTTCATCGAACAACGGGTATTCTGTGCTGAAATTATATGAAATCTGTCGGTCGGTAGGTTGATCGGTCTGTCTGTTTGTAGCCACGATAACTTTAGTACGAATTGAGACACCGTCTTCAAATTTGGTATCCAGTTAGCACCCGACAAACGAACGGCTCAGGTTGTTTTGGTTAAAATGGCTCCAGGGGGTAGGGGATGAATGGGGGGTGATTTGGTGAAAATTGATATTTTTTTGTAAAAACTCGAGTAATATAACGTTTCAAAAATTTATGGGTACAGAAATACAAATATTTTCTTTGTAGTCAAGTCATGGGCCCTAAATCAATTATCACAGCTATGTGGAAGTTATGATTCAATTTGCAGCAATATTACTTCCCCATCGTCACGTAGGGCCTCGGTGGTTCAGGGGCAAGAACGTGTGCCTCTGAACCGAAGGGTACTGAGTTCGATCCCAGGGTTCTCCTTTCACTTTTTCAGTACAAACTGTAACATTAACATCAACCGAGGTTCTGGCATTGTATTTGAGCAAGTTGAATGTCTGCACGTTCCGCCCTTCGGAGGGGGAGTAAAGCCGTCGGTTCCGTGTCCATGCGATGTTGGGCACGATAAAGATCCCTACCCTTACAGAAAGGCGGGGGTTCGGCAAAATTTCCAGGATAGTGAGGTGAAACTGAACTGCTCCCTGGCGTCGGTGATTGGCCATAGTCGCGTAAATAGGCCGACGTTAAAGAAACAAAACAGACACACACACACCGTCACGTGTGGAAGTATCGCACCGGCGACAAAAATTAAAAAAAAATCGTTGCTGAAACGTCGTAAAAGGGGTGAAAACATATAGAAAACATCATTTGGGAACGAATTTTTTTTTGTGTCTCGGTCTGTGTATCTGTCTATTTGTAGCCACGAGAATTTTAAAAAGAATTGATATATCGTCTTCAAATTTAGTATACACTTAGCAGTGGCGATGTCTCCTAGTGAGCTAGGTGTGCGCCGCACACCCTAAAATATAATTAAAATGTGCACAGTTAAATATGTTTTATTTCTTTTTCCCTTAGTCTTAATACACTACATATGTTATGACAATCGATTTAATTTACTTATTTGATTTCATAAATAGTCGGTTAATAGTGACTTAGAATGAAGTAGATACCACGTCTTCATTCAGAAAATATGAGTAGGTCAATAGCAACTGGGAATGAATTCGGGTTAGGTGTGCGTTGATATTTCCGAACACTTCAGTCGACAGAGCTGTATTGGTATACAATACAGTCCCCCACCCATGTGTTTAAAATAGTAAGGGAATACCATTTATTTTAACACTGCAGTGAGCGGTAAAAATACCGCTCAAGACAAATTAATGGAACGCCGGTTTAACAAACGTTGTGATAGCATTATTTACAAACATTACAACTGCGCTTGCCTGGACCACAGTATTCTAGAATCAAAGACTATAATACATTTTAGTAAATTTTCGTAGAAAAAAATTCACTAATGGGGAGATCTCGACTTTTGAATTTTGAAAAATTGTTTGCAAATGAGCGCGAACTAGGACCCCTAGAACCCATATCCGGGGTCAGTTTCAATTTTTATATATAAGAATTTAATTTGAGTCAAGTTTTAAAATATAGAAATTTTTGATTAAAATGAAGAAACTGATTTCAAGTACCATCCATATTTCTAGAAATTGTAATGGTACATAATGAGGTGAGGTAATTTTGGAGATTAGAAATCAGATGACAGAACTTTAGAACAATTGACATTTAGATTAAAATTTAGTCAAAATTGCATCATTTGCAGTCACAAGTTTAGACTTATTTGTAAGATGCTTTGTACTATTTATATAACAATAAACTATAAACTATATATATATATATATATATATATATATATATATATATATATATATATATATATATATATATATATATATATATATATAACTCAAAATATAATCGGCCGATTTTGATAAAATTTGGCATGTACCTTCCTTCTGTAAATGTATTGGATAATTTCGTTAGTCAGGAAAATCGGACGAGTTTTTCCGGGAAAATTTTGAGTTTTTATTCGAAAAAAATTTGTATCTCAAAAAATAAAAAAGATAAGATAACCAAATTTGGTAGGTAGGTTTACGATATAAAAATTAAACTATACACCAAAATTTAGATTTCTATGTTGCAAGATAAAAAAGTTATAATAAAATATTTTGTGCCAGATCATTTCTATGAAAATTAACTACCATAACGCACTTGCTGCATCCAGGATTTTTACACATTTTATTATTTAGTACCATATTAACATTGAACTACTTTTAATGTTTACAGTTTTCACCCCGTTCCGGACAGTGCTAACGCTAACACAAATTTGTGTAAACAGAAGAGCTTGATAATAATTCCATGTTCTTTTCGTGTTTTAAAGTTTTAAGTGACTTTTTAATTTGTTAGTGTTGCAGTGGGAAATTAATTTATTTATCTACGTATCATTCCCATATAGGTCGAATATATATATATATATATATATATATATATATATATATATATATATATATATATATATATATATATATATATATATATATATATATATATATATTAGTGTTAATAATTTTTAAAACCACCACTAACAGGAACTCGTTACCGCACACCCGAACATTTTGGTCAGGAGACGCCACTGACACTTAGCACCCGACAAAGTGACGGTTCGAATTGTTTTTTAGGTAAAATCGCACCAGAGGGTAGGGGGTGATTTGGTGAAAATTGATACTTTTTCGTCAAAACTCGAGTAACATAACGTTTTAAGGTTTATTTATTAGAAAACTTTTAATTTCATCAAACATATGACATTCTGTGCTGAAATTAAATTCGAGGTGAATGTGTGAGGGTGGAATATTGTTGACAAAAATTTCGAATTTTTGTTTTTGCTAAAACGGCGTAAAAAGTCTCAAAACACTTAGAAAACACGGTTCGGATTGTTTTTGGGGGTGATTCGGTGCAAATTGAATTTTTTCGTCAAAACACGAGTAATATGACGTTTTAGGGATTATTTATTAAAACACTTTTATCTGATATTCTGTGCTGAAATTAAATTAGGGGTTGAATGCGTGGGGGTGGAATATTTTTGACAAAAATTTCGACTTTTTTTGCTAAAACGGCGTAATAAGTCTCAAAACACATAGAAAACTTGATTCTGGAACGAAAATTTTTTTGTCTGTCGGTCTGTCCGTCGGGCGTTCTGTCGGTCTGTCGGCATGTACGTCTGTCTGTTAATAGGCGCATCTTTAAATTTGGTATACAGTTAGCACCTGACAAAGGAACGCTTCGACTTGTTTTTCGGTAAGATCGCTTCAGGGGGTAGGGGGTATATAAGGGGTGATTTGGTGAAAATTGACATTTTTTTCAATAAAACTCAAGTAATATAAGGTTACAAAAGTTTACGGGTACAGGAATACAAATATTTTCTTTGTGCTCAACTCATAGGCGCTAAATTCATTCCATGAGCGTGTCTTTCTTAAGCGAATAAATTATCACAGCTATGCGGACGTTATGATTTAATTTGCAGCGCTATCTTTTAGTGTTTTGAAGTTATCATTTTTTGGAAGATTTTTGTGAAGTGTTGGTAATTAATAATAAATGTTTATTGAGTTATTGTAAAAAACAATATTTCACATTTTCGTCAAAAATAATTGTTAAGTAAATTTTCGTAAAAAATATAATTTTCGTGTAACATTACTTGGGCCAATTTTTGTAAAGGAAATGGAGAATGTTTGTCAAGGAAAATGTTTACAAATTTTCATGCAACCATTTTTTTTAACTTTCGTCAACAAGCTTTTAGTGAACTTTCTTCAAATGAGCACGAACTAGGACCCCTAGAACCCATATCCGGGGTCAGTTTCAGTTTTTATATGTATATATATATATATATATATATATATATATATATATATATATATATATATATATATATATATATATATGTATCACACCGATAACCCAAAAAATAAAATTCAACAGATACCTTCCTTTTGTAAGTGGCTTGGATAAGCTCGTTAGCCAGGAAAATCTGACCAGGATTTCCGGGAAAATTTCAGGTTTTCTTTCGGAAAAAATTTGTATCTTCGAAAATAACTAAGCTGTGGTACCAAAATTTGGTAAGCGGGCTTACCTTATAAAAAGTAGACGACACACAGAAATTCAAATCTGTACCTTACAAGACAAAAAGTTATAGGCATTTACTTAAGAAAAATGTCCATTTCTATGGAAATTCACTACCATAACGCACTTGCTGCGTCCATGCTTTTTTGTGGATTGACAGGGGTGTAAATAGCTTGAAGAAGTTTATTGTCCAGGGAAATTGGTTCCGTTTTTCGGGTTTCAGTAATATTATAAGTTTATTTTCGGAAAATTACTGTACTTTTTGAAACAATAAACTTATGTGGATGAAATATGGTACATTGTTTTTACTGTATGGGTTATACCAAATATCATGTCTTTCATTAAAAAAAAGAGATATTTGCTATTAAAAACATTTTCATGAAAAGTCACTACCGCAACGCACTTGCCGTGTCCAGACTGTCTTAATTTGTTGGGATTCGTGATTTAAAAGATTTTATAAAATATTCACTGCCATAACACACCTGCTGCGTCCAGATTTTTTTACGTTAACGTCTTTGTATCCCAAAGAGTTAAAGAAAACAATGCGAAAACACTTTACCTGTAATTTTCGCCGAATGCATTCAAAGTCTTAACAGAACAAAGTTTCATAATAATAAAGGCGTCGTGTAAGCAAGAATCTACACCCTCGGAATAATCAACCCATTTTAGGCTAAGTGGTTGAAGCAGTGGAAAACCACCATAATCATAAGATTACGTTCTTAAAAAAGAATGAAAATAATTAGACTGAATTAATCCTCTTCCAGTGTCATTATCTTCAGAAATGAAATAAAAGCCGCTTCAAATTTGAAAATAGAATTCCGCAAGTTTTGTAAGAGAAATACTTCAATCAACTTTACCGCCCACATTTCTTGAAAATTTCTAACTCAACTTCTACAAGAAACGTGGCAAAGATTAAGAAAAATCTTTATCGAACACAACAGCTTTTTAAATAAATATCAGTCGATCACAGTGGGTCATGGTCAAGCAATTTTCTAATAATGTCAATTTAAGTACTTCCTTATTGTTTTGAGACCGCAGTCAAGTGCAAGCAATTAATTTTTTTCAATAAACGCGATATATCGATAACATCTGATTTATTTAATGACACAAAGGATTATATGAGTATATATTTAGTAAATTCACGTCAACAATTGAGTGACAATCGAGAGAAAAAAAAAATCGACTGTATATACATACTTCTAATGCACCCAAGTACATAAGAGCGTCAAACAACAAAAAAACTACCACCTAAATACATATAAGGGTGATCAATAGAACAGTATATGTTAGGGCATTTTATTATCGACACAGATAAGAATGACTACATTAAAAACACTAAACAAAACAACAATGACATGTAAAACGATATAAATAGGTGAAAGAAGTAGATATAAACGTGTCTTACCATACGAGATATGTAGCTTTGTCGATCTATCTGGAGTTCAAGCTTTTTACCCCTGTGCGCCATTTTGTGACACTGATGGTACTGAAAAGCTGAAAGCCGGTCCAAGCCAAAGCTCCGGCAAATCGAGTAGGCGCAAGCTCAGAAGTGGGATTCGTCTATTAAAAGAGAAGCGCATCCGATGCAATATAGGGGGAAATCGCAAAACGGTACACGCAGTCTACGCCGGTAGCCAGAGTTGCGGATATAGAGGAGGACGAAGGACGAGGAAAGGCTGGGGTTCGAGGACGTTGACGACGAAAGTTGAGAAAATTAGTTTCTTAAAAGTATCTATTGGTATTTGGAAACTTGACAATATGATACATATACTAAATAGGAAACACGTGTAGTAGGTGTATTTCAAACAAAATAAGGTATTGTCTGTCAGCGTTGACTGTCATGAAGTGAAATTTGATTTAATCTTGTTCACGGTTTGAATTAAATATTCTCTATAATCCAAAGTGCAGTAACAAGAGATATACAAAACGGATAAAGCTTAATAGAAATATTTTTTAGACTAAATCGGTTATAAAGTGCTTTCAAATGGCAATGAAAAAACTAGAGTTGCAATTTTCAACCCCTTTCGAGGACAGTAGATAATAAAAAATATTGGTATAGGAAAGTCAGTCATAAGGTAAAGATACGTCCCAAATTTCATTTTGCTATGTTTCTCCAAATTTAAGAAATTAAACAAAAACTGGATTTTATTTAACCAACTCTTATTAAAGCGGGTAACATCCATTAAATACTTTTTGGAAATGCAAAATTTGCAAATCCGTAAAAAGATACAATGAAAAAGTCTGGACACAGCAAGTGCGTTATGGTAGCGAATTTTCGTAAAAATGTTTTTAATGTCAAATATATCTTGTTTTCAAAGGAAGGACATTTGGTTGGCACTATAACTTATATAGTACTAACAGTATACCATATTTCATTAAAACAGCTTTGTTGTTCAAAAAGTACAAACATTTTTCGAAAATAAACTTTAAAAGTTCCAGAAAAAACTGGTCCGATTTTCCTGGCCAACGAAGCTTTTTAAGCTATTTACACACCTGCCAAGATATAATTATTCACGATCAGATTTAGGACCAAAATTCAAAAGAAAAATTATGAAAATTAGCAAAAATAAAATATGCAAAAATTTCTTTTACAAAATTCACCATTTTTTTGTGCATAAATTGTCTTCAGTAATGTTACACCAATTTTTCACAAAAATTCGACAACTTTTTTTTACAATAACTTTATAACTTATAACTTTACAAAAGGAAGGTATGTACAAAATTTCATCAAGATCGGCTTATTATTTTTTTAGTTACGGGTTATATATATATATATATATATATATATATATATATATATATATATATATATATATATATATATATATATAGGGTGGCACATTGAAAACAAAACAGACCGGTTTGCGTCCAGATAATTTTTTTTTAAGAAACGCCGAAATACTTCCATTTTAATATTGAAGGGACATGTTTTGACATAAAACTCAACTTTGTCACATCAACCCCTTAAGGGTTGTGATAACAACCCTTATATTTTAAATAGGGAACATGGGTCGAGTGTTACATCATTTGAAAGCTCTTTCTTTTCTGAATTCAGCACACTAATTTTTTTGGAAGTTTTATCAACTCGTTTAAAAATTCACAGTTGCAGTTGCAAGAACGTATTTCATTCATTGTGATAAGAAATGCACTAATTAGTCAATTTTTCGTTAAAAAAAACTAAAAAACAAAACCAAACGTTCAAAAATGTTTATTCAGTTAAGTAAGTGTTCAAATTGTTGACCACCAGCTTCCATACAAAAGTACAACGCATTTTTCAACAATGCGTCGTTGTAATTCTTCCAGAGACTCCGGTTCTGTTGCGTAAATTCTACTCTTTAAATGGCCCCATAGAAAGAAGTCTAAAGGAGTTAAATCCGGTGATCTAGGAGGCCACTCAATATCACCTCTACGCCCAATCCATTATCCTGGAAAGTCTCTGTTCAAAAACTCCTTAACACGTTGTGAAAAATGCGGAGGAGCTCCATCTTGTTAAAACACTAATTGATTCTCTTGATCGCGATCATTATTTTCAACAATGTCAATTAGTAGAGGGTAAACGATATCTTCTAGTAACTCCAAATACGTTTCGCCACTCAAATTGCCATCAAGAAAAATTGGTTCGATTAAACGGTCTCCAAAATTTCCAGTCCAGGCATTCAATCTGTGGAGTTTGAGTGTGGACTTGGTGAAAATTTCTTGGATTATTATCTGCCCAATAACGACAATTATGACGATTGACTGTAGAGTTTAATAAAAACGTACACTCGTCTGAAAAACAGATATTGAACAGGTTTTCAGCTATACAAAACTCCAGCCACCGATCAAAATCATCTTCATTCAGTTGTTGTACAAGATGAATTTTATACGGGTGAAATTTATGATGCTTCAATATTCGCTGAATAGTTCTTTTGATGTTTGAAACAGTGGCCAATTTTCTCGTGCTCAAAGTTGGGTCTGCAGCAATTTGTCCTAAAACTTCAATCTCAGTAGTCTCATTTCTAACCGGAAATTCACGTTCAGGATCCCGTTTTTTGTTGGCTACTGAACCACTTTGTCGAAACTTTGCAACTAACTCCAAAATGTATTTTCTGTTAACATGTCTGTTCGGATGTCGTTCATTAAACAAATTTACGGTACGGTTGTCACAGTCATCGTTTTTGAAAAAAAGAGTAATTATTTCAACTCTTTCTTCTACAAAATACACTATTGTGAAATTAATTTTCGGTAGTACTATCAAGTATCAAAGCGACCGATCAACTGAAATAATAAACCGCATTTCTCTCATTCCGATAAGAAATGTTCTGATAGTCAATTTTTTGTTTACAAACCAACAAAACATTGACTATCAGCACATCTTATCGGAATGAGTGAAAAGCGTTTTTGCATCTTCAACTGTGAATAATTTTTAAACGAGTTGATAAAACTTCCAAAAAAATTAGTGTGCTGAATTCAGAAAACAAAGAGCTTTCAAATCATGTAACACTCGACCCATGATCCCTATTTAAAATATAAGGGTTGTTATCACCACGCTTAAGGGGTTGATGTGACAAAGTTGAGTTTATGTCAAAACATGTCCCCCCTCAATATTAAAATTGACGTGTTTCAGCGTTTCTTAAAAAAAATTATCTGGACGCAAATCGGTATGTTTCGTTTTCAATGCGCCACCCTATATATATATATATATATATATATATATATATATATATATATATATATATATATATATATATATATATATATATATATATATATACATATTAAACACAGATCTCCTCATTAGTGACATTTTCGTATTATTGTTTCTCCAAATTTGAGAAATAAAACAAAAACTGAATTTTATTTAACCAACCCCTTTAAATGGGGTAACGTCCGTAACATGGTAATGCAAATTTGCAAGTTCGTAAATAGATACAATGAAAACACTAATAATAGTTGCAATTTTCAAACCCATTTGAGAATAGCATATGATAAAAAAATTGGTATAAGAAAGCTTGTCATAAGGTAAAGATACGTACCAAAGTTGATTTCTCTATGTTCTTCCAAATCTGAGAAATAAAATAGAAACTGAATTTTACTTAACCAACTTTTAAAGGGGGTAACATCCATCAAAGATGTTTGGAAATGCAAATTTGCAAATCCGTAAAAATATATGAGAAAAATAATAATAGTGCAATTTTCAACCCCCTTTTGTATAGAAAACTCTGTCATAAGGTACAGTACATCCCAAATTTGAATCGTCTATACTTTTCCAAATTTAATGAATAAAATATGAACTGAATTTTATTTAACCCACCCTTTTAAAGATTGTAACTTCCATATAAGATGTTTTTGGAAATGCAAATTTGTCCGTTAAAATATACAACGAAAAAACTATTGCGCGTTGCAATTTTCAACGCCTTTTTGATCGCAGATGATTAAACATATTTTTATTAAAAAGCCTGTCATAAGGTAAAGTACGTACATTCTGCAACAGATGGGATTGTCTTCAACATTTATTTTGTATAAATGAAACTTAAAAGTGCCATGACCTATGATAATTCTGTTAAATATCTAAGAAGGGATATGACTTTATAGATCGGCTGTTTTTAGTGAATTTTCATTAAGAAAATTCACTAATAGAGAGGCATCGATGGTAAGATTTTTGGAAAATTTTTTCAAATGAGCGTGCATTGGGGGCCCTAAAACCCAAACCCAAGATCAGTTGAAAAGTTTATATATATATATATATATATATATATATATATATATATATATATATATATATATATATATATATATATATATATATATATGTATGTATCCAACCGATAACTCAAAAAATACTTCACCAATCGAAACGAAATTTGGGGCAATTCCCTTCATTTTAGCGAATTAATAAAATATTCGCTAATGAGAAGATCTGTATATATATATATATATATATATATATATATATATATATATATATATATATATATATATATATATATATATATATATATATATATATATATATATATATATATATATATATATATATATATATATCCGACTGATAGCTCAAAAAGTAATGGACCGATCTTGATCAAATTTGGTGAGTACCTTCCCTTTGCAAGTGGCTTGGATAAGTTCGTTAGCCAGGAAGATCGGACCAGGTTTTCCCGGAAGATTTTGTGTTTTCTTTCTAAAATAATTATATATCCGGAAATAACAAAGTAAAGGCAACAAAATTTAGTACGCGTGTTTGTATTATAAAGAGTTAACCCTGTACCAATTCAGGTCTCTAGCTTTAAAGACAAAGAAGTTATGGGCAGTTAAAGAAACAAATTTCAAAACGTCAAACTCGCAATTTGAAGCGTCAAAATTGGCAATGTTTAGGCAAAGAACGTGAAACAAATACGGATTGTGAAAAGAAAATGTTGCAAGAAGAGTGTTCTGCGAACCCTTAAGTTTCAGATTCAACCGTCATTGCCCTTCATTTTACTAAACCATTTACAGAAAATTCATTTCAAATAGACCCTTTCTCTGATGCTTTGGCTGTCGGTTTAGTTAAGTTGATGCTTTCGCTGTGGGTTTAGTGAAGTTTATGGTTTAACGGTCGATAATTTTTAGCTAATTTTCGTAGAACAAATCCGTTAATGCATTTTTGCATTTTTTTATCGAAATATGATGCGTTTGTAAGAATTTGGACGCAGTAAGTGCGTTTTGGTAGCGAATTTTCATTAAATCCTTCAAATTTCAATAACTCAATTTGCTATTAACGTAAGCTTTGTTGGTTAGGAAACCAACATTGAAGTTTATTTTCGGATTTTTTTTTGTATATTTTCAAACCATAAGTAATTTTGATAAAATATAGTACATTGTTTCTACTACATAGGCTATACCGTTAATCAGATTTATGCCTGCTCGCATTTCCTATTAAAAACATTTTTATGGAAATCCACTTCCATAACAGACTTGCTGCATCCAGACTTTTGAAAAATGTTTATATATTTTCAAACAATAAAGTTATTTCGATGAAATATGGTACATTGTTTCTACTATATAGGCAACCAAGTTTGATGCCTGCTTTCATCAATTTGCTAATAAAAACATTTTAAAGAAAATTCGCTACCATAACGCACTTGCTGCGTCCAGGCGTTTTTTAATAGCCTGGATGAGTTCGTTAGACAGTTTTGACACTCAAATACTTAAAAAATGCAAAAAAAAAACGATTTGAAAACGCAATATCTTTTAAATTACTAGAAGTATGAAACTAAAACATTACACGCATGTAGATATCGTATAAATAGTCCTCTGTACCAAATTTGAACTTAATCGGTTCAGTAAATTTTGAGTTATAACCAAATAAAAAATAACTAATTTACGATTTAACCTTAAATTACCTATTAATGGGTGCCTATAATGTTAGACAAAGTCAGACAGATATATCAGGGTTACGTTGCTATTGCAAACAACTGCTCCAAATCAAACTTCAAACGAACAGGCTACAAAAATATGTCATAATAAACAATCAGCGGGGTTGCCACTTGCCAAAGCTCTCAAGCTAAACAACTCAAGATATCAGAAAATATATAGTAATAAATAAAGTTTTTAATGAAAGTGATTCAATTTGGTTAAAGGCAATCTAGAACTACGTTTTATTATGTATAAATATTAACCTTCCCATTCTTCAGGGTATTTAAAAGCCATCTCGCTCTCCGAATTAAATCTGACAACACCAATTACCTATTTGTCATTTGTTATTTTGCCGACTGACAGCAGGGGAAGTCGAATTCGGGGTTATCTTCTTCTTCTTTGTTTAGAGACGTCATAAACAAAGAAGAAGAAGAAAATCTCGAAATCGACACCGCTGCCGCTAATACCTTAGGATCTCAGAATAAGGTACTTATTGTTTACTTTAATTTTATTTACTCTAGATCTTGTATATGGAAAATTTGAGGTAAATGAAACTACATAATGTCATACAGTAGTTTAAAATGAAATAAATAAATATAAACAATACAAAATTTTGATTTCAAAATTTTGTATGGTTTATATTTATTTATTTCATTTTCAAAAAGTATGGATACCACAATAGTAAATAAGTGTTGAAAAGAGTTTAGGTGCAGCAAGTGCGTTATGGCAGCAAATTTTCGTCAAAATATTCCTAATGGTGATAATTCAATTTCCCATTAAACTAGAATCTTCAGTTTTGATACACACTAAAACCTATATAAAAACAACGTGGGTACTAAATTTAAAAAATAACACAATGAGCTCCACAGGCAATGACAAATTTGTTTTAGAAAACCATTTTTGTTTTCAGAAACTGGTTCGATTGAGTTGGGTAAAACGGATCATCCAAGCGACTAATACCTGCCACGTTTATAATTTGGCAGGTACACTCGTTTTGTAAATAAAAATTAAATTTTAGGTCAATTTTCAGATTTCGGGGGCTTTTTAGTAAAAATTCAGAAACATGCTTAGATCTCCTTCTGGATGCACAAACCACAAGAAATATTTCTTGCAAACAGTTCCCAAGCAAGTTACGGGACCAGGAGTGAATAGGGGTGTTGGGCGGGGAAGAAGATAAAAAAGGAAATGTGAACGGAAAGTGCGAAAAAACAGCTTAGTTGGACCTCTATAAGCAGCCTTTATCCCATTTTGCAGCTATACCTCCATAAAATTCTGTTTACCCCGCCCAGAACCCCTATATTCACCGCAGGTCCGGTACCTTTCTTGCGAGTTGTTGCCAAGAAACTGTTCTTGTTTACATTGTTCATGTTTATGCATTGAGTGTGGTTGTAGGCATGCAGAAGGGGAAGGGGAACCCCTGCAACAAAGGAGCGAACCAAGATTTTCAATTTTAGTTTAAATTGTTACCCCATTTCATTTTTTAAAAATATTTTTCCAAAAATGAAATTTAGGTTGCCCTGTTTGCCAGTCTTACGTAGAGAGCTGCAGTATTTCATCATTTTCAAAAAGTGTGGATACAGCAACAGTAAATATGTTGAAAAAGGTGTGGGTGCAGCAAATGCATTATGGTATAGAATTTTTGTAAAAATAATTGAAATCCAATTCAATTTCCTAATAAGCTAGAATCGTTTTCGTTGCCTTTTTAGCAAAATAGTCATCCTTCTCACTGCCCTCAAGCATTGAATGCCCTTTTACCCATATGAAAGCGACTCTTTTGTTATGTTGTTCCAAGAGTTCCAATTGATAAGCAATATCATATATGATCTTGGATCGATACACGGCACTTTAAAGATCTGATAAAGATTTTAACATTGAGAGGGAGTCGGTCGAGAGTACAAAGCTACTTGTATCTTCGTTACAGGCTAGTACTAAAGCTTTTTGTATGGCAACAGATTCAGCAGTATAAACTGAAGAAAATTTTGGCAAACTAAATAGCTTAACGTGGTCTAATTGTTTAACATGCAGTGCACAACCCACTAAATTTTGCATTATTGACCCATTAGTATAAATTTTGACAGCTTATTTAAATCGCTGTAACGCTTGTTTCAATATGCAAGTGTTTATCTCTGGTACGTTTGTAAACATGGTTGTGATAATGTAAGGTTTTATCAGTTGAATGCTGTAGGGATAACCAAACCTAAAATTAAGTATTTCTTTCGCATGCCAATAAAAATTGGTTATTTCCAAAGAAGCTTCAAATCATGGTGGTGACGTCCTGTTTCTCCAATAGTTGTGCGTAAGATGGACCACAGCTAGCTGTTGAACCTTCATGAACGTGGCCTGAGAATCTAAGCTAAAGCTTTTCATAAGAAATTTACAGGATAACAAAAATCTTTTAATAAAAAGTGGTTGGTCGTTTGCTAAAACTAAACGAGATTGTACAGGAGAAGTTTTGATTGCTATGATTCGAAGAGCTTTGAATTGGATTCTGTCAAATTTTGTTAATAACGTGCTAGAAGCATATCCATAACATTTAGATCCATAGTCTAAGATAGACTTAGTGTATGCCCTACCTACCTACCCTACCCTCACCCAAAGGCTGCCATCCCTTGCTCACCGACGTGCCGTTGGTGACCTCTCTCTCTCTTTTATAGATATCTGCACGGGCACTGCTTAGAGGAGCTTTCTTCCATAGTTCCTCCACCTGCTGCCCTCAACAGATCTAACAAGGGAACAGAGCGAATACATCCTTTTACTGTCCAGGTCACCAGCCATGGAACATCTTGTTATGCCCGCTCTTTTGTCCCGAGGACTTCCAAGTTTTGGAATTCCTTGCCGGCACATGTTTTTCCTTCTCCTCCGAATCTCCAAACCTTCAAGTCCAGAATTAACAAGTTGCCTCTTTGCTCCTTGTCGACACCCACTGTACAGTAGTATTTAGGCTTGTAAGCTCTCGTGGTGTGTTGTTGAAATAAAAATAAAAAAATGATCATGGCTGTGGTCGTGTCAGCACCATGATTTCTGTGTAGTGTATCTTAAAATATTTAGACTTTTGATCTGCTCTATCTTTTAGTGTTTTAGTTTTTTCTAAGTTACTTCTTCCAGGTCTGGTCAAGAGTAATTCCAAGGTGCTCGACTGAGGATCGCAGTGGAAAGTTATATTCGGCCAGAAAAACAGATGGAACTGGTATATTGTGCTATTTTGTGAAAATTAAATAATAACTTCACAATGGTGTATTCTGTTATAGGGTCTTTTATATGAAACTAATTAAATTTTTATTAAAAAATGAAAAAAATCCAAACGCAGCAAATGCGTTATGGTAGAGAGTTTAATAAGAACGGGTTTGCTAGTCAAATAATCAATAAGGGACAAAGTCATCTCTTGTTCCAAAAAATGCTTCACTTTTATGGTCTATGCCAAGAATCATAGCTGGAAATTTGACCAGAAAACTCCTTTCCTCACCTGGCTGCAAATGATCAGTATTCGCTGTATCGCCAAGACAAAGGGCCGATCTATTCGCCCATGTATCTGCTTCTAATTAGTGAATTTTCTTAGAAAAAATTCACTAATGAGGAGATCTCGACTTTTAAATTTTGAAAAAATTTCTTCAAATGAGCGCGATCTAGGATCCCTAGAACCCATATCCGGAGTCAGTTTCAATTTTTATATGTTTATATATATATATATATATATATATATATATATATATATATATATATATATATATATATATATATATATATATATATATATATATATGTATCACACCGATAACTCAAAAAATCATGGACCGATTTTGATAAAATTTAGCATGTGCCTTCCTTTTGTAAGTGGCTTGGATAAGTTCGTTAGCCAAGGAAGTCGGACCAGGTTTTCCAGCAAAATTTTGGGTTTTCTTTCGAAAAAAAATTTTATCTCAAAAAATAGAAAAGCTATGGTAACCAAATTTGGTACGTAACTTTACGACATTAAAAGGAAACTATATACCAAAATCTATATTTCTATGTTAAAAGAAAAAAAAAAGTTATAAAACATATTTTGTGCCAGATCATTTCTATGAAAATTCACTACCATAACGCACTTGCTGCGTCCAGACTTTTTTTACGTTTGACCCGCAGGAAAAGAGCTCACCAACTATTCCAACTGTGAAGTCAAAAATGGAAGAAATATTTTTTTAGGCATCGTACTGTTAAGCACATATTGGAAAATTGCGACATCAAAAAAGCATCAGGACCCGACGATCAGCAACAGTTCTTAAAATTTGTGTTCCTGAACTAAATCCAATTTTATGTCGTCTCTTTTCGATGTCTTATGAGAAGGGGGTACTTCCATCTTCCTGGAAACAATCACGAGTGTCTCACCGCAGTAAGTTTTTTTGTTCCGTTTTATTATACCGTTCTAAAAAATACCTGGGTAAAGCTGCAATTTAAGCAGAACCCTCCACCTCGACCTCCTGACCTGCCCTGACCATCAGTTTCACTCATTTCAACCGGGGAAAGGAAAATACACTATGTACATCCTATGCTCACATGACCTTGATGTCAGATTTTTTTTTAAATTTCAACAACACACCACGAGAGCTTACAGCCTAAATACTACCGTACCGTAAGTATCGACAAGGAGGAAAGACGCAACTTGTTAATTCTGGACTTGAAGGTTTGGAGGTTCGGGGGAGAAGGAAAAACATGTGCCGGCAAGGAATTCCACAACTTGGAAGTCGTCGGGACAAAAGAGCGGGCATAACAAGATGTTCTATGTCTGGTGACCTGGACAGTAAAAGGGTGCATTCGCTCTGTTCCCCTGGTAGATCTGTTGGGGGCAGCAGGTGGAGGAATTATGGAAGAAGGCTCCGTTGAGCAGTGGCCGTGCAGATATCTATAAAACACACACAGAGAGAGAGAGAGAGGGGTCACCAACGGCACGTCGGTGAGCAAGGGATGGCAGCCTTTGGGTGAGGGTAGGGTCACCGATGAGACGTATAGCTCTCTTCTGAATGGAGTCCAGGATATCGAGTGCAGAAGCGGCAGCAGCACCCCAGATGTGGGAGCAGTATTCGAGGTGTGGTCTTATTTGTGAAGTATATAAGGTATAGAGATTAGCTGGTCAAAAGTATTTGCGAGCCCGGAAGAGGAAACCTAATTTCTTAGCAGCCGCTTCTGCAATTGATAGGACATGTTGGTGCCAATTGAGATTTCTATCCACAGAAATGCCAACAAGTGAAAAGGACTCATTACTTTGAATAACTTGGTTGTTTACTGTGATGGGTCTAGGGCTGGTGTATCTCTTATGAGAAGCAAGACTGTGATTTGGTGGGGTTGAATTGTACAAGATTTCTACTTCCCCAGTCTAATATTTTTTGGAGATCCACGGAGATAGAACTCTCCATGAGTCTGCGATCCTCATCTAATTGGGCTAAAGAGACAGACTTAGAATATTGTATATTTGAGAAGGTGCTGTCATCCGCGTAACTGTGAACTGGGTTGGATGTGCTAGAGAGGAGGTCATTGATGTGGAGAAGAGACAAAGTACGGGCTAAAGCTGAACCTTGAGGAACTCCTGCATTAATTGGAGAGGAAATTTGCTGTCTACGTAGAGTTTTGGTGGTAGGCCATAGGCCGGTAGTTTATTAAGCAGCGCTGCGTGCCAGACCTGGTCGAATGCTTTGCATATGTCTAGAGCGACAAAGGAAAGGAGGTCGGCAGTTGATCTGCGCTGACGGAATCCATACTGCCTGTCGTGGAGTAGACTGTGTTTTTCAAGAAATTTTAGTAATTCGGTGTTTATATACTTTTCCATCACTTTAGAGATGACTGAAAGGAGAGAAATAGGCATATAGTTGCTAGGAAGCGCTTTCGATCCTTTCTTGGGGACGGGTTGTACTCGAGCAGTTTTCCAGTTACTAGGGAATATGCCTCTATTGTAAGATGTCTGAAACAGACTAGTCAGGACAGGAGCAAGTTCTGGTGCGCATTTTTTGAGAACAATTGCTGGGATCTCGTCAGGGCCAAAGGCTTTCCTGGTATTAAGAGAAGAGAGCATCTTTCGTACCTTTTTAGTTTTTATGGATTCTAGGGGGGCTAATTTGCGCGCATTTGAAGAAATATTTTTAGAATTCAAAAGATGCGGTCTTCTCATTAACGAATTTTTTCTATGAAAATTAGCTAAAAATTATAGACCGTTAAACCATAAATTTAACTAAAACTACTTCCAAAGCATCAGAGAAACTGTCTATTTGAAATGAATTTTCTGGAAATATTTTATTAAGATGAAGGGCAATGATGGTTTAAGCTTAAACTTAAGGGCTTGCAGAACACTCTTTACATAATCTGTATTTCTGTCAGGTTCTTTTGACGTTTTGAGGAAAACACCATTTTGTTTCTTTAAATGCCTCTAACTGTTTTGTCTTTAAACTTACAGACCTACATTTTGGTAAATTGTTCACCCTTTATATATATATATATATATATATATATATATATATATATATATATATATATATATATATATATATATATATATATATATATAATTGAAACTGGCCAAGGATATGGGCTCTAGGGGGGCTAGTTCGCGCTTATTTGAAGAATTTTTTTCTAAAGTCAAAAGTCGGGATCTCCTCGTTAGTGAATTTTTTAAAAGAAAATTCACTAAAACAAGCACTTTTGAAGCCACGGGAAAAGTCTACGACTGTATTAAATATGGAACGATTTCACTAAGTTAGTGCAAGAACAAGCAACCAGATATGCTATTCAAGTCGAATTAAGTCTTAAAACTTTCATCTCATTTTTGTCTAATTATTTTTTATACAAAAACTCGCTAAAAAATTCTTCCGAATAACAATCTCATTAGATAAAGGTAAAGTGAAATGAGACCAAAAAAAAAGTAAAGTCACTAACTAGGATTCGACCTCGTCATGCAGGAGTCAATTGAATTTGATTATCCGATGTACATGGACTTAGGCCAATGAGCTATGCTTTACATGTGTCTACTGGCAGCTATATCCTGTAATACATTGGTTCAATGTTTTAAAATTTACACAAAACCATTTCGATTTACAATAGATTTTTTGCTCATATTATAACGAAATAAATGAAAATAACGACTTAGACACATATATAGGAGCTTGTTAGTCATTTCTTGTAGTATTTTTTACTCCCATTCGTACTCAATCAATTTTCACGTTTTTACTTTCTTGAATCAGATTTAATTAATTAAAAATTAATTTACCTCAAACTTTTTTGTCTTTTAAGATAGAGATCTGAATTTTGGTACACAGGGTACACTTTATGACAGAAAAGCGTACTAAATTTGGTTGCCCTTACTTTGTTATTTCCGGAGATATAAATTTTTTTCGAAAGAAAACACAACATTTTTCGGGAAAACCTGGGCCGATTTTCCTGACTAACGAACTTATCCAAGCCACTTGTAAAAGGAAGGTATGTGACAGTGTGATACATATATATATATATATATATATATATATATATATATATATATATATATATATATATATATATATATATATATATATATATATATATATATATATATTCAAAAGTCAGGATCCTCATTAGTGAATTTTTTTAAAGAAAATTCACTACAAAATATATAATTTATTATTTTAAAATGAATAATTAAAACTCATTTTAAACATTACTGTTACTTCAGGGGAACTATTAGTCTACAATAACTTTTTTTGGCTTTGTATAGCTTGACGTGTACTTTAAAAATAGTCAACAAAAAGCTTGGTTTGTAATTCACCAAAATTATCAATGACATTTGACACAAACTGTATAATATAGTTTTTTAAAAGATTCTAACTGAAAATACTATCTGACGCCTTCAAGCATTTTTGAAAAAAGGCTATAGTAGACTAATTGAAATTATTCCAAGTTACAAACTAGCGTTGCATATATAATATAGACGATTGCAGATAAGTTGCAAATGTAAGTTTAAATTTTACAACTTTGCTAAGCCTGTTTAAGATTTAATCTTGCTGTAAGTTAACCTTTCGTAAGTATGAAGAAAGTTTGTAATAGCTCACTACAGTAAACTTGCAGTGACGTTACAAAAGAAACACTTGCATTTGTAATGCCACTGAGAGAAAAATTTGCTATTTGCAGCAATAATGCAGGGGGCTTTCTGTAAGTATTCTATCAAACTTGCACTTTCTGTAAAAAGGGTTCTGCAAGGTTGGTACAATATTACCTTGCTTAGTGGGATTTTCTCTGAGAAAAACGTTATTTTTGTTTTACGAAAAACTGATCCAAGTGGGCTGGTTAACGAAATAGTCCAAAAGATTTACAAAACAAACATACTTGCCAAGGTAGATAAAAAAATTCGGGCAAGTGCGTGATGGTAGTGAATTTTTATTTAATGCTTCAAATTTGAATAACTGAATTTCATATAAACTTAAAAAGTTTAATTTTGGTATGTAGTAAGGTCTTTTCCAAGGCAACATATCCACCAAATTTTATTAAAATCACTTTGTAATTTTCGGAAAAAAATGTTTTCGAAAGAAAACTCAAAATTTTAATAACTCAATTTTCTACAAACTTAGAAAGTTGAATTTTGGTATGTAGTAATATCTTTTCCAAGGAAACATATCCATCAAATTTCATCAAAATAGCTTTGTAATTTTCGGAGAAAAAAATTGTTTTCATAAGAAAACTCAACATTTTCCCGGAAAACCTTGTCCGATTTCCCTGGCTAACGAACTCATCCAAGCCATTAATAAAAGAAAGGCACCTGCCGAGTTTCGAAATCGGTTAATTATTTTTTATTATATATATATATATATATATATATATATATATATATATATATATATATATATATATATATAAACATATAAAAAATTTAATTGACCCCGGATATGGGTTCTGGGGGTCATAGTTCGGGCTCATTTGAAAAAAATTTTGCAAAGTTTCACCATCGATACCTCTGTATTAGTGATTTTTTTTAAATCAAAATTTACTAAAAACCGGCTAATTATATTTTTTAAGTTATCTCTCGGATACATAGTCCCACCATCATGACATTTCTATTAAAGATTTTTTTAATGAAAATTTACTAAAATACAAAAGCATACAGGTGTTCTATATGAAATAATGAAATTAAGAAGCGCCTTGGGAAAAAACACCATATAGCTGGCTTATGTCTTACTATATTCTTAATTAGAAATATGTTTATTGTAGACACTTTGTAAATACGATATTATTTGATACTAAAATATAATCGTGTTCTATAAAAAAACACACTTTATTCCTTAGGTTACAGAAAATTTTACAAAAATGTAAATAACTAGAAGATATTCAATAAAAATATGTACAACTTTATTTCACAGCCAGTAAAATTACCTTATGCCAGTAAGTATACTTTGGAGAACCCCTTTCCCGCAACACATTTTAAGACCTGGCGATCGTTTCACTAACAAAGTTGGCGTCATCAAAGGATGAACAAAATCTAGGTGACCTTGTTAGGAAACGATCGTCGGGAATTAAAAATGTGTTTTGATCAATTAGGTTTTCCAAAGTATACTTATCAGTGTTTTTTTTAAATTTCAACAACACACCACGATGACTTACAGCCTAAATACTATGGTACCGTGGGTGTTCACAAAGAGGCAACTTGTTAATTCTGGACTTGAAGGTTTGGAGGTTCGGAGGAGAAGGAAAAACATGTGCCGGCAAGGAATTCCACAACTTGGAAGTCCTCGGGACAAAAGAGCGGGCATAACAAGATGTTTTCTATGTCCGGTGACCTGGACAGTAAAAGGGTGCATTCGCTGTTCCCCTGGTAGATCTGTTGGGGGCGGCAGGTGGGGGAACTATGCAGGAAAGCTCATCTGAGCAATGCCCGTGCAGATATCTATAAAAGAGAGAGGTCACCAACGGCACGTCGGTGGGCAAGGGATGGCAGCCTTTGGGTGAGGGTAGGATCACCGATGAGACGTATAGCTTTCTTTTGAATGGAGTCCAGGATAGCGAGTGTAGAAGCGGCAGCTGCACCCCAGATGTGGGAGCAGTATTCGAGGTTTGGCCTTATTTGTGAAGTATATAAGGTATAGAGATTAGCTGGTAAAAAGTATTTGCGAGCCCGGAAGAGGAAACCTAATTTCTTAGCAGCCGCTTCTGCAATTGATGTGACATGTTCGTGCCAATTAAGATTTCGATCCACAGAAATGCCAACAAGAGAAAAGGACTCATTACTTTGAATAACTTGGTTGTTCATTGTGATAGGTCTAGGGCTGGTGTATCTCTTATGAGAAAGAAAGCAAGACTGAGATTTGGTGGGGTTGAATTGTACAAGATTTCTACTTCCCCAGTCTAATATTTTTTGGAGATCCGCGGAGACAGAACCCTCCATGAGTCTGCGATCCTCATCTAATTGTGCTAAAGAGACAGGCTTAGAATATTGTATATTTGAGTGGAGGGTGCTGTCGTCCGCGTAACTGTGAACTGGGTTGGATGTGCTAGAGAAGAGGTCATTGATGTGGAGAAGAAACAAAGTAGGGGCTAAAGCTGAACCTTGATGAACTCCTGCATTAATTGGATACAGTTTAGAGGAATGGGCATCCACAACAACAGAAATGCTCCTGTTGGAGAGGAAATTTGCTGTCCAGGTACAAAGTTTTGGTGGCAGGCCATAGGGCGGAAGTTTATTAAGCAGCGCTGCGTGCCAGACCTGGTCGAATGCTTTGGATATGTCTAGGGCAACAATCTGGGATTCACCGTGTAGTTCCATGGACTTGTTCCAAGAATGGGTGACAAAGGAAAGGAGGTCGGCAGTCGATCTGCGCTGACGGAATCCATACTGCCTGTCGTGGATTAGACTGTTTTTCAAGAAATTTTAGTAATTCGGTGTTTATATAATTTTCCATAACTTTAGAGACGACTGAAAGGAGAGTGTCCATCATACATTCCAATCTGCACTTAGTACCTTACACCATGCCATAAAACTTTTTACTTAGGTACCTAAATGTAATAGGTATTTAAGAAAACAGAAAAACAACATGGGTGGGTTTACACTTCAATATTTTTCAATTGCAAAAGTAAACGACGGGGTTATATATGTACAACTTGTACAAAAAAATTACGATAATTTCGAAAAGTCTAACTAAAACCTTGTAACTTTCTATGCACTTTAAATATCATACACGTTATGTTTTTAATCTACCTACTTTTATCGACTCGACCTGTTCCATGTCTTTGTTTCGTCAATGAAACAGGTACGACTGCACTTCTAAAACACCTGTAGATATTTTATTATTTACAAGCACATGTAGGTATCCATATGCTGTAAATAATGACACAATTAAGGAAATGCATAATCAGGAACATCGTTAATTAAAAACATACCTAAGCGAAATAATAAAAATAAATAAATAAAAATTTTCATGACTTGTTTTATTCAAAAATTTAATACCATCCAGTTAGTTAAAAGTAATAGGATAAGCGCTCGGCGTTGATTCCTACCTTTATATTTACTGTTTTAATTAGTTTTCGAGTTACGTTCTGGCAAATTTACACATGAATAAGTCGGTACGTTTTTCGCAAAATCTAAGCTAAATTATCACACCAGACACAGAACTATCTATCTATCTAATTTAAATTAACTGTTGCGGATATACAACGCTGGTGAGGTGAAAAAAAATATATGTATGAGGCAAACACATCACGTTAGTCAAGACCTTTCTCGCCCGTATAACAATTGCCGATCGCTACAATGAAAAGTAAACAAAAATAACCCGAACCGTTCTAACCTCGTTATAAAATATAATCTGTCACTGATGACAACTCAAATGTTATTGTTTACAAAGAAGAAAGCGATATGCAACAAATATCAGGTGTGACTAAGTCGATTGAATAAATTCTTATACTAGTAAAGATTGTGGGTAAGGCATGGCGACCCTACCAAAATGAATCGGTTTACGTGAGCTTTATTGTACACGCTATGGCGACTTGCTTCTATTTAAAACAACATTTAAATTAACTTACAAGCTGTCTGGGAGACTGCCGCTTCCCAGGCATGGAGTTCTGCGACATTTTACCACTCTTTTTAAAGAATCCACGTAAATTTTCGTAAATATATGACGATTAACCTACACTGCACGTCTAAACCAAACGCTTGCAAAAGCGCTACTAAAAATGAATTACACTCTAACGATTAGTGACGACATGCGCTGACTGCTTGTTTCGTTCGTTATGTATGTGTTTCCGTCGCTTCGTCACGAAGGGGGACGAAACGTATTTCGTTGATTAATTTCGCGGAGGTAAAGGTAACTTTATCTTAAAATGTCTTTAATTATTTACTTAATTTTATAATGTTGTGTACATTGTTCATTAAATGTAGCGGTTTCAGACGAGGGTTGATTAGATTTAATATTAATGTAAAACTGTTTCAGGCTCTAATAAATATAATTAAAGGATGGAGCTGTTAAAATAAAAAGGTATCTTAAGTATCGAATATCGAAATAGGTAGGTACCTATTATTGAACGATGTGTTGGATTTTCATGAGGGGGCTGGATGGTTAGATCCAGCCTACTATGATTTTCACTTCTGTCAAATTTCAAATTTATTCTGTCTAAAGTTAAAACTTCTTCAGTTGTTTTCCAGTAGTAAGTCGTTAATTTTCAAGTTGTTCACGTTGTGTCATATTAATTATGTAAAAGTATTGTTATTTTATGGTTTATTTAGTGTTTTCCATACCCTTAATTCTTGCAGTGAAGCCAAGGTTGCTGTCTGACTATTTACGGGGTAAGTTTTCAATAATTTTCTCTCGTTTAATCCTATAGACGACGAGTTTGGTTACAAACAGGTCTTCTTCGATATGATTATGCATTTCCGCCATTTCGTGTCGTCTATTTTTATTGTAAAACATATTCGTTTATTTATATTATACCTAGGTATACGATAATTGGTAAAGTACAACTTACAATTTTTACTCATGATGAAGATGTAAACAAAAATAGATAACCTCAAGGTACCTCCCTAGGTGTTTAGGGTAGGTAGGTAGGTATATCCAAGTTTGTGTCCAATCTGAAACAAACATTTTACCGTATTTTCCATATTATACCTACAACTTGCCTAGTTTTATTATTTCCTCTCAAGTATATATTTATGCAAGTACTTATTTTTGTGCCTATGCAGTTTTATATTTATACCTAGGTATTTACTAATTTTCTGTATGTCGAGCATGATTGTCCTAAATAATAATAATAATTTCATTCTTAGTCAACACTATTTTGAAGTAAAGTAGGGGTAAATATCCTATATCTTAGCTGAAATAGCGTGTGGTAGAGCAACTTTGTAGTGGTACACACAGATAAGTGCCGCAATGCAGAACTGCTTTTGTGAAACAAATAAAGAAAATTTTGAAATTATAAAAATATACGGAGTGTGTGACTTTGAGTACATATACACAATTAGGATTAAGTGTAAGATAAGCAAAGTGCAAAGTTGTTTAAATTACAGAAATGTGAGGGTAGGTATCTCATTGTCGTTTTAGATTTAAAAAAATCATATAATATCATTAAATATAGATAAAAACTTAAGAAAACTACGCATGCTTTTAACGAATTTTCGTAAAAAAAATTCGTAGTAAGGAGTATCTGTGTTTATATACATATACCTATATGTGAGAGACATATTGCCCGGTTCTTGGATGGAACCGCGTCCACAATTTCTTTTTAATAAATTCGGGGTGTGGTTCAGCCCGAAGATCAAGTATTAAGTATATTTCACACTAATGACTATATATATATATATATATATATATATATATATATATATATATATATATATATATATATATATATATATATATATATATATATATATATATATATATATATATATATATACTTATATGTAAATATCACTCCAATAAAACCAAAAAATACTGTGCCGATTTTGATCAAATTTGGTAAGTAGGTACCTTCCTTTTGCAAGTAGCTTGGATAAGTTCGTTAACCAGGAAAATTGAACCAGTTTTCTTTCGGAGAATTTTTGTATCTCCGGAAACAACAAAGCTATGGCAACCAAATTTGGTACCCACGCAGATTTATATTATAAAAATTCGTTACGCAGCAAGTGCGTTATGGTAGTAAATTTTCGTTAATGCTTCAAACTTAAATAACTCAATTTGCCATGAACCTAGCAAGTTGAATTTTGGTATATAGTAGTCGTTACCAGGGCAAGATATCTACCAAATCTCATCAGAATATGATTGTAATTTTTTGAGATACACATTTTTTCTTTCAAAAAAACTGTTTTTTTTTATAGAAAAACTGGCCCGCACTAACTCATCCAAGCTATTAATAAAGGAAAGGTACACGCAGAGTTTCATCAAAATCGGTTAATAATTTTTTAAGTTATCGGTTATGCACAGGCACAGACGCACACACACACACACACACAGAGAGAGAGGGAGAGATGTATATATATATATATATATATATATATATATATATATATATATATATATATATATATATATATATATATATATATATAAGGAGAAAGGTTTAAGGCCAAAGCCGCAAGGAGACAACCGCAAACACGTGTTTCAGGCTAATTAGCCATCATCAGTACGGTATAGCCAGGTGAAGATGGTAACACTCTGGATGAAGATGGAAAAATATACGGAGTCCCAACAGGCAACCAGTGCACAATTGCAGCAACATTTGGAAGACCCTCAATCCGAGCTTTTTTGGTTGTTTCCCTCGGATTGAGGGTCTTCCAAATGTTGCTGCAATTGTGCACTGGTTGCCTGTTGGGACTCCGTATATTTTTCCATCTTCATCCAGAGTGTTACCATCTTTACCTGGCTATACCGTACTGATGATGGCTAATTAGCCTGAAACACGTGTTTGCGGTTGTCTCCTTGCGGCTTTGCCCTTAAACCTTTCTCCTTGTATAGTTCATAAATGCCGTGTTATCAATCCTGTTTTAGTTAATATATATATATATATATATATATATATATATATATATATATATATATATATATATATATATATATATATATATATATATATATATATATATATATATATATATATATATAAATCAGCAGCCCTTTCAGAAAAACCCTGTATTATCTTATCAAAAAGTTTACCGTTTTCAAGGTATTGACAATTTTATGAAAAAAATGAAAATTGTTAAATTTTGAGGTATTTTGTCACCAACACATGCAGAAAAAACATTTCCGGAATGTGATTTTTGTGTCTGTTAATCCTCGATAATAGCGTTATCCAAACAATCTGAAATATTTTATATTATTATTCAAAAAATCTGAAGAAAAAAAATAAAAATCGGACTTTTCTTCCCCAATCTTATTTTAAATTTGTAATAAACCTCCGCAGTGAAAAAAACTCTGGACGCAGCAAGTGCGTTATTGTAGTGAATTTTTATTGAATGTTCAAATTTGAATAACTCCATTTTCTATAAACTTCGAAAGTTTAATTTTGGTAAGGTCTTTCCTAAGGCAAGATATGAGTAGTATAGTAACGTCGGTTCTGTGACACTTGGATGGCCACATACCATCCGAAGCATCCATGACCTCTGTCAGGGTCACCTTCTTCAGTTCTTTCAAGGTCATTGGTGAAGAAGTGATTGCCAATGACCAGAAGCTATTTTTGATCGTCACAGACCTTTAGGTCTTTTCAAGGTCATTGGTGAAGAAGTGAAGAACAACAACAACAACAACAACAACAATGACCAGAAGCTTTTTTTATCTTTTGTACCTGGCTTAGCGAGCCGTGTATTTACACATGTTACCTTGTTGAATTGTGAACGCTGGAGCTTCACCTTTTTTAAACATGTATGTATGTATTTTTAATTAGCGTAATATGTGTTAGATTATATTTGTTAACCTTTGACATTCATAAAATTTAATCTTAAATAATGTTTAGTAAATAAATATAAGTATTATCATTTACTGTTTGTATAACTTTATTAAATAATAAACATTGCATTAATTGATATATATGTAATAAAGATTAATGTGCAGTGTATCATTTTCTAATAGATTTATAGATTTCTTGTTGACCTTTTAACCAAATATTTGCTACTTCTTCATTATCACGTCTCATACAGCGGTAACATTTTTCTTTAGCTGGTTTTATAAATGCTTCATATAATCTCCCACATTGTACGCAAATATATCTGTTACCTCCATTTAAATTATAGGTTCTGTTGTTTTCAGCACAACTGCTAATAACATTTTCTTGAATTGGTCTGTTGTTCATGATACAATTTTTTGTATGTTAACTAAGAATGTTTTTCTTTGTATCCACGTTCACTAACTGTTTTAAAATGACATGTAATGTATAGTGTATTAGGTATATTAGTTTTCCATCACACCTATTATATTTAAATTTTACTCGAACTGACACTGACATTGTTATCTTAATAATGTATAAACCATTTATAGTCAATGCACATTATTTTATTTACAATATAAGTAAAATGTATTATTTAAAGCAATCGCATTTTAAACCTAAATCTCCTTCATCTCTATCTTCAATCTTCTGTTCTTGTTTTTCTTTGTCACTTGTTATTTCTATATAATATTTTAAACCTAGATCTACTAAATATTTTTCTAGCTGTTGATGAGTGATTCCTTTTCTATTAAGAAAATCATAACATTTTCCTGCTGCTAATTTGTATTTATTTTGAAAACATTTAAGTACATTTTTTTCCTTTTCACAATGACAAGATTTCAAATCTTTTTCCATTTCTTTTTTTAACGTGTTAAAAATTTCTACCAGTTTATATATACTTTTCTCGTTCATTATTTTACTTAGCTTCTAGACCTTAAACCTTTAAGATAAACCCAGTATAACTGATTTAAATGTTGAGTGTAACTAAATTATATATCCAAGATTTTTTCATGTGTTTTGTAATAATCTAGATTAAAGAGGATTATATTTTTTTCACTTGTGTTAGTTATATTCAAACCTTTTACACTTTTAGGTATTATTTTACGTGTTGGTCTTACAGATGTCAATTTAAGAAATCTATATTGTTCACTAAAAACAGTATCCCACTGACTATTTTGTTTTTGAAAAGACATTATGCAGATTTATTTAACTTAAATTTTAGATACCCTAAAATTTCTTATATAGGTTAGCTAAATTGGTGGGGGTCGGACGAGATTGGAGTAGGAGAAATGTTTCATAAATTTTATTTTTTTCAATTTATCTATAATATAAAATAAATTTTAAACAAGTTGTAACAGATCAGTATACTTTTATCTGTTTGTGATTATAAACATCTTTAAAGTTTTTTTAAGATGAATCAATTCTTTATTTCTCTTATTATTTCTATGTTAATTGCTTATGGAGATTTTTTATATGTGAAAGAAGTACATGCAAGTACAGTTGATATAATTGAACCTCCTTCTATTTTAGTGCAAAGTTATTATTTTACTGTGGAACATGGAAAATTTTATTTGCTAGAAAAAACTGAAGACAGCATAACATTACAAGAATATCCAGCATTTTATTTTAATGGAACAAATTTTAAGCTGAATACACCAATTAGAAATTTAAATAACAACACAATTGGTTATGTAATCGGACATTATTTGAATTATTACCCTATTACACCAAGGATAACTAAAATGTATTGCGGACACTATGATATACTGGAGCTAGTGGGAAATAGGGGGTTATTTTTTCGTCAAAGAAAATTAAGATCAATAGAAGAACTAGAAGTGATATCCGATTTTTATCAAATAATACCAAAAACATTTTGCTTTGTGTATGTTTAATTTTTATATATTTTTTGTAATAAATGTTTATGTACTGAGAGTAGGAAAATAAATACATGGTAATTATTTTAAAATTTTTATTTCATTAAATTAATAATATTTTACACCGTGTCATTTTTATTTATCCAACTGTTATGTTTGTTACTGAAACCTAACCATTTAACAAATATTTCATTTCCTTTCTGTTTTAATACTCTTTCCACTAAATAAATATTATGATATTTTACTCTTTGTAATTGTTCTTTATAGAAACCACCTTTAATATCTTTATGTTCCATATCTCTTAATAAATATGTAATTGGGTTAGTGAGTTGAACTTTTCTTATCCTAAATATTTCAGTGGACCAGTTAGGCATATAGTGTTTATCAAAAATTCCTCTAATTTTAGAGATTCTAACATAGTCTCCAACATGAAACTTTGTATTTGTATTAACTATTTTAATTCGGTTATATACTTTTGCTAACAATTCTTGTTCATTTTTCTTGGTAACTTGAGATGGTTTCATGCCTATAGTTCGATGTCTTCTGTTATTATATATCTTAACTATTTTAGGTAAAAGATTAAGCCAACCATAATTCCCTTGCATGCTAAATTCTTTCCACATTATATTCTTCAACGTTCTAATAACCCTCTCTACAATTGATGCTTTTTTCTCACTAAAGGAACTGTAGTGATTAATTTTATATTTTTTAGTTAATTCCTTAAAATTTTTTGACCAGAATTCACCTCCTAAATCAGTTTGCAAATTGTTTACATGACTTTGTTCTCTGAGAATTTTTTCCATAACTTGTGAAACTTCTAAACTAGTTTTATTTTTTAATGGTGCTGCCCAAACAAATTTAGAAAAACAATTAATAACGATCAATATATATTTATATCCGTTGTTTTCTTTAGCATATTTAATCATATCTGCCAAATCAGCCTGAAGCAAATCATTAAGACCTCGAATTATAACTTTACGTCTTTTGAAATTAATTCTGTTCGGTTTATGGATCTCTTCAACGACTTGACGCTTCTTATTCATTTCTTTCATAATTTTTATGGTTATTCTATAATGTTTGATTCTCGCAGCTCCTCAATAATTGAATTTATTTCATTAGCATGACCCGTATGACCTGCCTGCTTTGACGCCAGCAACAAACGTAACCTCTCAACGAGTTCGTTTGGATTATCCCAATACACGAAATCTGTTTTATTATTGGTAACGGTCATGAGCATACCATCACCTGTCGTTTTAGTTGTTAAATTGGATATTATTTTCTTATATTTGTCTAATTTGCTTCCATCAACTTGTTTCTTGGGATGATAATAACGTCTATGAGCGTTTGTTTTCAAAACAATGTCTTTATATGCAACTTCATCTTGATCTGTAAAATTTTGAGGATATTTTTTAAATAAAAGCTCATATAAGCCATGTGTACCCCTATAAGTTTTATTTTTAACTATAATATTAGATCCTAAAAAGTTTAACTGAGAATCTCCAATATAAAATTTTTCTGTTTTAGAGTTATAACGAACACCATATTTATGATCAAATTCATTTTTATCATCATTTATCATGGCAGTTATATAATAGCGAGGTAAGGGATCATACTGATCTATGTAGTCTTCAAAAGATTCATTTGTTTTATTTAATACCTCTGGAACAGTTTGATTAACTTTTTCCTTGAAATTCTGCTGAGATACACTCTCTATATTTTCAGTATCTTCACCTACATTTATTTCATCTATTAATGATTTTTTTAAATCATAAAATTCCTTAGCTTCAGATGTCTTTGGTTTTGGTGTTGACTTAGAAGTAGATGGCTTTTTTATATCTTCAAAATCTGTTGTTCCTAAAAAACTTTTTTCTGAAATATTAACCACATTTCCTTTATTTTTATCTGTTGTTAATTTATCTTCAATGTTTTTTAAATGTTTTGTAATTGGTGAAAACATTTTTTCTTGTATAAGTTCTCCATGTTTTAGTAAATCGAGTTTATTTTTAACAACTTTACGTTTTGCAATAAGTCTCTGCTTTATGACCTTTGATTTAAGATCCATTTTAATATTATGCTAATGAACAGCTTTGATCAGGTTGGTAACAGGTCTAATCAGTTTTGTATCAGCTTTATAACTGTTTCTCTTCTATTAGGAATTATATTATTTATAAAAATATAAAATTATCAAATCCTTGTCGATATCTGCCTTCATTTGCTTTGCTATCTTTAAAGATACTTAAAAATCCAAAAGGATGTTTCCAACAGTTAGCACAAAGTAATTTAAATGTTTGAAAACTCATATCTGAACCTATATGTTCATCATATATGTGTTTTAAGTTTATATCATCTTGTCTAAAAATTATTAATACGTTTGCATTATCCCTAATTAAATGCTTTGGTACTTTCACATACGTTTGACACAGATAAAAAACTTCAATTTGGTTATGCCTTCCCATACTAAAATATTCTCGCATCACGTCTTGATTTGTACAAGCTACATCATCAAAAATAAATAAAGAATTTGGTTTAGCCTTGTTAGCATCTACAATATTTTCACTACTTTTAAAAGCATAATAACCTATTTCTTTGATAGGTTTTAGTAATTCCTCTAAATACAAATACTTGGGTTGATGTAAAGATCTTGTATATAAGTAAATGTTTTCAAATTTTAAACCATTCGGATGTTCAATTAAACTTAACATTACATTTGTTTTACCACATGTTGATGGTCCTACAATAATGCACCTTATACTGTGTGGAAATAGTTTTCCATGTTTAGAATTGGTATTTATATGTAAATCATGATTTTCAATATTTAATCTTGTTTTTTGTTTAACAAACTTCATAGTCATTTTAGAAGTGATACAATTAACAACAGACTGTCACTAATTAAGGTTACCGCTTAATTTTATATGTAAAATGAAGTATTATGTTGGGAATGGTTTATTAAATGATGCAATAAATAAATTACCATTTGAGTTACACATACCTGGTTACAATTATTGTGGTCCGGGAACTAAGTTGCAAAAGCGTTTACAAAGAGTTGACCGTCCCATCAATGGACTTGATGCTGGTTGCATGGAACATGATATTGCATATCATAATACAAAAGATGTATCTTTAAGACATGAAGCTGATAGAAAATTAGCTGATATAGCACTGCAAAGATTTAAAGACAAAAATGCTTCCGTGGGTGAAAAAATGGCTGCATTAGGTGTTGCAGGTGTTATGAAAGCTAAAGTAAAATTAGGTATGGGTTATAATACGAATTATAATTGCCCCAAAGTATTAAATAATTGTTTAAAGTCATTAGAGAGAATTAAGGGCATAGTTGATAATTCTTTAAAAAATATAGATGTTTATAAATCTAATTTATTAGTTCGTAGAACCAAAAAAATAAATTCAAAAAAATTATATAGTGATAAACAAAAAAGAAGTAATACAAATAAGGATTTAGATCAAAAAAATGATAAAACTAATGCTAAAATAGCAAACTTATTAATTATGAGAAAAAGGAAGCTAAATGAAACTAAAAAAGATGTAAACAACTTTGATGATAAATTTCTCAATAAAAGACCTACTTTAACTACTAGAAAAAGGAAGCAAAATGTTATGCAAAATAATAATACTGATGAATTGAATAATGACACTAACATTGATGATAATGAAATACCATTTAAACGAGCAAGGTTTGATGAACCAGCATCACTTAAAAGAAAAATAGATACTGGATATGATGATGATGATGATGATGATGATGATGCAAATAATGAACCTCAAACCAAATATTTTAAAACAGATTAATTTTAGCAAGTCTGGTTAGTCTTGTTACTACTTCTTCGAAGATAACAACTATAATTTTCATATAATGGCTTCAACAAAAAGAAAGTCAAAAAAATTAAAAACAAAATCAAAAGGTAAAGCTGAAAAGTCTATTAGCTTTAGAGAAGTGACAAAACGAATTAGAAAGAATCTAAGACAGGTTAAACCTAAAAACATTGGCAATGCTATCTCTGTTGCAATAAAAGCAGTTTCAAAAATTAAAAAAAAGAATATAAGACCTACCCGTATAATAAATATTCCAAAGACAGGTGGTATTCTACCTCTTATTCCCATCTTTGCTGGGCTATCTGCATTGGGGGCATTGTCAGGTGGTGCAGCAGGAATAGCAAAAGCAGTTAACGATGCTAAATCTGCACAGCGACAATTAGAAGAATCACAACGTCATAATAAAACAATGGAATCTATTGCTTTGCATGGTAAAGGTTTATACTTAAAACCTTACAAGTCTGGTTTAGGTCTTTTTTTAAAAAAAAAAAATTGCCTGTAGTCTTACCTAAACGTCCATTGACTAACATAGACCTTAAACACTATATTAAAATTTTAAAAATAGCATTCTTTCGTGGAATATTTATGAGAAACAGTTTACCAAAAAAGATACGTAAGAATGAAAGTGGAATAATTAATTTAGATGATCAAGATGGTCCCGGCACACATTGGACAGCCTATTTTAAAAAAGGAAATTTTATAAGTTATTTTGACAGTTATGGAAATTTAAAACCTCCTTTAGAAGTAATTCGTTACTTTAATTCTTCAACTGGTAAACCTGATATCAAATATAATCATTATTCTTACCAATCTTATAATACATTTAATTGTGGTCACCTATGCCTACATTTTTTATATAATAAATAAATAAATGTTTACATAAATGTATATTATTTGTTAGTACGAAGTGAACACGCTAACATGTCTTACACTTTTTTATTATCAGGTAGGGATTCAATCCTTACCACGAGTATACATCCATCGATTACCTTAGACAATGACGGTATGTATGTTCTTGGTTTAATAGACTTTGTTACCTACAACACTATACCAAATGTTGATGAGACAAATAATAGATTTTACTATTATGAGGATAACAAATTAAAGGAAATAGTTCTTCCTGGAGGTTCATATGAAATAGAAGATATTGAAAAATATATTAATGATTATTTATTAAAAGAAAAGTTAGCTCTCGACATTACTCATAATGTGTTATCAAAAGAAGTGGAACCCTATGAACGTAATCAACTAAAAATATCATCGAATTTAAACACACTGAAATGTGAAATACAATGGATTAATGAGATCGATTTTACTAAGGAAAATTCAATTGCAGGACTATTAGGTTTTAATAGAAAAAAATTATCTAAAAATATCAAACATATTTCTGACCATCCCATAGATATATTTAAAGTTAATGCTATATGTGTAGACTGTAATTTAATAACAAATTCCTATAGCAACAACAAACTAATGCATATAATACATATGTTTTATCCAACAGTTCCACCTGGTTATAAAATCGTAGAGCATCCAAGCAATGTTATCTATTTACCTATAAATACAAGATCTATCAGTGAAATTATACTTAAAATACTTGATCAAGGAGGTAATTTAGTCAATTTTAAAAGAGAAGTAGTCACAGTAAGACTACATTTGAAAAAATTGATTTGAAAATGGTGTTTATATATAACGTAAAAGAATATTCAGGTATAAATAATACAGGAACTGAAAAAAACATTAGTCAACAAAAGTGTGTTCGAAGGCTAACATTACACAATAAACAGTTTTTAGAAAGTTTAGGATTTAAAATCGTTCAAAATAAGTAAAAAAGTTAGAAGGTTTTTTGGAAGTCTGAAGACGAAGTTTTTAAAGTGTGTGTGTATTTATCAATCAAAAAATGAACTATAATATTTTAAACGTTGGTGAATCAGTTTTTGTAGACGATTCGATTTCAAATTCAGAGTTTCATACATATCTACCGTATTCAGCTACCTCATTAAATCACAATGATGAGATTAGAATACCTATACAGGCACAAGATTTAATCACTTTACCTTCGCAAAGTTTCCTGATAATTGAAGGACAATTAACAGATGATAATGATAAAGCTAGTGCAACCTTAGAATTTGTAAACAATGGTATATCTTTTTTATTTGATGAAATAAGATATGAACTTGGAGGTACTATAATAGATCGTAACAGAAATCCTGGTGTATCCTCTACAATGAAAGGGTATGCATCATACAATATTAATGTAGGTTCACGATTACTAAATGCAGGTTGGTCTCCTTTAAAAAATCCTGATCTTGTTGACAAAGAAGGAAATTTTATGGTGTGTTTACCGTTAAGCATGTTACTAGGATTTGCTGAAGATTTTCAAAAAGTTGTTGCAAATATTCGTCAAGAGCTTGTTATTATACGGAGCAGTACAGACAGTAATGCTATTGTAACAAGTGTTGATACAGAAAAACCTAAAATTGTTTTAAATAAGGTTGCGTGGAAAGTTCCACATATAACAGTATCAGATAAAGAAAAATTAAAACTGTTAAGACATATTGAAAATAATAGAGACCTTAATGTACCCTTTAGAAGTTGGGAACTTCAAGAATACCCTATGTTACCTGAAACGATGAGACACTCATGGTCTATAAAAACAAGTAGTCAGCTAGAAAAACCCCGAATGATTTTATTTGGGATGCAAACAGATAGAAAAAATGTACATACAAAAAATGCAAGTCACTATGATCATTGTAACTTATCAAATATCAAATTACATTTAAACTCAGAGGTTTCTCCTTATGATAATTTAAACGTTAATATTGAAAAACAACAGTGGGCAATTCTGTACGAAATGTATTCACAGTTTCAAAGATCATTTTATTATAAGAATCAGAGTGAACCTTGCCTCCCACCAGACGTATATATAGAAAAGGCTCCTGTAGTTGTGATTGATTGTAGTCATCAAAATGAAACGGTAAAGGGGGGTGCTGTTGATATAAGATTAGAATTTGAAACAACTAAAAATATTCCTCCAAACACTCGTGCATATTGTCTCATTATTCATGATCGCTTGGTGAAGTACAATCCACTTACAAATTCAGTTAAAGTTCTCTAAATAGTAAACAGTGCAATCGATAAAGAGAAAAAATGTACATCGTAGATATTCAAGGTTTTGAACATGGATGTGGAATGTCTTTTATGTGTAAGGAGATTGCAATTCTAAATGTTGAAACTGGACAGTTTACACACAAAATTTTAAATTTTCCAATGGATGAGAAATTATTTAATAACGGAATACAGAAACATATATGGTGGCTCACATATAATTTACATGGATTAGCGTGGAACAGCAACAGTGTTAATTATTTACATTACGAAGAACTAATTCATTTTATAAAAAGTTTCATTACGGAAAACACTGTTGTTCTTGTGAAAGGTTTGACGAAGAAATTTTGGCTGCAAAAGTGTATTTCAAATGAAATAATAGATTTAACAGAGGACTGCTTGTCTTTCGATGAACTTAGAAAAATTTTAAAATCACATCATTGTAAAATGCATCAAAATAATTTACTAAACTGTGCTTTAGAGAATGTATTTCTGCTACATTATTGGAATTTGTATATTAGGAAATAAAGAACATAATATATTAATTTATTTTTTTATTTTACCTCATTAATTATTTTTAAATATAAGTTATAATAATAACTACATTGAAAATGCTTCTTCTTCTTCGTCTTGAGTATATGAGGTTAAACAGTTTTCCTCCAAATTTGATATTGGAGGAATTAGTTCAGCTAGATTTTCCATGGCTATTCTTTTCTTAGACGATGACAACGTTGAAAACTCATCCTCCTCACTTAGACGTCTTTTTTTGGTTACAACACCCTCATCGACTACATTGATATCTTCTAAGTTAAATCTAAACTTTTTAACAAGTCGCTCTAGTGTTCTGAGCTCTTGCTCAGAATCTACCTTAAGTCTATAATATTTTACTGGTAAATTACCAAATTTTTTTTTTAAAGTTTCAGTTTTCGGTGAGTATGTTAGATGAACTAGTATCTTATCCCCCTTCAATTGTAGTTCTTTTACACCATACCTATACATTTAAAAAACAATTTCTAAAACGATGAAGCAACGTAAAAGTCTTAAATTAACAACAATTGAAAAAAGAAATCAAGTTTTATATATTAATAAAAAGATACTTACTGAAACACTTGCTTTACCGCCACATACAAATCCTTTAATGGTAGAACCGACTTACTTTCAGTTATGATAGCTATGGTTGTAGGAACGTTAGCCATTTTACAAAAATAATATATTAGTATTACTGGTATTAAGACGTTAAATTGCAACTGATTTGTGAAAAACATAAATGGTGTTTTATAGTAATAAGTTGTTTACAAAAATGGATAAAGAACTATTTTAAGAATAATATAGATATGCAGGTCATCTTTAATGTTTTAAGAAAGATTGTATAATGATTTTGAACTTTAACTTATAACATTGTTGCAACTGCAATCTATATTTTAATTAAGAAAGATTGTATAATGGTTTTAAATTTAACTTACAACATTGTTGCAATCTACATTATAATTAAGGTAATGGGATTATTAACTGACTGAATCTAGACTAATGTTGCAATTATTGATTATAACAATATAAATAACATTTTTTTTATTGATAAAAATGAAATTGTTTTCTGTAAACAGCTTACAATGTAATAATTTAATGAGAAACTTATTCAGTATCGTCACGGTTCAATTTGTATTCTAAAATATACTTGCTGATAATAAGTACAACATTCTATAAAACCTTGTGGTCTTTTCTTTAACCATCAGTTATTAAGCAAAGTCTTCACACGATGGAATCAAACACACGTAAGTTTTAAGTTTTATTTCTGAATGGTATTTTTACTTCAAAATTTTTCTTTTATTTTTTTCAGATTAATTTTACATTAAGAAATTTAAATGTAACATGATTTAATCAATAATAATAATATACTTATATATTTTTTTTTAAGTTAACTATTCATTTTTTCAAAATAATTAGGAAATGAAACCTAAAGAACTTTTATTAATTGTAATTGTTTATAAGACTAAATTATTTAAAAAGAGAATTTACTGTACTAAATAATAAAAAAACATAACGTTATATAATGGTTGAAACATGATATTTGTTTCAGAGATGTAGCCTATGACTCAATTTCTAATTATTTTAAAAATATAATTTTTAAAATCTACTTTTATGAAATATATGTATTTACTTAAAATTTAATATCATTTATTTTGTGTAATTTGTAAAATGAGTTCCAAGTTTATTGATGAATTATCCAATGAAGTTTGTAAGAAAATTGAAATGGTACATAGATTAATTAAAACAAAAGAAGAGCTCTGTAAATATATAAGTTATTTAAAAAAAACTATATTAATAGTAAAGAAATGTTTAAAAAATAGGGCTACATGTATAAAAAATGTCTTTAAAGTTGAATCAGATCTTTCAATATTAAAAAATTATTTACAAAATTTTAAAAATAATTTGCATAAAGTTAAAAACGCAACAAAAGAAGTAATCTGGCAAGACACTGAATCATGTTTTAATAACAGAATAAGAACAGGTATAATTATAAATTTAAAAGTGAAAGATCCCATAATCTTTTTTAAAAAAGCTTTTCGATCTTTTGTTAAAAATATAAAAAAAGAGTTACAGCAGTCTTTACTTAAAGTAAATGTAATTTTTACAGGACTTTTTATAAAACCCCAAACAGAAGAATTAGATTTTAAACATTTTACAACAAGAAATCATGTGATTGACAGTGCTACAAATATAAAAAGTTGGTACGAAAAACATGTCTCTAATAAAATTTTAACAGAATTAGAAGAATTTCAAGAACGTGATAGCGGTTGGGCACTTAATAAAATTATACATTTAAAAGTAAATATTAACAAGTACATCCCCCTTAGTAGTGGTATTTCAACTTATGCTAAATTGCCTTCTTTTATTGAAAAAAGTAAAGCAGTAATTAATATTAACAACAATGATAAATATTGCTTTTTGTGGTCCGTAGTATGTGCTTTATATCCTGCAGCTATAGACAAAAATAGCTCTCGTATTAATTCATACCCCCATTTTAGTAGAGTTTTAAAATATAATAATATAACTTTTCCTATACGCTTAAAAGATATTTCAAAATTTGAAGAGATGAACCAATTAGCTATAAATGTATTTACTATTGATAAAAAAGAAGTACTACCATTATGTTTAAGCAAAACTAATTATTCTCCAGTTATTAATTTACTTATGATTCCTTGTAATAATAATAATAATAATTTTAATTACAATGATGATAACAAATATCAACAGCAGTCAACAAAAAAACTCAAAGAAAACCATCAACCTTTATTTCATTTCACGTACATAAAAAATTTATCACGATTAGTACATAACCAAATAGGTCAGAAACAACATAAGAAATGGTTTTGTGAACGTTGTCTAAATTATTTTCTTACAAAAGATAAATTGGAGAAGCATGCAATTGATTGTAAACAATTTAACAAGACAAAAGTTGTCCTTCCTAAAGAAAAAGAAGATGTTAAATTTAAAAACTTTACACATAAGGAACCTGTCCCCTTTGTTATATATGCAGATCTTGAAAGTATTCTAAACAAATATAATGATCCACAAATTTCAAATAAAAGTACTAAATATCAAAAACATGAACCATTCAGCATTGCTTATTATCTTAAATGTACTTATGACGATTCACTATCTAAATTTGCTATTAAAACTGGAAAGGATTGCATAAGCTGGTTCGTAAAAGAACTTGAAAAAATAGCTTTTAAAATAAATTCTTTGTTATCAAACATTGCTCCATTAGAACCTTTATCTTCTGAAGAACTAAATCAATTTAATTTATCAAATATTTGTCATATATGCTCAAAAACTTTTTTCTCTGATGAAACTAAAGTTAAAGATCACTGTCATCTTACAGGGAAATACAGAGGTCCCGCACATAATTGCTGTAATTTAAATTATAAAATACCTCATTTTATTCCAGTCATATTTCACAATTTATCTGGTTATGATAGTCATTTTATAATTAAAGCTTTAAGTACTGAAATTAAAGGCAATATCAGTTTATTACCGATCAATAAAGAAAAATATATTTCTTTTAGCAAATACATTCAGAATACTAAGATAAGTTTCAGATTTTTAGACTCGTACAGGTTCATGGCATGCAGTCTTGAAAAATTATCATCATATTTAGAGGACAATCAAAAGATGATTACAAACAAGTTTTATAAGGAAAAAGATCAATTTAAATTAGTTACGCGTAAAGGGGTTTTTCCATACGAATACATTGATTCCTGGTCAAAATTAGAGGACACTTGCTTACCACCTCTTGAATCTTTTCACAGTAATTTAAATAATAATTCTATTTCACAAGAGGAATATCAGCATGCTTGCACTGTCTGGAAAGCTTTCAACATTCAAACCTTAAAAGATTACGCAGAGTTATATTTAAAGACAGATGTTTTACTGCTTGCAGACGTTTTTGAAAATTTTAGAAAAACATGTATGAAAGCTTATCAATTAGATAGTCTTCATTATTTTACAGCACCTGGATTAGCCTTTGATGCTATGTTAAAACATACCAATGTTCAGTTGGAACTTTTAAAAGACGTAGACATGATTAATTTTATTGAAAAAGGTATCAGAGGTGGAATATCTCAATGTTCAAACAGATATGCTGAAGCAAACAATAAATACATGAAAAGAAATTTTAATCCTCAAAAACCTTCTTCATATATTATGTATTTTGATGTTAATAACCTCTATGGAGCAGCTATGAGCTGCCCATTGCCCAATGGACAGTTTGAATGGGTGACAGGTGAAAAAATTTATGAAGAAAATATTCTTAATCTTCCAGATGATAGTGAATATGGTTATATTCTTGAAGTTGACCTTCATTATCCAAAAGAACTATTTGAAACACACAAAGACTTACCCTTGTGTGCTGAACATCTGGTGCCACCAAGTTCACAAACAAAAAATAAAAAACTAATGACTACTTTTTTTGATAAAAACAAATATGTAATTCATTACAGAAATTTAAAGCAAGCATTAGATTTAGGGTTAAAATTAAAAAATATACATAGATGTCTTAAATTCAAACAGTCAGCGTGGTTAAAAAGTTATATTGATTTAAACACTTATTTTAGGAAACAAAGCAAAAATAAATTTGAACAAGAATTCTATAAATTAATGAATAATTCTGTATTTGGAAAAACTATAGAAAATGTAAAAAAATATAAGGATATAAAACTAGTGACTAAGTGGTCAGGTCGGTTTGGTGCAAGACATTATATTTCTCAACCCAATTTTCATAGCTGTGAAATTTTCGGTAATGATACTAATATTGATAATAAGATGGTAATTATTGAAATGAACAGACTGAAAATCAAATACAATAAACCTATTTATGTAGGTATGGCAATATTAGATATTTCAAAAATTATACTTTACGACTTTCATTATAATTATATTCACAAAAAATTTGGTAACAGAGCTAAGTTATTATACACGGACACAGACAGCTTAATTTATCAAATTTTTGTTGATGATATTTATGAACATGTAAAAGAAGACATTTCAAAATTTGACACCTCCTCTTACCCCGCAAATAATGTTTATAACATTCCATTAAAAAACAAAAAGGTTATTGGACTTATGAAAGATGAAAATAACGGAAGAATTCCAACTCATTTTATTGGCTTAAGGTCTAAAATGTATACAATCAAAATTCAAGAAGAACAACTAGAAAATCAAGAGACCCTAGTTAAAAAAGCAAAAGGTATTAAAAAATCTGCTTTAAACACGATAACCTTTGATGATTATTATAATTGTTTATTTACCAATAAAGTAACAGAAGTGTCTCAAAATATTATTAGATCAACAAAACATGAAGTTTTTACTGTTAAACAAAATAAAATTGGGTTAAGTCCATTTGATGACAAACGAAATATAAATTACATCCATACTGATACTTTACCATGGGGTTATTTTTAGTTAATCTATATTACCATTTTAGGTAGCAGCTCAAATTCAACCTCAGAGACAAAGCTGATTAAAAGTTTGTTTGATACAAATTATAGAAAAATCATGAAATGTATTAAATGTAAAAATATTGTTGTAATAGAATCGTTAAAAACTCTTTGTAATATATGGTTAAGTAAAGAATTAAAAATTGTAATTAAACTATGTAAAAAATGTGCTAATTCACAAATTCATACAATACATTATGAGACAATATATTTTGATAGAAACAATTATTTCTATAGAAAATATATAGATATGCTTAATTGTGATTAAGCTTTTATCACTGAAAACTGAAATTTTAAAAAAATTTTGATAATTTACCAGTAAAATATTATAGACTTAAGGTAGATTCTGAGCAAGAGCTCAGAACACTAGAACGACTTGTTAAAAAGTTTAGATTTAACTTAGAAGATATCAATGTAGCCGATGACGATGTTAAAGACTCATCCTCCTCACTTTTAATTATAAAAGACCTTGTAAAAATGTTTATGATACGTTAATTTGTAATATTAAAACTGCTTATGTTATGTTATGTTAATTTGTAATATTAAAAATAAAAACTGAAAAATTGTACATTGTACACACTATTTTCAGAATTAGAACCTGTACTGAAGTACAAAAGGTTAGCTAATCTTGCTGTCTCTTTATCGAGGGGATCACAAAATGCAGCAGGCATTGATCTTAAAAGTGCCAACTTCTATGTAATTGCACCCCAGAAAAGAAGACTGATAAGTACAGGTGTAGCCATTCAAATACCAGAAGGATGTTATGGAAGGATAGCACCTCGGTCAGGACTAGCCTTAGTAGGCATTGATATCGGAGCTGGTGTAATAGACCCAGATTATAGAGGGGAAGTTCAAGTGCTTATTATAAATAATTCAAGTTCTGAAATATTTATCCATGTTGGACGCAGAATCGCACAACTCATATTAGAAAAGATACATCATCCTCGAATCGAAGAAGTTGAAGAATTACCACCAACGTCTCGAGGCATAAATGGTTTAGGTTCCACAGGAAGTTTCTAAAACTAAAATACAATAACAACTTATTGCTCCTATTGAAAAAAATAAAAAAATAAATAAATAAAAATGAATAGTTACACTTAATCAGTGTTTTATTTTATTCCTCAACAACGCTTTTACGTAACATAAAACTAGATAAATATCTAACGTAATGCATACACATACATGTTTAAAAAAGGTGAAGCTCCAGCGTTCACAATTCAACAAGGTAACATGTGTAAATACACGGCTCGCTAAGCCAGGTACAAAAGATAAAAAAAGCTTCTGGTCATTGTTGTTGTTGTTGTTGTTGTTGTTCTTCACTTCTTCACCAATGACCTTGAAAAGACCTAAAGGTCTGTGACGATCAAAAATAGCTTCTGGTCATTGGCAATCACTTCTTCACCAATGACCTTGAAAGAACTGAAGAAGGTGACCCTGACAGAGGTCATGGATGCTTCGGATGGTATGTGGCCATCCAAGTGTCACAGAACCGACGTTACTATACTACTGATATGCACCAAATTTCATTAAAATAACTTTGTAATTTTCTGAGAAAAATTTTTTTTCGAAAGAAAATTTAAAATTTGAATAACTCAATTTTCTATAAATTTAGAAAGTTAAATTTTCGTACGTAGTAAGGTCTCTCTCAATGCAACATATATGGTAAATTTCAATAAAACAGCTTTATTATTTTCGTAGAAAAAAATTTTTTCGAAAGAAAACTCAAAATTTTTCCGGAAATCCCTTGTGTTATCAGATGGATATATATATATATATATATATATATATATATATATATATATATATATATATATATATATATATATATATATATATATATATAACAAATAAAAAATTGAAACTGACCCTGGATATGGGTTCTAGGGGTCCTAGTTCTCGCTCATTTGAAAAAATGTTTGCAAAGTCTCACCATCGATACCTCTCTATTAGTGATTTTTTTTTAAATAAAAATTTACTAAAAATGGTAGTAAAATTTACTGGCTCGTAATCTCAAAAACTTCCCTGTTTTATGGTAATTCTAAAAAGGTATAAAACATTATTAATATCTCTTAAAAGTAATTCACTGTCGACGTAAATTTGGAAATGAAATCAGGTAGCTAATAAATATAAAATCTCGGGACGCAGCAAGTGCGTTATGGTGGTGAATTTTCATAAAACTATTTATTAATAGCAATAATGTGTGTTTTTTTAAAAAAGCAGGCATCAAATTTGGTTACCAGTATAATCTATATAGTAAAAACAATGTGCCATGTTTCATCAAAATAACTTTATTGTTTGAAAATGTAAAAAAATTTCCGAAAGTAAACTTAAAGTGTTCCCGAAAAAACTCGTTTTTTGGTCAACCTTATAGGTTAATAGCAAATTGAGCTATTCAAATATTAAGCATTTGATCAAAAGTCGCTACCATAACGCACTTACTGCGTCCAGAATTTTTGTTCTTACAAACATGCATTATATTTCGATGGAAAATGCAAAAATGCAATAACATAAGGCGTGTTTGATTAAAAAAAAAGAAAATTTGTATCACCAACGACTTATGGGCCACCCTGTGATTGTAGAAATAATTTTTTAAGATGTAGTTTAAGACACCCTATATTTAATATATACAATTTTTTTTCATATCTGGTATAATAACAGATATATTGAGCTTTATTGATTTTTTTTACGAAAATTCTACAAAAATTATATACTATTAACGATAAACTCTATAGCTAAGGCTACTGCCAAGCATCAAAGAAAGGGGCTATTTGAAATGAATTTTCTGGAAACATTTTATTAAAATGAAGGACAATGACGGTTGAAACTAAGACTTCAGGGTTTGTAAAACATTCTTCTTGAGACATTTTATTTCCATAGCCCGTATTAGATTCAAGTTCTTTTCCTAAATGTTGCCAATTTTGACGTCTAAATCGCAACTTTGACGTTTTGTGAAAAACCCCACATTATTTTTGTCTAAATGCCCATAACTTTTTTGTCTTTTGACCTACAGAGCTAAATTTTGGTAGGTAACTTGCCTATAATGATATAAACCCGCGTATAAAATTTGGTTGCCGTTACTTTGTTAATTTTGGAAATATAAATTTTTTTCGAAAGAAAACACAAAATTTTCCGGGAAAACCTCGTCGGATTTTCCTGGATAACGAACATATCCAAGCCACTTGCAAAAGGAAGGTACTCACCAATTTCGACGTTTAAAATCGCGATTTTGACGTTTTGAGGAGAACCCAAATTTATATTTCTTTGAATGCCTGTAACTTTTTTGTCATTTAACCTACGGAGCTAAATTTTAGTAGGCGGCTTGCCCCTAATGATATAAACCCGCGTATGAAATTTGGTCGCCCTTACTTTGTTGATTTTGGAGATATAAATTTTTTTCGATTTTTTTCGAAAGAAAACACAAAATTTTCCGGGAAAACCTCGGCGGATTTTCCTGGCTAACGAACTTATCCAAGCGACTTGCGAAAGGAAGGTATGTGCCAAATTTTATCAAAATCCGTCCATTATTTTTTAAGTTATAGGTGTGACACATAAATATATATATATATATATATATATATATATATATATATATATATATATATATATATATATATATATATATATATATATATATATATATATATATATATATATATATAAACATATAAAGTCTGAAACTGACCTCGGATTTGGGTTCCGGGGGTCCTAAATAGCGCTCATTTGAAGAAATTTTTTCAAAATTCGAAAGTCGAGATCTCCTCATTAGTGAATTTTTTAAAGAAAATTCACTAAATAAACAGATTGTGACATTTACAAAAATTATTCTATTCATAACAGATGCTCTATTTGACGGCCATTTTGTCTTATACATAAACGATATCGTCTTAGTAACGATCCTCTTAGTCTTCTTAGACTGCTTCGTGAAAGTTCTTAAGCTGCTGTTGTGATTCTTTGACGTCCACCTGCCCGGGTATGTCTGATCCAAGTATTGCCTTGCTGCTAAGGCAGAGTGGGCTAGGCATCCATAATTTTGAAGCCACATTGTTCTCCGAGCTTCTAATGGGTTGTCTTCCAGAAGTTCTGGCAAATTGTGTTGTAAAAACGCCAAATATCTTTGGCCATATAACGTAGGGCGCAGTTCCAATGGTCCCAAAAGTGATCCGATAAAAATACCGGCCTAGAGATGCCTCTTAAATTGATGCTGGAACCGATCCTCTCTGAACTCATGTGGATCTAATTTTCCAACTATGAAAGTTATGGAGGTTCATGTAACAAATCATTTGTATATGCTGACTCGCCACTTCATAAAACTTTATCGAAGAAATTAGGATCTTGTATGATTTTTCTTAACATAATTTCGCAAAATCGCTTGCGCCTTGCGCATTCACGCAGTTCCAAAATTTGGACAGTCTGAATATGGTAGCCATACCTTTTTAAAATTCTATGAGTAGTAGACGTTGAGGTACCAGTTCGTCTCTGTACTTTCCGCGTCGAGGTACCAGGTTCTTCTATAAGAGGATCCAGGGAAGCATCCTCGTCTGCAATTCTCGGTCCTCCAATTGAAACGAACCTGGATATGGGTTCTGGAGGCCCAAATTCGCACTCATTTGAAGAAATTTTCCAAAAGTCTTACCATCGATTTTCTTAATGAAAATTCACTAACATTATGGAATTGAGGATGTTCTACATTGTGAATGGTGTGATAATTTTGGCGTTTGACCAGCATTGCCGCTTGCTTCCATTTTGTTAAAAACTAGATATACAGAGGCATAGTTTCAAAGGCAATCCGTATGATGAAAGTTTATTTAGGGGTGTCGCATACCAAACCCGCTCGAACACTTTAAAAATATCCAATTAAAACCTTCTCCAAGCATTTCAAGAGCAGAAGTCCAAAGATGAGTAATGTATATCAGAATATCGCCGGTAGATGGAATTTGACGAAAGCCATATTGGCGATCACTTTGGTTGTGTATATTCTCAAGGTATTTAATGAGCTCTATATTGATAAAATTGTTCAAAACTTTAGAGAAAACTGATAGAATAGAAATTGGATGATGGTTCCTCAGATCGGATTTGTCTTCTTGTTTAGGCTGAACTCGAGGTAGTTTCCGGAAAAATATAGCTATATAGAGAAGCAATGCTGAACACTGAAAACAACAAGAGAAAGGAGGCTTGAGGAAAAAAGAAATACGGTTACTTCTTTTGCAAACCTGGGGGAAGTGTTCGATAATGTGGCTTGGAAAATATTGTTTCATATAATCAAGAGAGCTGGATTGGAGGGAGGTGAATTATCCTCAATATATATATATATATATATATATATATATATATATATATATATATATATATATATATATATATATATATATATATATAATATTAACGGATATGAAATGGAATCTAAAAACCTATAAATCTAAAATAAGAAAAGGTTATATAACTTTCTAACAACATTATTTGTAGGCTGGTGTATTTAAATGAAGGGGCACAAATGATACCAAGATTTGGGCGAAAATAAGTTGATGTAACCTAACATACCTATACTCCAGGTCGCATAATAAAAGAGATACAGGGTGTGAAAGTGAAATATAACGAAAATTTAATTTAAATTTAATTTAAATGAAGGGGCACAAATGATACCAAGATTTGGGCGAAAATAAGTTGATGTAACCTAACATACCTATACTCCAGGTCGCATAATAAAAGAGATACAGGGTGTGAAAGTGAAATATAACGAAAATGGGTTTTCCTTAATAATTTTTAATCTTTTAGTCAGACATGTTTCAAATTTTATAGCGAAACATTTTTTCAGGTGTGGAAAAATAATATAAAAATCTTTTATGGGTGTCGCGTACGGGGCGCCCTCTATAGGCAATGTTATCTGTTTTGCGATAATAACAGGAAAAAAATTGTTGCAAAATACATATTTATTGTCAGTTTAACAGTAACTATTTGAAGAAAAGAACCAAACTAGAAAAATCAAGAGTCACATAAAACAATAAATACATAATTTAACAAAACAATTAACTGACAAGTAGAAAATAAAATATATTTTAAAGGATGTTTTGAAAGTAGTTTCCATTTTCTTGTAAACATAGTGTAATTCTACGTAATTTTAGTTACGACGTATCCTTGCAAACATGTTTCTGTCGTTCCTAACCCCCTCAGCAAAATTCTTTGACGATTACCACATTACCAACAGGGTTGGAATGAGCAATATTTTGTAGGTGACCGCATAAAAGGTAGTCCATGGGTGTGAGGTGTGATGGTGTATCATTCCCTCAACCTATCCATCTCCTAGGCAATTTAAAATTTAACCATTGCGTAACAGCTAATGTACTATGGGCAGGACCTCCGTCGTGCGCTTACCACATGTTTTCACGGATAGCTAGTGACACCTCTTTAAGCAATATTTGGAGTTGCTTATTTAAAAATCGCAAATATTCCGCTGCACCGAGACGCCGAGGAGGAATAAACGGACCAATAATATCCTATAGTTGCTGCCCATACATTTAAACAACAATTATGCTGAAATCTCGATTTACAAACTTGGTGGGGGTTTTGATCATACCATGAATATTGTGTGTGTACAAAACAAAACTATAAAAATCAAGAGTCACATAAAACAATAAATACATAATCTAACAAAAGAATTAACAAACAACTAAAAAGTAAAGATATCTTAAAGGGTGTTTTCAAAGCAGTTTCCATTTTCTTGTAAACATAGTCTAATTCTACGTAATTTTAATTACGTCGTACCCTTGCAAAGATGTTTCTGTCGTTCTTAACCCCCCTCAGCAAAATTATTTGACGATTACCTCACTATCAACAGGGTTGGAATGAACAATATTTTGTAGGTGGCCCCATAAAAGGTAGTCCATGGGTGTGAGGATGCATCATTCCCTTGACCTATCCATCTCCCAGGCAATTTAAAATTTAACCATTGCCTAACAGCTAATGTATTATGGGCAGGACCTCCGTCGTGCGCGTACCACATGTTTTCACGCATAGCTAGTGGCACATCTTTAGGCAATATTTGGAGATGCTCAAATCTCAGATATTCCGTTGCACCGAGACGCCGAGGAAGAATAAACGGACCAATAATATAATCACCTATAATTCCTGCCCAAACATTTAAACAACAATTTTGCTGAAATCTCGATTTACAAACTTCGTTGGGGTTTTGATCATACCATGAGTGAATATTGTGATGGTTTACTAAATAATTTCTTTGAAATGATGCTTCGTCAACAAACAAAATATTGGATGAAATGTCTACATTTTTCTTGAAATATTCATATACCATTGAGAAAAATCTATCCTGTTAGGTAAATCCGCAGAAGTCAGTTCTTGCACGGCTTGTTGGTGGTAGGGTAATAACAAATAGTGCTGCAAATTGAATCATAACTTCCACATAGCTGTGATAATTTATTCTCTTCAGAATTCTCATGGAATGAATTTAGGGCCATGACATGACCACAATGTTTTATTGAAAAATGTCAATTTTCTTCAAATCACCTATTATTTATCCCCTACACCCTGAAGCGATCTTACCCAAAAACAATTTTAAGCGTTCCTTTGTCGGGTGCTAACCGGATACCAAATTTGAAGATGATATCTCAATGTGTGCTAAAGTTATTGCTATTAATAGACAGACGTACATGCCGACAGGCCGACCGACCGACAAACAAACAAAATTTCGTTCCAGGATCAAGTTTTATATATGTTTTCAGACTTTTTACGCCGTTTTAGCAACAAAAAATTTGTCAACAATATTCCACCCCCACACATTCAACCCCTAATTTAATTTCAGCAAAGAATATTAGATGTTTGAAGAAATGCAAAGTTTTCCAATAAATAAACCCTAAAACGTTATATTACTCAAGTGTTAACGAAAAAATGTCTATTTTCACCAAATCACCCCCCATTCATCCCCTACCCTCCCCTAAAGCGATTTTACCCAAAAACAATCCGAACCGTTCGTTTGTCGAGTGCTAACAAATTTGAACACGATATCTCCATTCGTTTTGAAGTTATCGTGGCTACAGACACGTACAAACCGACAGACCAAAAACTCTGGACGCAGCAAGTGCGTTATGGTAGTGAATTTTCATAAAAATGTTTTTAATTGCAAATATGTGTGTTTCCTTTTTAAGAAAGCAGGCATCAATTTTGGTTACCAGTATAACCTATATAGTAAAAACAATGTGCCATGTTTCATAAAAATAACTTTATTGTGTGAAAATGTACAAAAATTTCCAAAAGCAAACTTAAAGTGTTCCCGGAAAAACTCGTTTCTTGGTCAACCTTATAGGTTAATAGCAAATTGAGCTATCCAAATTTGAAGCATTTAATGAAAATTCGCTACCATAACGCACTTGCTGCGTCCCGAATTTCTTTTCTTACAAACATGCATCGCTGAAAAATTCAAAAATGCAATAACATAAGGCGTGTTTGATTAAAAAAAAAAAGAAGAAAATTTGTATCACCAACGACTTATGGGCCATCCTGTGATTGTAGAAATATTTTTTTAAGATGTAGCTCAAGACACCCTATAATTAATATATACAAATTTTCTTCATATCTTGTATATACCATTAAACGATAAACTCTAAAGCTAAGGCTAATGCCAAGCATCAGAGAAAGGGTCTATTTGAAATGAATTTTCTGGAAACATTTTAGTAAAATGAAGGACAATGACGGTAGAAACTAAGACTTCAGAGTTTGTAAAACATCCTTCTTGAGACATTTGATTTCCATATCCCGTATTAGATTCAAGTTCTTTGCCTAAATGTTGCCGATTTTGACGTTTTAAATCGCAACTTTGACGTTTTGAGGAAAACCTCAATTTATTTTTCTTTAAATGCCTATAACTTTTTGTCTTTTGACCTACATTTTGGTAGGTAGATTACCTATAAGGATATTAACTAGCGTACCAAATTTGGTTGCCCTTGCTTTGTTAATTCCGGAGATATAAATTTTTTTTTTTTTTTTTCGAAAGAAAACACAAAATTTTCCGGGAAAACCTGGTCAGATTTTCCTGGCTAACGAAATTATCCAAGCCATTTGCAAAAGGAATTTTTCCACCAAATTTAGTCAAAATCGGCCTATTATTTTTTTTGAGTTATCGGTGTGATATATATATATATATATATATATATATATATATATATATATATATATATATATATATATATATATATATATATATATATAAACATATAAAAATTGAAATTGACCCCGGATATGTGTTCTAGGGGGCCTAGTTCGCGGTCATTTGAAGAAATTTTTTCAAAAATTCAAAAGTCGGGATCTCCTCATTAGTGAATTTTTTTTTTTTTAGAAAATTCACTAACAAACAAAATTTCGTTCCCAAATCATGTTTTCTGTATGTTTTAATACTTTTACGACGTTTAGGTGAAAAAAAAGAATTCGAAAATTCTTGTAACATTCAAAAAATGCTTGTAAGATATCAACATACTTGTGATTTGATATATTAGTCAATTCCAATTCTATTTATTATCAAAGTAATAAGCAAATATAATAAATTAACACTTGATAATTTCTTAAACTGACTTTTAATCATTACTATGTATTACCAAATAAGAACGTGTGCCTTTGAACCGAAGGGTACTGGGTTCGATCCCGGCGTACTCCTTTCACTTTTTCAGTACAAACTGTAAAATCAACATCAACCGAGGTTCTGGCATTGTATTTGAGCAAGTTGAATGTCTGCACGTTCCGCCCTTCGGAGGGGGCGTAAAGCCGTCGGTCCCGTGTCCATGCGATGTTGGGCACGTTAAAGATCCCTACCCTCCTTACAGAAAGGCAGGGGTTTGGCAAAATTTCCAGGATAGTGAGGTGAAACTGCTCCCTGGCGTCGGTGATTGGCCATAGTCGCGGAAATAGGCCGACGTTAAAGAAACAAAAACACACACACATGTATTACCAAATGACATTTATCTACTAAATCGCTTTGCTATTAAGTCGTCGTATCAGCATGATTTTAATAGGTTTTTTAGGGCAAAAAAATACAAGTTTTTTTCCAGAAAACTAAAGGCATATTGAAAATTTTTGTTCACATTTTGACACATAATTTTAAAATACTGATACGCAATGAAGCAATGAGTTCTGAATTTCTTAAGAAAAAAGGCAGTTTTGGAAGTTAATATACCTGGAGGTATAAATTTGTAATATTAATTTTTGATATCAAAAATATCTCCCCAACGGTTGACTAAACCATTTTCATTAAGTATACCTTTTTTGTTCAAAAAATGCAATATTTCATATTTTATTACTAAAGGATGTATACGAGGGCTGAGAAAAATGCTAATGCATATTAAATGCATAACATTGCCATAAATGATTATTATATTATTTTTAGTGAATTTTTCTTAAAAAACGAGATCACGACTTTTGATTTTGAAAAAATTTCTTCAAATGAACGCGAACTAGGCCGCCCTAAAACCTATGTAGTATGTTTTATTGATTCAAGTTTTACAGTATGTTCCACAAATAAGCATAAGCTTGTGCCTGCAGTTAACACAATTTCATTTCATGTTCCCAACTAAACAATCTAAATATTTTTACAAAATGTCACTTTAAAATTTTTGTTCAACGTATCTTTCCTCCTTCAGCATTTCTATCAATAGCACTCCTGCAGCTGCCACTAGTATTAAACTACTACTAAGAATTGATTCTAATATAACACCAATTTTTTAACTAATAGTAAAATTCTGATCACTATAATTTTGACATTTTTACTCGACATGTTAAACGTCAGGGTCAGTTTCAATTTTTATATGTTTATATACAGGTGTCTCAAAAGTCGTAAATCAAACGTCACACGAAGATAGGCTAGCTCAAGCCCTTTCAGAAGAATCCTATATGATATTATCAAAAACTCTGGACGCAGCAAGTGCGTTATGGTAGTGAATTTTCATTAAAATGTTTTTAATAGCAAATATGTTTTTTAAAGAAAGCAGGCACCAAATTTGGTTACCAGTATAATCTATATATTAGAACCAATGTACCATGTTTCATCAAAATAACTTTATTGTTTGAAAATGTACAAAAATTTCCGAAAGTAAACTTAAATTGTTCCCGAAAAAACAGGTTTTCTGGTCAACCTTATAGGTTAATAGCAAATTGAATCGAAATTTGAAGCATTTAATGAAAATTCGCTACCATAACGCACTTGCTGCGTCCCGAATTTCTTTTCTTAAAAATATGTATTATATTTCGATGGAAAATACAAAAATGCAATAACATAGGGCGTGTTCGATTAAAAAAATTCACTAAAAAAAAGAAAATTTTAATCACCCACGATTTATGGGCCACCCTGTAATTGTGGAAATATTTTTTAAGATGTAGCTTAAGACACCCTACAATTAATGTACACAACTTTTTTTCGTAACTTGCATAATAACGGATATATTGCACTTTAATGATTTTTTACGAAAATTCGACAAAAATGATATACCATTAAACGATACATTCTATAGCCAACACTACTGCTAAAGCATCAGAAAAGGGGTCTATTTGAAATGAATTTTCTGGGAATATTTTAGTAAAATGAAGGACAATGACGATTGAAACTAAGAGTTCAGGCTTTGTAAAACATTATTCTTGAGACATTTTCCTTCCATATATCATATTAATTTCAGGTTCATTGCCTAAATATTAACAATTTTGACGTTTAAAATCGCGACTTTGACGTTTTGAGGTTAACCCAAATTTATTTTTCTTTAAATGCCTGTAACTTTTTTGCCCTTTAATCTACAGCGCTTTTGGTAGGTAGGTTACCCATTATGATATAAACCAGTGTACCAAATTTCGTTGCCCTTACTTTGTTAATTCCGGAGATATAATTTTTTTCGAAGGAAAACACAAAATATTCCGGGAAAACCCTGGCGGATTTTCCTGGCTAACGAACTTATCCAAGGCACTCGCGAAAGGAAGGTACTCACCTCATTTTATCAAAATCGGTCCATTATTTTTTTAGTTACAGGTGTGACACATAAATATATAAACATATATATATATATATATATATATATATATATATATATATATATATATATATATATATATATATATATATATATATATATATATATATATATATATATAAACATATAAAGTCTGAAACTGACCTCGGATTTGGGTTCCAGGGATCCTAAATAGCGGTCATTTGAAGAAATTTTTTCAAAATTCAAAAGTCGAGATCTCCTCATTAGTGAATTTTTTAAAAGAAAATTCACTAAAAAGTTTACGGTTTTCAAGATATTAACAATTTTATGAAAGAAATGAAAATTGTCAAATTTTAAGTTATCCCATACCACACGCCCCGCAGAAAAAACATTTCCGGAATGTGATTTTTGTGCATGTTAATGCTCAATAATAATAGCGTTAATGAATCTGAAATATTTTGTATTATTGTTAAGAAAATCTGGAGGAAAAAAAAATCGGATTTTTCTTCCATATTTTTTTAAATTTGGAATAAACCTCCCTACTGAAAAAAAATGTTAGTCAAATTTACTGGCTCGTAATTTCAAAAGCTTCCATGTTTTATGGAGATTCCAAAATGGTATAAAACATTATCAATATCTCTTAAAAGTAATTCACTGTCGACGATTGGAAGTAAATTTGGAAGTGAAATCAGGTAGCTAATAAATAAAAAAAATCTCGGGACGCAGCAAGTGCGTTATGGTAGTGAATTTTCATAAAACTATTTATTAATAGCAATAATGTGTGTTTTTTTAAAAAAGCAGGCATCAAATTTGGTTACCAGTATAATCTACATAGTAAAAACAATGTGCCATGTTTCATCAAAATAACTTTATTGTTTGAAAATGTAAAAAAAATTCCGAAAGTAAACTTAAAGTGTTCCCGGAAAAACTCGTTTCTTGGTCAACCTTATAGGTTAATAGCAAATTGAGCTATTCAAATATTAAGCATTTGATCAAAATTCGCTACCATAACGCACTTACTGCGTCCAGAATTTTTGTTCTTGCAAACATGCATTATATTTCGATGGAAAATGCAATAACATAAGGCGTGTTTGATTTAAAAAAAAAAAGAAAATTTGTATCACCAACGACTTATGGGCCACCCTGTGATTGTAGAAATAATTTTTTAAGATGTAGTTTAAGACACCCTATAATTAATATATACAATTTTTTTTCATATCTGGTATAATAACAGATATATTGAGCTTTATTGATTTTTTTTACGAAAATTCTACAAAAATTATATACTATTAACGATAAACTCTATAGCTAAGACTACTGCCAAGCGTCAGAGAAAGGGTCTATTTGAAATGAATTTTCTGGAAACATTTTATTAAAATGAAGGACAATGACGGTTGAAACTAAGACTTCAGGGTTTGTAAAACATTCTTCTTGAGACATTTTATTTCCATAGCCCGTATTAGATTCAAGTTCTTTTCCTAAATGTTGCCAATTTTGACGTTTAAATCGCAACTTTGACGTTTTGTGAAAAACCCCAATTTATTTTTGTTTAAATGCCTATAACTTTTTTGTCTTTTGACCTACAGAGCTAAATTTTGGTAGATAACTTGCCTATAATGATATAAACCCGCGTATAATTTGGTTGCCCTTACTTTGTTAATTTTGGAGATATAAATTTTTTTCGAAAGAAAACACAAAATTTTCCGGGAAAACCTCGTCGGATTTTCCTGGATAACGAACATATCCAAGGCACTTGCAAAAGGAAGGTACTCACCAATTTTGACGTTTAAAATAGCGATTTTGACGTTTTGAGGAGAACCCAAATTTATTTTTCTTTGAATGCCTGTACCTTTTTTGTCATTTAACCTACGGAGCTAAATTTTGGTAGGTAACTTGCCTCTATTGATATAAACCCGCGTATGAAATTTGGTTGCCCTTAATTTGTTAATTTTCGAGATATAAATTTTTTTCGAAAGAAAACACAAAATTTTCCGGGAAAACCTCGGCGGATTTTCCTGGCTAACAAACTTATCCAATCGACTTGCGAAAGGAAGGTATGTGCCAAATTTTATCAAAATCGGTCCATTATTTTTTAAGTTATAGGTGTGACACATAAATATATATATATATATATATATATATATATATATATATATATATATATATATATATATATATATATATATATATATATATATATATATATATAAACATATAAAGTCTGAAACTGACCTCGGATTTGGGTTCCGGGGGTCCTAAATAGCGCTCATTTGAAGAAATTTTTTCAAAATTCGAAAGTCGAGATCTCCTCATTAGTGAATTTTTTTAAAGAAAATTCACTAATAAACAGATTGTGACATTTACAAAAATTATTCTATTCATAACAGATGCTCTGTTTGACGGCCATTTTGTCTTATACATAAACGATATCGTCTTAGAAACGATCCTCTTCGTCTTAGAGTGCTTCGTGAAATTTCTTGAGCTGCTGTTCTGATTCTTTGACGTCCACCTGCCCGGGTATGTCTGATTCAAGTATTGCCTTACTACTAAGGCATAGTGGGCTGGGCATCCATCATTTTGAAGCCACATTGTGCTTCGAAGTTCTAATGGGGTGTTTCCCAGCAGTTCTGGCAAATTGTTTTGTAAAACGTCAAATATATTTTGTCATTTAACGTAGGACGCAGTTCCACTGGTCCCAAAAGTGTTCCGTTAAAAATACTGGCTCAGAGATTTATCTTGAATTGATACTGGAACCGATCATCTCTGAACTCATGTGGATCTTCAATTTCCGACTATGAAAGTTATGGAGGTTCATGTAACAAATCATTTTTACATGCTGACTAGCGCCAGTCCATAAAACTTTATCGAAGAAATTGGGATCTTGTCTGATTTTTCTTAACATAAATTCGCAAAATCGCTTGCGCCTTGCGTATTCACGCAGTTCCAAAATTTGGACCGTCTGAATATGGTATCCATACCTTTTTAAAATTCTATTAGTAGTAGACGTTGAGACACCAGATCGTCTCTGTACTTTCCGCGTCGAGGTGCCAGGTACTTCAGGACATCATCCTCGTCTGCAGTTCCCGGTCGTCCAGTTCGATCAACACGATCGATGCCAGGCATTCTAATAGCGCTGTAGGTGTTACGGGTCCTTATGAACACGCCGTAATATGGATGTTGCCGGTCTGGGTAACGCTGCGCATATATATTTGGCGCTCGTCTGACGTTCTAAGCCACACCACCTCGAGTCTCCATAAATAAGATGCATGTCCGCATACTCTTGATGCGTGTAATTTACTTGATTTTCCATTCTATCAAAAATCCAGTGTAAAACAAAGTCCGTTAGTGAATTGATTCACTGAGAAGTGAGCGCGTGTGTAGCAAGTACAAATTAGTAATCTTATTGACACTGACAGAAATAATTTTCATAAATGTCCAAATGTGTTGGTTTTTGTTTATTAGCTCCCTGATTTCACTTCCAAATTCACTTTCAATCGTCGACAGTGAATTACTTTTAGAGATATTAATAATGTTTTATACTATTTTTGAATCTCCATAAAACAGGGAAGTTTTTGAAATTATGAGCCAGTAAATTGTACTAAATTTTTTTTCAGTACGGAGGTTTATTCCAAATTATAAAAAAAGTTGGGAAGATAGGTCTGATTTTTATTTCTTTTTCTTCAGATTTTCTAAATAATAGCACAAAATATTTCATACCGAGTCAATAACGCCATTATTGAGGATTAACATGCACAAAAATCACATTCCGGTAATGTTTCTTTCCGCATGTGGTCTTCTTGAAAACCGTAAACTTTTTGATAAGATCATATAGGTTTTTTCTAAAAGGGCTTGACTAGCTTATCCTCGTGTAACGTTTGATATACGATATATATATATATATATATATATATATATATATATATATATATATATATATATATATATATATATATATATATATATATATATATATATATATTACACCGATAACTCAAAAAATAATAGGCCGGGATAATAGGAAATTCGGGACTCAGCAAGTCCGTTATGGTAGCGAATTTTCATTAAATACTTCAAATTTGATTACCCGCAATTGGAGCTGCATCCTATAAAAATTATTTCGACAATCGAAGGATGGCCCATAAGTCGTTGGTGATACAAATTTCCTTTTTTAAATCGAACACCCCTTATATTATTGCATTTTTGCATTTTCCATCGAATTGTTGTGTACGTTTGTTTTCGAGTTATTTCGATTGTTTTGCAAGTTTTCAAATTTTTGGCACATATCAAAAATTGTGATACGGCGTCTTTACCAACAAATATCGGAGTCTAACGTAAATGACGCATTCAGAGAGTTGTTCGTTTATATTATTTGATGAAAAGAATCGAGATATCATGCACAGGGCTCTCTCAAATAATGACTGAATAAAAAAAAACGAACTGTCGTAACTCAATTGTTTCAAATAGAACAGTCTGTATTTTGTGTTTCAGAAGTGAAGGACATAATAATAAATGTTTAATAAGTTATTTAAAAAAATGTCTTCGGATTTTCGTGAAAAAAATTGTAAATTATATGAAAATTCACTACCATAACGCACTTGCTGCGTCCAGACTTTTTTATTTTGAAACATGTCTGACTAAAACTTTATGAATTGTTAAGGAAAAGCCATTTATTATTTATTTCTTTGACAACCTGTATCTCTTTTATTATGTGACTTGGGATATAGACGTGTTGGGTTACATCAACTTATCTTTACCATAGGAATCTCTGGTATCGTTTGTGCCCCTGTATTTAAATACACCCTGTACTTGCAAAAAAGGAAGAGATAGTGCAAAAAAAACTTTTAGAAAATCTGGCCCAGTTGATGAAGTGCGACAGCTACAAAATGTAAAGAGCTGCTGAAAACAGAGTCATAGTTGTAACGACCAGGCGTATTGCCTTTAAACTGATGATGATTTTTAGTTTACAGAAGAAAAAAAACATAGTAAATTATTAAAAACATTTAATTTTTACTACAAAAAATTGTTTAAATAGCTAATCTATTCATTATAAAACATGAATTATTACAATTTGGTTTCTTTCTAAAATATACTACAAGAAATGGTACTATTTTTCCATACAGTCAATCAATTTTACGTCTAATTTTTGGTTTTAAGCTACATAACTTAAATGCTACCAGTCTTTATAGGTTCATTATAATTTAAGGTAACCAACCATAGTTTGGTTGTACAGTACGGCTATCTTCTTCTTGTCTAGCATAAGCACCTCTGGCTCTATCGTTAAAGACCTCAACATCATCCCTGATGCGATGGTTCAGATTATCCACATCTTCTCTAACCCTGCCGTTGACATAATCTACGTCTTGCCTTCCCCTGTTCATTGCATAATTAACATCTTGTCTCGTTCTATCACCAAGATAGCGTGCTCCTTCTCGAACTTCGTCAGCACCTTCTTCTACTTCACCAGTCACTTTGTTGTAGATCTTTTTGGTTCCACCAGCAACGTACTCTACACCATCACCCAGTTTCTCACCGGCTTTTCTAAACACACCAGCTATTGATTTTACAGAAAATGTGTCATCGTCAATGTTGATGTTATATCCATCGTTGCCTTTGGGACAGTTGTTTTGGCTAACGATAGATAAGTCGAAAGGATCTATGTTGGCTTGGGAGAGTTTTGAGCGGATCTAAAATTTAAGAGAGGAAATTACTTTAGTAAATTATAGTTTATAAAAAATCGTCGAATAGCAAAGAAAATAAAGAGAATGTAATTGGTATACACATTGTTTCGCTTGCTAATTGCTTATTTGTATCACATTGACGCGTAGAACCTTAAACAAATCATGAGATCTAAATCTGTAGTACAAACCGAGACGTAACATAGAAAATACCGATGTAGAGACCGCTTCTTTGGCATCAAAAGTACTTGTTTTCTCCCTTCCAACCGGCTTCACCTTTTATGGTTGGAGAAAATTGATATTATTTACACGCATTCATGACAACTATAAATAAAAATTGATAAAAAATCCATAAATTAAAAAAAATGGCACATGACGCCTAAAAATGTGTATCTGGTGTTAAAACGACTATAAGTCTGACCGATGTAGCCTGTGCTAGAATGTGTACGTATGTTGTATTTGTACTGGCATTTAAAGTTATTAAAATGTTTTCTGAAATGTTTCCAAAGTAACTCATCAGAACACATCTGTTATCCTTTTTATATCTAATATTTGATACGCACACTTGGAGAAGCTAAAACACCACAACACAATTAAAAAAACCTGACTATCGTTTGAATAACCAAGTTAGCGTCATAAGAGAATGAAACATTCTAAATGCTTGACGACTACAACTGTGTTTATATTCTTTTTTTTTTTTCAACAACAGACCACGAGGGCTTACAGCCTAAATACTATCGTACCGTGGGTGTCGACAAGGAGGAAAGAGGCAACTTGTTAATTCTGGACTTGAAGGTTTGGAGGTTCGGGGGAGAAGGAAAAACATGCGCCGGCAAGGAATTCCACAACTTGGATGTCCTCGGGACCAAAGAGCGGGCATAACAAGATGTTCTATGTCTGGTGACCTGGACAGTAAAAGGGCGCATTCGCTCTGTTCCCCTGGTAGATCTATTGGGGGCAGCAGGTGGAGGAACTATCGAAGAAAGCTCCTCTGAGCAGTGCCCGTGCAGATATATATAAAAGAGAGAGAGGTCACCAACGGCACGTCGGTGGGCAAGGGATGGCAGCCTTTGGGTGAGGGTAGGGTCACCAATGAGACGTATAGCTCTCTTCTGAATGGAGTCCAGGATAGCGAGTGTAGAAGCGGCAGCAGCACCCCAGATGTGGGAGCAGTATTTGAGGTTTGGCCTTATTTGCGAAGTATATAAGGTATAGAGATTAGCTGGTGAAAAGTATTTGCGAGCCCGGAAGAGGAAAACTAATTTCTTAGCAGCCGCTTCTGCAATTGATGTGACATGTTGGTGCAAATTGAGATTTCGATCCACAGAAATGCCAACAAGGGAAAACGACTCATTACTTTGAATAACTTGGTTGTTCATTTTGATGGGTCTAGGGCTGGTGTATCTTTTATGAGAAAGAAAGCAAGACTGAGATTTCGTGGGGTTGAATTGCACAAGATTTCTACTTCCCTAGTCTAATATTTTTTGGAGATCCACGGAGACAGAACCCTCCATGAGTCTGCGATCCTCATCTAATTGATACAAAGAGACAGGCTTAGAATATCGTATATTTGACTGGAGGGTGCTGTCGTCCGCGTAACTGTGAACTGGGTTGGATGTGCTAGAGAGGAGGTCATTGATGTGGAGAAGAAACAAAGTAGGGGCTAAAGCTGAACCTTGAGGAACTCCTGCATTAATTGGATATAGTTTAGAGGAATGGCCATCCACGACAACAGAAATGCTCCGGTTGGAGAGAAAGTTTGCTGTCCAGGTACAGAGTTTTGGTGGTAGGCCATAGGCGGGAAGTTTATTAAGCAGTGCTGCGTGCCAAACCTGGTCGAATGCTTTGGATATGTCTAGAGCGACAATCTGGGATTCACCGTGTAGTTCCATAGACTTGTTCCAAGAATGGGTGACAAAGGAAAGGAGTTCAGTAGTTGATCTGCGCTGACGGAATCCATACTGCCTGTCGTGGATTATACTGTGTTTTTCAAGAAATTTTAGTAATTCGGTGTTTATATAATTTTCCATCACTTTAGAGATGACTGTAAGGAGAGAGATAGGCCTGTAGTTGCTAGGAAGCGCTTTGGATCCTTTCTTGGGGACGGGTTGTACTCGAACAATTTTCCAGTTACTAGGGAATATACCTCTATTGTAAGATGTCTGAAACAGACGAGTCGGGACAGGAGCAAGTTCTGGTGCGCGTTTTTAGAGAACAATTGCTGGGATCTCATCAAGGCCGAGGCTTTCCTGGTATTAAGAGAAGAGAGCATCTTTCGTACCTTTTTAGTTTTGAAAATGACATCCGTCATTTTATGCGCGACATTGGGGACTGTCGGTGGTTGAACATTTGGAGGTGGGTTGAGAGTAGAATTGCCGGCGAACAACGAGGCAAAAAGTTCAACCTTGCCCAGGGCGGTAGAAACAATTTCATCCCCTGAGACAAGAGGTGGGAACGTGCTCTTGCAGAAGGGTTTGCTGCCCTTGGAGCTTAAGAGGACTTTGTTTTTGATGTGGTTATTAAACGAGGTTTTTGCCTCAGAAAGAATGCGGACATAGCGGTTTCTTGCGTCGTTAAATGCTTGACGGTTTTCTTGACTGGGATTGTGTAGAAGCGTTTTGTGAGCTTTGACCTTTCAAGTCTGGCCTTTTCACAAGATTTAGAGAACCAGGGCTTTTAAGTGGCTAAAGAGGTTTTCTGTGTACGTGGAATAAATAATTCCATGCCAGCTTGGATAATTTCGGTGACGTTTTGTGAGATATCAGTGGGGTCAGGATGAGAAAAGCAGACAGACGCCCAAATGAGGAAAAGTAATCTCGCATTTCGTCCCAGTTCGCGGAGTTGTAGTGCCAAACGATACGTGGGTGTGATGACTGTGTGACCTCGGGTTGCATTGCGCAGGAAGCGGTGACCATACCATGGTCTGAGCGACCGAGGGGGGCGGTGACTGATACCTTATAGTATTCAGGATTTGTAGTAAGAAGGAGATCCAAGGGATTTGAGCTGTGTGTTGGGATGCGAGGAAAGTAAGTAGGTTGCTGAACCATATTGGCTAAAGAGTTGTGACTGCAAAGGCCTCCGCTGCTCTCCTTTGTGGATCAGGTTTTGAAGATCCTAGCCATTCCTTATTATGGACATTGAAGTCACCAAGAATAGTGACTCGGAGGAAGGATATTCAGAAATCCGATGGTCGGTTTTTTCAGAAAGGTAGTCGAATAGCTGGACAAAGTTGTTGTCAGAAGGTGACCGGTAAATGCAACAGATGAATTTTGTCGCAGTCCAGAGAGAGAGAGAGAGAGTTTCAACAAAACTATGTCTTTTCTTCCAGCTTCTAAATTGGGGAGTCTGGTGCAGGGCAGATTGCTATGGCCGTATGCGCACACACCTCCATGCAATTTAAACGAAGTAAGGAGCTCATACCTCGGGAAATTAAGGTGATTAGTGACTGTTTTGGCACTGATTTGGGTTTCGGTGAGGAAAAGAAGTTGGGGCCTATTATCCTGGAGGAGATGGTGGACGGAGTTCAGGTTAGAATTTAGGCCACATATATTCGAGAAGGATATGTTAAATCTTGATGCCGGCGCCCCCTGTACACCCCTCTCCCGGAGATACCAATGGAGGGGTATTTTATCTCCGGAATCTTTTGCACAAGGAGGAGCCATCATCATTATTGTTTGTGGGGGAAACCGACTCATACATCAGAACCGGAAACGTCCGTTGGGACTTCACCGGCCCCCTTCACCCCTTGATGGGTGGTACCTCCTCGGGCGTCAAAAAATCCTTTACTATCACGTAAAGGAAAAGTCCACTACCACCTGCTCCCGATTAGTCGCCTTTTACGACAGGCAGGAGTTACCATGTGCCTATTCTTTTAGTTAGTCCCCGAACCCACAGGTTGGCTATAGCGCGTGCCTGTTCATAACGAGTCTTATATACGCACCAGAAACTCGTTAATCTTGCTCTTTTGCATCACTATGTTAATTAATAATAAGACAATGCAGAGCTAAAAGTTACATTTGTTTCATTCGGCTACCTCTTTTTTCAACGTTTTCCACCAGTTTTTCAACGTTTTCATCGTTCAGCCATCACGTCGTTTTGTCAGCTTTTTCAACGTTTTCCCACCAGTTTCCCACCAGTTTTGTCACCGTTTTTCAACATTTTTCACTGGTGTATGCCGTTTTATCCTGGTTTTCATCACGTTATGCTGTTTTATGCTATTTATTTGACTGTTAAATAGAGCCAGCGTCATCACGCCTCTGGACCTACATCATCCATGGGGGCCCAAAACCTAACTATGGAAGCGTTTCGGCAGCTTTGAATTACCGCCAATACTTTAATGGAAGCACTATACGTGCTAGAAGATCTCAAATAATCTCTACTGCAATCACATGTTAGGTAACACTGTTTAAGCTGTATCATTTATTCTCAAATTTGCTTTAAAATTAACAATTTTGACTTTATTTTATAAAATTGCTACAAGATGTCATTGTGTCATACATTTTTGATTGTTAATATTAGAAAATTTTAATAAGAAAATTTACTAAGAAAATTTGCTTTAAAGACACTTTTTTGTTGTTGTAAAAAACGGTTCGATTAGGTTGACTAAAACGAAATCATCCAGGCGATTAACAAGGAAAAATACCTGCCACGTTTATAATTTGGCAGCTAGATTCCTTTTCTGAAAATGAATTAAATTATCTTCTGGGAAGCTTTTGTAACTATAATGAAATTTGTAATACAAGTTTCTTTTAAAGAGACTTACAGTACCTAGATTCACCAAACTTTAATTTTCTAGCGTCATAGAAAATTGAGTTTTGGGCATTCAAAGTTTTTTTCTCAAAAAGATCTAGAACACAAGATTTGAATATTTTTTATGATAATAGACAGAGAGAAATTCTTCAAATGAGCTTGTATTAGGACCCCTTAACCTGATCTTCGACGTCTGTGTAAATTAAAAGTATTACTTTTAGTAATATGCCGTACTAATAGTGTAAAATTCTTATGAAAATTCACTATTAGAACGAACTTGCTACGTCCAGAAATTGTTATTTTCTGATGACGCTAACTTGGTTAGTGAAACGATCGTCAGGTTTTTTAATGTGTGATAGTGATCTGGGTTCTCCAAGTTCCTGATCAGTGCTCATCCCAGGTCCTAATCTTCACTTACTCTAATATTTGGATAAATTAAATTAAGTGCTAATATGTATTCTTTTCTGTCTATTATTTTATCTATTATTTTAACAGAGTAACCATTACCAAATGCTATTCGCTTGATTATTGCAATTTCGGTTCCAAAATTCGTTTTAGACATAGTTATTGAAAATGCACGACATGGATTCACTTATCAGATAATACAATTACATTCCAAAATATACAGTTAAAAATTCTTATGAACTAACACAAAATTGAAATAAATGTATTATTCGTTAATCAATTGTTGCTCTCCTCACTTAGTTGAACCGTTCCATACTAAATTTAAAAGGTTTATACGTCTGTATTTATGATTATTGGTTTTATTCTTCTTTGCTTACCTTGTCAACATACATCTTGTCCAGGGTTTTCTCCCTTGAGAGGATTGTCGCAGATTGTCTATGGGCAAAAGCTAATTTTTGGCAAGTAAAGATACCAGCATAGGTGCTATAGTCAGTCGTGAATACTGTGAAAGTAGCGCTACCGGCGACATCTGAAAAAAATAAAGTGCAATTTTTGTAGATGCACATTTCCAATATTTGTATGTTTACACAAAGACAATATCACAACATTTTGAGGCTTTTGGAAAACAATGACTCAATGCTAGTTAAAATTTAAATTATGAGGTTAAAGGAACTAGCAAAATAAAAAATTATGTACTTTCTGCAAAGCAGCAAGTGCGTTATAGTAGTGAATTTTTATAAGAATTGTACACTATTAGTAAGATGTATAATTAAAACTAATTCTTTAAATTTAAATGGACTTTGGAGATCGGTTTTAGAGTCCCAGTTAGCGATTATTTGAAACAATTTATATTTGCCATGGAGCTAGAAAATAAAAATTTGCTAGATATAATATGTAAGTACTCCAAGCCTCTTTAAAAAAAATTGTGTTACAAATTTTATTAAAGTTACAAAAGTTTATAGAAAAAAATTAATTATGTATTTACAAAGGGAATGTACCTTCCAAATTATAAATATGGCAGGTATTTTTCCTTATTAATTGCTTGGATGGTTTCGTTTTAATCAACCCAATCGAACTAGTTTTTGCAAACAATAAACAACAAAAAAGGTTTTTTAAAATAAATTTGTAGTTATCCGTGAAGCTCATTATGTTATTTTTCTTTAATTTAGTACCCACGATGGGTTTACATAGGTTTTACTATGGCTCAAGATTGAATATTCTAGCTTAATGGGAAATTTATGGAGTTATCGGATTTGAAATATTTTTACGAAAATTCTCTACCATAACATACTTGCTGCACCCAGACTTTTTTCAACACTGATTTACTGTTGCTGTATCCATACTTTTTGAAAATGATAAAATGTTGCAGCTTACGATGTAAGACTGACAAACAGGGCAACCTCATAATCATTTTTGGAAAAATATTTAAAAAAAGAAATGAGTAGCAATTTAAACTTAATTTGAAAATCTTGGTTGGCTGCTTCATCGCGGGTGTTCTCCTCCACCTTCTGCATGCCTACAGCCACCATCATTGCATAAAGAAGAACAATGTAAACAAGAAAAATTTCTTGAGACCAACCCCCAAGAAAGTTTCGGGACCTGCGGTGAATAGGGGTTCTGCGCGGAGTAAACACGATCTTAAGGAAATATAGATTGAGGCCTTAGAGTGTCCTTACATATTTCCTTTACCCACCTTTGTCCATCACTCTAAGGAGTAGGCAGATTGAGGCCTTAGAGTGTCCTTACATATTTCCTTTACCTCTTGAAAATGGCTCCAAAACAGGAGCCGAAACGTCGAGTTTCCATAAATTCTGGACGCGGTTTAACCCGAGAACCAAGCATGTCTCATATATATATATATATATATATATATATATATATATATATATATATATATATATATATATATATATATATATATATATATATATATATATATACATAATAATTCGTAGTTCTAGTTTGATTTTAAACAAATGGAATCACTGTCATTAAATTTATATTAGTATACATTTTGTGGCAAATGGCAACCCCGCTGCTGTTAAAAATTAGCGGTGACGTCTAACGTCAATGGTTGTACACAGTCTCTATCTATAACATTTTGTGTTAACTAAAGCTGTCGTGACAACATACTACCTGGTTCCGCACCGAGATGGCATCACTGTCGTACATCACAATGTTCTGCATCTTGCAATGATTGCAGCTTCCATTGTTTAGATTTTTATCTACAATTTATTTAAATAGCATAGCAGTACAGATAACGTCATCTGTCTTTGTCCAACATTGTAGATATTGCATCACAGAATCTGAAGTGATTATTTTATCATTAATTTGTAATAACTTTATTTTCCTTTGATCAAAAGACTTGAAATTTGTTACACAACTACGTCTCTCTATGTTCTTAATTTGAAAATTTTCGTTTTAACCACTTAACTAATTTGAGAAATATTGCGTCTTAAAAAATATTTTTTAATCTTTTGTTAAGAAAAATTGGGCGTTGAGATCTGATGAACGAACTCATCCAAGCCATTAACAAAATAAGGGGCATTCCTAAATTTGGTCCAAGTAAGTGAAGTATTTATTGAGTTATCGGTTGAATATATATATATATATATATATATATATATATATATATATATATATATATATATATATATATATATATATATATATATATATATATATATATATATATATATATATATATATATATATATATATAAACTTACTTTTTAACTGACCATAGAAGTGGGTTCCAGGGGCCCTAATCAGAAAGTCTCACCACATATATATTACTACTACTACTACTACTACTACTACTACTACTATACAAAATTCTTTACGCATGCGCGTGTACGTGTGTGTGATATTATTTTTGGTCCTTTAACGACGGCCTATTTCCATGCCTATGGCCAATCATCTACGCCAAGCAGCAATATCACTTCACTAACCTAGAAAGGAACCCTGCACCCCTCTGCATGTCATTGATAAATGGCACGGAAGCGATAGGTCGTTTTAAGGGATTTTAAATTCTCTTTTCAACATTGCCTAATGTTCTAAATTCGAATACGTAGTTCTAGAGCAAGGTATGGATATTTTACGTGCTCAACTTTATATGGTACACGGGACCAACGGATTAACGCCCTCTCCAAAAGGCGAAACATGCAGGCATTGAACTTACTCAGGCACGAATCCACTGCATCAGTACTTGTTACCTTTCATTATGTACTGAATAAATTAATTAGTAATAATAACTTAGAAAAAGTAATCCTCGGACTTTGGTGTGATGAAAACCCGGAATCTCTGGCACAGCCAGCCGCCGTTCCACCTACTATATAACTGAGAGCGCATGTGATATTTAAAATTCAGTTTATAAATATTTTGGATTACGTGGAATTTCATGATGTGGAGGTATTTTTGACTATACTTACTCAGAGGAAATTTGATTGTCATCCTTCCAGGTACACCTGGATCAGGGACGGTTATTCTACCAGTGTAGCGGTATTGATGTTCCATGGGAATGGCGAAGTTTTGACTAACCTGTACTAGTTCATATTCACCTGGTTCATCAGTCTTGGTGAAATTATATGTAATACAGGAACTTCCCGTGCTTGTCTTCTGTATAACGTACCATATTCCCAACATCTAGAAAAAATAATGTTAATTTTAAATTAAAGACTGAATCAGAATCTAAAGAAACTGAAGCAGAATCGTCCCAAAGACCACAAAAAAAATAACAGAGAGTTATGCGCTAGATACGAATTTCGACAGCGAAGTTGTCTTCATCAGTAGCTGTCGCTATGGGCAAGATTTATATACCTAAACTATACACTAAAATGATGTAATCCAGATGATGCAATACCGGATGATGCAACGACATATGATGCAACGCCATATGATGCAATATAAGATGCCTCAGTACCGGATGATGTAACACCGGATGATGTAACACAGGGTGACGTAATTCAAAACTATTGTTGTGTCAGTGGATACGCCCAACCGGTTGTGTCGATGTTGGTGTAATCGCCCATTGTGTGAAGAGCTGTGGAGCTGCTAAATCTTAGCAGAGGACAGCTCAGAAATATAACAGGTCTCTTGACGGGACACATGGCCGTTAAGAAACAACTGCATAAAATGGGGCGGTTCGAAGGGGACCTCGCATGCAGAGTCTGCGGCAAGGGAGAGGAATCAGCCCAGCACATCTTGGGCGAGTGTAAAGCTCTGGACTGCAAAAAACACCTGCTCTACAGACAGCTTAGACCGGAGACAGAGCATTATAAAACTTCACCCTACTAATTGCTGTGCAGACTGGTTCAAGGCACAGTGATTTTGGAATGGGTAGAGTGAAGAGACTAAGGGCATGCACAATAGGCCAAGGGCTACAGTGCTATCGGGGCGGTAAAGCCGCGGACGAGCCCTGGGGGGGGGGGGGGGGGAAATCCCCCATTGTAAGATGGATTAAGTCAATGCTGAAACGCCATCTTATCACAGCTACTACAAATGAAACCAACGCAACAGTGACGACGGCAAAAGTTTGTCCTCGAGAAGAAGTGCTATCACCTCTGCTGTGGTCGCTGGTTGGTGATAAACTTATGACTACATTGAGCGGAGCAGGATTTATAGTACAAGGATACGCAGATGATATTGTCATAACATTAAGAGGAAAGCATGATGCTGTATTATCCAGCGAAATGCAAACAGTCCTAAATATAGTAAGGGAATGGTGTGAGTCAGAGGAACATAATGTCAATCCCCATAAGACAGTTCTTGTCCCATTCACTAACAGAAAGGAACTAAACAAACCTCCCACTCTGAATGGAACACAGTTATACAATTTTCCAATGAAGTTAAATATTTAGGGATCTAAAAAAAAAGCAAAACGATTAGATTTTCGTTCGTGGTACGGTGATCAATGTTTTCAAAATCAAAGTCTTTGTAAAAATATAATTTTCTCTGGCAAATCCACTTTTGAATTCCCTGCAGAAGACAATATTATGAAAAAGTAAATGTGTTGGTGGTATCTCTTATATTGGGATTATCGACCATTATTTTCTTAAGCTAAATATGAACCAGCACAGCTACTTGGAAATGTTGGACACTTTTCTCTTAGACCATTTGCATAATATGACTTTGAACGATAGATAAGCTGTTTACTTTCAACAAGACTATCACCTAGCGTATTCAACACGAATCGCTCGAGAATGTTTAGATGGTCAATTTTCTGGGCGACATGGCCGAATCCCTTGACCTCCTAGAAGCCCTAATCTAACTGTCATGGACTTTTACTTCTGAGATTATACTCTAAGTCCTAAAATCGTAACAATTTCCTTTTGACACCAGGATTTTTGTTATAGTGTGTCTCATTGTTAATGGAACACACTGCATACATTATCACTTACTATAATAAATGTTACGAAACCAATTAATTGTATATGTTGTCAAATTTACATGGCTGCATAAACCAATTAATAGAATTGACTTCGTGAAAGTAATATTTGCAACATTTGTTCTTGCATAGTACTTTTTCTGCAGCTGCCTTCAAACTGCTGTTTATGTTTGTCCACGTAGATCTTATTCGTATCTGCAGTCCTAAATTGTCATCATTTCATTTTGACACCAGGTATTTACGTTATAGCGTGTCTCATTGTTAACGGAACACACTCTATACATTATCACTTATTAGAATAAATATTACGAAACCAATTAATAGAATTGACTTCGTGAAAGTAATATTTGCAACATTTGACGTCACTAATATACAGCATTTTTGTAGAGTCAGTGTAAATAGTAACACCACGTTATTCTTAGTAAGCTGATAAAACGAATATTTGTATAAAAATTGTAGCTGCTGACCTTAATAAAATAATAAAAATCCATGTTTTATAAACAATTAACGTGTAACAACATATTAATTAAATGTAAATTATAACTACTTACTTTTTAACAGGATCATTAACATTAGAACATACTCAACTTCCATCAGCTAATAAAACTATATTGCATCTTGGAAGATTTGAAAGACCACACACATGGAGAATCCAAATCACCAATATACATTAAAAAAATTCTGACGATCGTTTCACTAACCAAGTTAGTGTCATGAGAGGAAGAATAATTATTCATCTTCGGATGACGCTAACTTGGTTAGTGAAACGATCGTCAGGTTCTTTATAAATGTGTTGTGGTGATTTGGGTTCCCCAAGTGTACTTATCAGCGATTGTCACAGGTTCCAATCTTCAATTAGTGACCCCACATACTTATATATTTTATACAGATGGTCAAAATCAACCCAGGAACTAGTTGTGTCATTTATGTACAAAATATCTTAGTATCTTAGATTGAATAAGTTAACTAGCATATAAGTATACAGCAGAAAGTATCGCTATACAGTGGGTAGTTGACAGCAATATCACAAATACTGTTATTTTATCAGACTCAAAATCGGCATTACTTTCATTGATGAGTAGCGTCTCCGTGGCCGTGCGGGAAAGTCGATTCAGACTTTCCAATACGGACTCGGGGGACGACGGTTTGAGACTCACCGGAGGCGGATGATTTTTCAAATCACTGTCGTCGTTGAGATCGAGCTCAAGGTGGAGGGTAGGTTACTTTAGATGAGCAAAAAGGGTCAGCAATGGCCTAATTGCCAGTAAGCATCTTACCTTTACCTTTACCTTTTTCATTGATGAGTTCCCACTTAAACTATAAAAACGGAGTTATTTGCAACACAATTAAGTTGTCTAACAAAATAATTATAGACAAAAACAAGGCAATTAGTTTTGTATGGGTCAAAGGCCATAGTGGCTTATATTGGAATGACATGGTGGACAGGCTTGCTAAAGAATCTATAAATGAGTATTCAAAAACTATAGACATAATCAGTGCTCTCTTCTCTTAATACCAGGAAAGCCTCTGGCCTTGACGAGATCCCAGCAATTGTTCTCAAAAAATGCGCACCAGAACTTGCTCCTGTCCTAACTCGTCTGTTTCAGACATCTTATAATAGAGGCATATTCACTAGTAACTGGAAAACTGCTAGAGTACAACCCGTCCCCAAGAAAGGATCCAAAGCGCTTCCTAGCAACTACATGCCTATTTCTTTCCTTTCAGTCATCTCTAAAGTGATGGAAAAGTATATAAACACCGAATTACTAAAATTTCTTGAAAAACACAGTCTAATCCACGACAGGCAGTATGGATTCCGTCAGCGCAGATCAACTGTCGACCTCCTTTCCTTTGTCACCCATTCTTGGAACAAGTCTATGGAACTACACGGTGAATCCCAGATTGTCGCTCTAGACATATCCAAAGCATTCGACCAGGTCTGGCACGCAGCGCTGCTTAATAAACTACCGGCCTATGGCCTACCACTAAAACTCTGTACGTGGACAGCAAATTTCCTCTCCAACCGGAGCAGTTCTGTTGTTGTGGATGGCCATTCCTCTAAACTGTATCCAATTAATGCAGGAGTTCCTCAAGGTTCAGCTTTAGCCCCTACTTTGTTTCTTCTCCACATCAACGACCTCCTCTCTAGCACATCCAACCCAGTTCACAGTTACGCGGACGACAGCACCCTCCATTCCAATATACAATATTCTAAGCCTGTCTTTTTAGCCCAACTAGATGAGAATCGCAGACTCATGGAGGGTTCTATCTCCGTGGATCTCCAAAAAATATTAGACTGGGGAAGTAGAAATCTTGTACAATTCAACCCCACCAAATCACAGTCTTGCTTTCTTTCTCATAAGAGATACACCAGCCCTAGACCCGTCACAATAAACAACCAAGTTATTCAAAGTAATGAGTCCTTTTCACTTATTGGCATCTCTGTGGATCGAAATCTCAATTGGCACCAACATGTCACATCAATTGCAGAAGTGGCTGCTAAGAAATTAGGTTTCCTCTTCCGGGCTCGCAAATATTTTTCACCAGCTAATCTTTATACTTTATATACTTCACAAATAAGACCAAACCTCGAATAATGCTCCCACATCTGGGGTGCTGCTGCCGCTTCTACACTCGCTATCCTGGACTCCATTCAGAAGAGAGCTATACGTCTCATCGGTGACCCTACCCTTACCCAAAGGCTGCCATCCCTTGCCCACCGACGTGCCGTTGGTGACCTCTCTCTCTCTTTTATAGATATCTGCACGGGAACTGCTCAGAGGAGCTTTCTTCCATAGTTCCTCCACCTGCTGCCCCCAACAGATATACCAGGGAAACAGAGCGAATACACCCTTTTACTGTCCAGGTCACTAGACATAGAACATCTTGTTATGCCCGCTCTTTTGTCCCGAGGACTTCCAAGTTGTGGAACTCCTTGCCGGCACATGTTTTTCCTTCTCCCCCGAACCTCCAAAACTTCAACTCCAGAATTAACAAGTTGCCTCTTTCCCCTTGTCGACACCCACGGTACGATAGTATTTAGGCTGTAAGCCCTCGTGGTGTGTTGTTGAAAAAAAAACAAAAAACAATCACTGATCTTGACATTTGTGCTAAAAAAGACTTGAGGCTAGAGTGACAAAAGCAATGGCTTAAATATGTGGACAATACGACAAACCAAGATGCACTTATACATTCTATTCCACCCAACAGAATTTCTTACTTACAAGAACATCATGTTTCCAGATTTTTTTTGGTGTGTTTTTGTTTCTTTCACGTCGGCCTATTTCCGCGACTATGGCCAATCACCGACGCCAGGTAGCAGTTTCACCTCACTATCCTGGAAATTTTGCCGAACCCGTCTTTCTGTAAGGAGAGTAGGGATCTTTAACGTGCCCAACATCGCATGGACACGGGACCGACGGCTTTACGCCCCCTCCGAAGGGCGGAACGTGCAGACATTCAACTTGCTCAAATACAATGCCAGAACCTCGGTTGATGTTAATTTACAGTTTGTACTGAAAAAGTGAAATGAGTACCCTGGGATCGAACCCAGTACCCTTCGGTTCAGAGGCACACGTTCTTACCCCTGAACCACCGAGGTTCTTTTCCAGATTTTACTGTACAACGATCACAAGGTTAGAATTAAATCACTGGTGCTTCCCATCTCATTTGCAGAAGATTGGCATCACTAATTTTAGTGAATTTTTATTTTAAAAAAATTCACTCATAGAGAGGTATCGATGGTGAGACTTTGTAATTTTTTTTTTCAAATGAGTGCGAACTAGGACCCCTAGAACGTATATCCGGGGTCAGTTTCAATTTATATATATATATATATATATATATATATATATATATATATATATATATATATATATATATATATATATATATATATATATATATATATATATATATATATATATATATATTCAACCGATAACTCAAAAAATAATAAACGGATTTCGATGAAAGGATTTCCAGGAAAAATTTTAGTTTTACTCCAAAAAAAAATTTGCTTCGGAAATTACAAAGCTATTTTAATCAAATTTAACGGACGTGTTGTTTTGGGAAAGACCTTACTACGTACCAAAACTAAACTTTCTAAGTTTATAAAAAATTGAGTTATTCAAATTTTGTTTTTTCTTTGGAAAACAATTTTTTTCTCCAAAAATTACAAAGTTATTTTAATGAAATTTGGTCGGTATGTTGCGTTCGGAAAGACCTTATTACATGCCAAAATTCAACTATTTAAGTTTATAGAAAATCAAGTTATTGAAATTTGAAGCATTTAAGAAAAAATCACTACCATAACGCACTTGCTGCGTCCCGAACATTTTCAAAATGCGCTTGTGACAGTTCTTATGTCGCAAATTTCAACTTGATAACATTTTAATGCAGTCACTATAAAACATCCGGCGAGATATTAATTTTCAAATTATCGAAGGTGAAGTCTGGACCATTCTGTATATAAATTCTATTTAAAATTTGCAGGCCACAAATGATGTAACTGGAAGCGTCAGAACAGCAAAAAGATTCTAGTAAAATATGTATTTTTCAGTACAAACTGTAACGTTAACATCAGCCGAGGTTCTGGCATTGTATTTGAGCAAGTTGAATGTCTGCACGTTCCGCCCTGGGGGGGGGGGGGCGTGTCGTAAAGCCGTCGGTCCCGTGTCCATGCGATGTTGGGCACGTTAAAGATCCCTACCCTCCTTACAGAAAGGCAGGGGTTCGGCAAAATTTTCAGGATAGTGAGGTGAAACTGCTCCCTGGCGTCGGTGATCGGCCGTAGTCGCGGAAATAGGCCGACGTTAAAGAAACAAAACACACACAAATATTTTCAAAAATGCCGATGGTTTAATGTCGTTTTAACATATTTATTATAGCTTGTACAGTTCAACAATAAATATTACACATTTCCAAGATAAAATCCGCATTTGAATCAGAAGCAGATAAATGACATTTATTTTGTTATTGCAGTTTACCCACAACATTTACACTATCTCAAACATGCGGAATTAACGTTGTGATAAACTTCTGACCTGTAAATTCCCAAAATTTTCTACGAAGTAATGTTTCTTCGATTGAGTGTAATTTAAGTATCTATAAATTAATTGAAAATTCATTAGTTTGTAATATGGTCGATAACGAAAAAGAGTTTATGTAGTAAGTACACTTGGAGAACACCCAAATCACCACAACACATATTTCAGAGACCTTACGATCGTTTCGTTAACCATGTCAACATCTTCAGAGGAAGAAAAATTCTCAGAATTCTACAGAATGTTTCTTCCTCTGAAGATGTTGACATGTTCAACGAAACGATCGTAAGGTCTCTGAAATATGTATTGTGGTGATTTGGGTGTTCTCCAAGTGTACTTATTAGTGCTCATCACAGGTTCCAGTTTTCACATAGTGAGTTTATGTAGAATAAAAGTATTAAATGCAGATGTAGAGACTTCTTCTTTGGCTCACAAGTGCCTATATCACCTATTAAGCTAGAAAAAGAATCTACAGCGCTATATAGTAAGGAACGGTTTTACCAATTAAGGGCAACAACAATAAATGAAGAAAAATTATTACTATTCCAAAAACGGGAACCCGGAAAAATGCAACCTGTACAGAACAATAAGTGTACAGAGTCATGTGGACAATATTTTGTTATTGTTAATCATACGGAAGAATAGAATAAAAATTAAAATTTGGAGTTACCTGGAAAAAGCTCGATTCGGATTTGGATCCGACCGAGGGAATAGAGAAGCGGTTACGGACTTAAGGCAATAGGAACAAGAAGGCTTGACAAGAATAAAGGGAATTATTTTTGTAGGCCTGGAAACATCATTCGTTAATATGACTTAAAAAATATTGTTTAATATAACGAAGAGAGCTGTATTGTTTTGATTGATGAACTTGTATTAACATGTAATTTAAAAGCGGGCCATAATCAACTGCCGCAACTCTAAAAAAGTCTGGACGCAGCAAGTGCATTATGGAAGTGAATTTTCATAAAAATGCCTTTAATAGCAAATATGCCTTTTTTTATTGAAAAGAGACGTCAAATTTGGTTATCAATATAACCTATATAGTAGAAACAATAATGTACCATATTTTATCAAAATAACTGCATTGTTTGGAAACGTATAAAAATTTTCCGATAATAAACTTAACTGTTCCTGAAACAAAAACTGGTTTTGTAGCCAACCAGCCCTAGGTTCAAAGCAAATTGAGTTACTGAAATTTGAAGCATTTAAGGAAAATTCGCTACCAAAACGCACTTACTGCTTCCCGAATTCTTGTTCTTACAAACATGTTTATATGCATTTCAATGAAAAATGTAAGAATATAACGATGTTTGATTTAAAAAAAAAGAAGAAAATTTGTATCACCAACGACGTTTGGGCTACGCTGTGATTGTAAAAATAATTTTAGAAGATGCAGCTCAAGCCTCAATTAACATATACAATTTTCTCTCGTATCTTGTATAATAACTGATATATTGAGCTTTACCGTAGAAATGCGCCACCCTGTATATATGTAAACAGATAAAAAATATTTTTAAAATTCAGAAGTCGCGCTCTTCTCAAGAGAAAATTCGTTAGAAATATCGAGTATTAAACCATCTAACTAAAACTACTGCCAAAACATCAGAGAAGGGGTCAATTTAAAATGAATTTTCTGCAAATATGTTACTAAAATGAAGGACAATGGCGGTTGAAGCTAAAACTTAGGGTTTTGTAAAACACACTTCTTGCCACATTTTCTCTACATAACCCGTGTTCGTTACAGGTTCTTTGCCTAAGAGTTGCCAATTTTGACGTTTTGAATTGCGTTTTAAGAAGAAAAACTAAAAAAAAAATCAAAATATTTTTTCTGGTACTTCTTGACTTTTTTTAACCAAAAAACTTACTCTTTGCCTGTAATATACAGTAGATTTTGTTATCCACACAAAATATTTTGTTTCTGTGAGTTTCTCTGGTCATCAGTGGCATCCAAAAAATGTTCTCCCTAGAGATTTCAATTTTGGTACGTAGTAAACTTTTCATTAAGTAAACTTATGTACCAAATTTGGTTGCCATAGCTTTGTTATTTCCGGAGATCGAAAAAATTTCCGAAAGAAAACCCAAAACTTTCCGGGAAAAACTGGTTCTATTGTCCTAGCTAACGAACTTATCCAAGCCACTTGCAAAAGGAACGAACCCACCAAATTTTATCAAAATCGGCCTATTATTTTTTGAATTATCGATGTGATACGTATATATATATATATATATATATATATATATATATATATATATATATATATATATATATATATATATATATATATATATATAAATATATATAAATATATATAAATATATATATATATATATATATATATATATATATATATATATATATATATATATATATATATAAATATACATATAAAAATTGACACTGACCCCGGATATATGTTCTAGGGGGCCTAATTCGCGCTCATTTGAAGAAATTTGTTGATAATTCAAAAGTCGTGATCTCCTCATTAGTGAATTTTTTCTACAAAAATTCACGAATAAAATATTAATAAGATGGTGGCACTTCTGAAGATACCGGAAATCGGCGCCTTCTTTTTTTTTTAATAGAAATACCCCACTTTGATTTCATGTTTGATTCTACATTAAATTCTGAGTTCAGAACGTGCCAGTTGTCAACACTTAACTGTCATAGTTTTTGACATATGTCACATTTGCCGCAAAAATTCGGAGTTGCAGTTAAGAAATTAATAAACCTAAACCATTGAAAATAAATGAATCTTTTAGTGAATTTTGCAAAAAAATTTTCAAATGAGCGCGAATTTGGACCCCTGGAACCCATATCCGGAGTCAGTTTCAGTTTTTATATGTTTATATAATATATATATATATATATATATATATATATATATATATATATATATATATATATATATATATATATCCGATAACTCAAAAAATAATTAACCGATTTCGATGAAACTCGTCAAGTGCCTTTCTTTTATTAATGGCTTGGATGAGTTCGTTAGCCAGGAAAATCAAACAGGGTTTTTCAGGAAAATTTTGAGTTTTCTTTCTAAAAAAAAACTTTTCCGAAAATTACTAAGCTGTTTTATTGAAATTTACTAAATATGTTGCCTTGTTAGAGGCCTTACTATGTAACAAAATTCAACTTTCTAAGTTTATAGAAAATTGAGTTTTACAAATTTTCAATTTTCTTTCGAAAAAAATTTTTTTCTCCGAATATTACAAAGCTATTTTAATGAAATTTGGTGGATATCTTGCCTTAGGAAAGACCTTACTACATACGAAAACTAAACATTCTAAGTTTATAGAAAATTGAGTTATTCATATATTTGAAGCATTTAACAAAAATTCACTACCATAACGCACTTGCTGCGTCCGGAACTTTTTTTTATTCAGCTCATGAAGCTTTGCCCGATATTTTGCATCATTTATGTTTCTTGCGCCTATTGCGATTTTTCAAAGTTGACAATCAAAAAGTGTCAAAAACTGAATTTTTTCAAATGGCACCTACCATTTTTGATGCCAACAATCAATGTAAAATTGAATTTAAGGGCGACTTTGATTAGAATTCTGCATGCCTATATTTAGTTGTTTTTGAGTTATTGGTAAGCAAACCTGTAGGTTTCTTATGTTTACGTGACGTGCAGAAGCCACTAAACTTTCTAATGGGCATTGACTTATCCTTTGTTCATAAAATACTGTCATTAAGCCACCCTTTTATCGTCTGTTGTCACTGGCGATGTTCTTGACGAAGGCAGCCAATTCTCGCCCTGACAAAAAATTCAGTTTTCAATTCACGGAGGATGTTAAACAATTTCTCTATGATTCCAAGATATTTTCAAAAAATCAGAATAAAACGTACGACATTTTTGATTGAAATAGTAATTTTTGCTTAAAAATATTCCGTGACTGATCATAATAAATTATTGTGAATCGGTATTTTTTTATAAAATCAATATTTCGTCAGATATTTGCCCTAAAGGGCAGCGCCCTCTATGAGGATATATCTTTTTTATTTACAACAAACATCGGGTGTCTGATTTTCATTCAATATTGAAAATCGACAGTTTTCGATAAAAGTTGTGTTTTTCCACACATTTGCTAAAAACAATTCTGCTCCACGAGGTAGCGCGTATATCATTGTATCTATTTCCAACAGATATTCAGTGTCTAATTCTGAATAAGCAATGTTTTTTCCGATAAAAGCCCTATTTTGAGATATCTGCAAAAAATTGTTTCGCTCAACAGGTAAGAACCCTTTTTTGATAAACCGATTCAACTCAAAAACTAAAAAGTAATTTTACTCGAGATGCCCAATATATCTCTTCTTAGGAATAATATATATATATATATATATATATATATATATATATATATATATATATATATATATATATATATATATATAATTTATTTATTTCACCTCCAGGGAGCAGTTTACCAATACAAAAAAATTAAATAAAAAATTAAATAAACTTTTGAATGTATAAATTAATTATATGCCTATAATGTATAAAAAACTCTGGACGCAGCAAGTGCGTTATGGTAGTGAATTTTCATTAAAATGTTTTTAATTGCAAATATGTGTCTTTCCTTTTTAAGAAAGCAGGCATCAATTTTGGTTACCAGTATAACCTATATAGTAAAAACAATGTGCCATGTTTCATAAAAATAACTTTATTGTGTGATAATGTACAAAAATTTCCAAAAGTAAACTTAAAGTGTTCCGGGAAAACTCGTTTCTTGGTCAACCTTATAGGTTAATAGCAAATTGAGCTATTCAAATTTGAAGCATTTAATGAAAATTCGCTACCATAACCCACTTGCTGCGTCCCGAATTTCTTTTCTTACAAACATGCATCGCTGAAATATTCAAAAATGCAATAACATAAGGCGTGTTTGATTAAAAAAAAAAGAAGAAAATTTGTATCACCAACGACTTATGGGCCATCCTGTGATTGTAGAAATATTTTTTTAAGATGTAGCTCAAGACACCCTATAATTAATATATACAAATTTTCTTCATATCTTGTATAATAACGGATATATTGAGCTTTATTGATTTTTTACAAAAATTCGACAAAAATTATATACCATTAAACGATAAACTCTAAAGCTAAGGCTACTGCCAAGCATCAGAAAAAGGGTCTATTTGAAATGAATTTTCTGGAAACATTTTAGTAAAATGAAGGACAATGACGGTTGAAACTAAGACTTCAGAGTTTGTAAAACATCCTTCTTGAGACATTTGATTTCCATATCCCGTATTAGATTCAAGTTCTTTGCCTAAATGTTGCCGATTTTGACGTTTTAAATCGCAACTTTGACGTTTTGAGGAAAACCCCAATTTATTTTTCTTTAAATGCCTATAACTTTTTTGTCTTTTGACCTACACGGCTAAATTTTAGTAGGTAGCTTACCTATAAGGATATTAACTAGCGTACAAAATTTGGTTGCCCTTACTTTGTTAATTCCGGAGATATAAATTTTTTTCGAAAGAAAACACAAAATTTTCCGGGAAAACCTGGGCAGATTTTCCTGGCTAACGAACTTGTCCAAGCCATTTGCAAAAGGAATTTTTCCACCAAATTTAGTCAAAATCGGCCTATTATTTTTTGAGTTATCGGTGTGATACATATATATATATATATATATATATATATATATATATATATATATATATATATATATATATATATATATATATATATATATATATATAATATATATATATATATATATATATATATATATATATATATATATATATATATAAACATATAAAAATTGAAACTGACCCCGGATATGTGTTCTAGGGGGCCTAGTTCGCGGTCATTTGAAGAAATTTTTTCAAAATTCAAAAGTCGGGATCTCCTCATTAGTGAATTTTTTTTAAGAAAATTCACTAAAAACTGGATGTTTTGTGCTGAACGACAACAAATTGCTCTTTAATTGTTATTTACGCTAACCATATTCAATTTTTTTTTACGAAAATGCACTAATGGTGCTAAAAATGATGCTAAAAAATTGAAACTTACCCGGTTCATTTGGAACCCTTGCATGGGTTCGATGTCTGGACATCCTCCAAGATGATAACTATGCCCCAAAGCTTCGCGAAGGCCAAAGAAGGCGAGACACACAATAAACATTAGCTTAACCATATTGTCCTACAATTCTAAGTTGCTTGTCTATCTACAAGAGTTATCACAGAACTGATAGTAAATTAAATAAATACATGCTTATATTATAAAATGACCATAACATTCAACCAATCAAATAAAGGCCAAGATAAGGACTAACTCTGTCATGACTCAATCGGTTGACTCCACTATTTACAAACTTTACCATCTTCTAAAGACAGTAGGCCATACGTTGTTTCGCCGTCCCATGTTCAATGCCTGCGGCAATTGTTCGTCATGGCCAACTGTCCAGTTCGTGTAAATGTATAAGAGGAAATTGTGATAATCTCATAGGTTATGACGTTAGTGAGTCACCTTAACAGTTTGATCCCATTTATTTTGTTGTTTATATAATTAGGTGATTACTAGAAATGGCAACGGAAGTCATTGGTCATTCCTCCTTGGAATGAAAGAAAAATCCTGTCAAACGTCTTTCTGATTCATTCATGTTTTGATACTAACGGTCTGAGTATTTGTAATTAATTTTTTTTGCTGATATGATAATTTCACGTTAGTTCCTCAGTATTAGTAAGAGTTTAATCGGTGTCATTTGTGGTTATTTTTACTTTGTTTCTCTTTCACTGGCAATAAGACTAACACCGTAGATATTTTTAATTAACTAGATACATACCTATTACCTACTTAAGTAATCTTACTTGAGCTATAAATTTAATAGCAATATGTATTTCTCAAAGCAGCATCTACCTATAAGCCAGTAGGTACCTACATAATATAAAATTTGTGGATACCTATTTATTTCGTAGTCTAGTTAAATTAATCGAGGTTGAAATTGAATTATCAGGTTGGTGCAAAGTGGTTTTGGAGCGTTTTTGGTCTATGACCAAAAGAATCTCCAAAACCAATTAGTTAGATATGCCAAAGCTATTTTGCTGATATCAGCTAATTTAACGCTATACAGGCTAATTTACGTAGGCCGTGCATTATTAGAACGTTTTCAACTTACAGTTGGATTAGAAATTTGGAATTTGGTATGCTGCCATAATCGATCATGTCCGTTCCACCTAAGATAATTTCAGTCCTCCAGCAGATATGTGTGCCAAAAGTCGTAACCAAGTATCCTATTTTAAATAAAAACCTATTTCTTTTCACACACACACACATGCCTCATACCGATATCCACTCCGATCTGCAAGTCCGAGTTCTCAGTCTAAACACAATGCTCTCTCTCCACCTCCAAAAAAAACACACCCACACACATACACACACACCCACACACACGATAGAATATGTGAACATACCCTTGCATATAGAAAATCCGACCCCTCATCCGTACATTCATATATAGGACACAGACTTCGAGAATGCCAAAACAATAGCTTCGGCCTACAATTACACAACCAGGAGTTATCCGGACGCGATCAAGATCGACCTCAAAATAATTTTATAACATGCAGCTCAAGACGCCCCATAGTAAACATATACAATTTTTCTCGTATCTTATATAATAACAGATATATGGATATTGAGCTTTACCGTAGAAATGCACCAGCCTGTATATATATATATATATATATATATATATATATATATATATATATATATATATATATATATATATATATATATATATGTATATATGTATATATATATATATATATATATATATATATATATATATATATATATATATATATATATATATAAGTGAAGGGAGGAGTAGCAGTCGTTACACGTTAGCGTGCTAATAATAATATTTGTATAATTTTAAGGGCAGTTACGACCACAAAATGAGGGCTATATTTTAAGGAAAGTCACTCTGTACTAAATACTCGATATATTTCGCCTGAGTTCCAAGCATCATCAGGTGTAAGCACTGTAACTAAATGAAAAGCAAAGCCAGAACCATCAAAACAGAGAAAATTCTGCTACAAAAACATGCAATAAACAGGAAGTGTAACAACAATTTTAAAAAATACATGTAACTTTAAGCGAACATTTGTACGTTAAAAACATACACAGCCAGTCATGAAAAACTATAAAAAAGAGTTAGCAAGTTAAAATATTAACAAAGACTTTGAAAAATTTGGACACCTAACGAACCTAAGACGACTTTTTTCTTATTTTCATCGTGGAAATATATAACGGTCTCAGTTTGAGGAAAATCAGTGGCATGCAGATTTTTTTTCAAAGTAAATCATATAGGTAACCCGTAAGCATGACACTGATTATATTTGGAAAAGTGTTTGACTTGATGCATTAATAATTTTGTCATCGGGTTCCAGTTTTGTACGAGTTTGGGACTTTTGTATATTTGCGGGAGACACCTCTTTGTTTGGGAAGGATTTAACACCTTGTACCTATCTAGAAAACAAAGGGATTTGAAAACTATGTTTGTATATACTTTTTTGAGGAATCTTATTCTAGAAATTTGCCCCGTACTTAATTAGCACACTCTATATACCGGGTTTGGTTTCCGAATGTACTTATTACATAGTTTGGTAAATTTTCCAAGAAGTTGAATTTCCTCATACAGAAATTCCAATAATTACTTATGGTTTAATTTCTACAAATATCTATTAAAACCTGATTAAGTATTCATTATTAATATTTGACTTCAACATACGCATATTTGCTACTGTGTTTACCACATATTTTATAAGGCATTTATGTTTATTCGTTTGGTAAGACTATTGCTTGTCATAATAGGGCTTAAAAATATTTCTCCAGATTTCTTTTAAGAATAATCAAAAAACTGTCTTGAATACAGATCCAAGTAGGTATGTTCGTACACAATGTTTAATGCCCCGTCTCACAAAGGTCCATTAAATATTTAACGGACCGTTAGTTAATAATTGCTTCAGACAACCAATCACAGACTATGATTCAGGTGTTTGCCCACCAAATATTTTGAAGCTGTGATTGGCTGTATAATCAATTTCGTAAAACGAAAAATTCACTAATGAAAAGATCTGTGTTTATATGTAGGGTGGCGCATTGAAAACGAAACAGACCGATTTGCGTCCAGAGAATTTTTTTTTAAGAAACGCTGAAACACATCTATTTTAATATTGAGGGGGACATGTTTTGACATAAAACTCAACTTTGTTACATCAACTCCTTAAGGGTGGTAATAACAACCCTTATATTTTAAATAGGGCACATGGGTCGAGTGTTACATTATTTGAAAGCTCTTTCTTTTCTGAATTCAACACACTAATTTATATATATATATATATATATATATATATATATATATATATATATATATATATATATATATATATATATATATATATATATATATATATATATATATATATATATATATATATATATTACAGGGTGGCGCATTGAAAACGAAACAGACCGATTTGCGTCCAGGATTTTTTTTTAAGAAACGCTGAAACACGTCAATTTTAATATTGAGGGGGACATGTTTTGACATAAAAGTCAACTTTGTCAAATCAACCCCTTAAGGGTGGTGATAACAACCCTTATGTTTTAAATAGGGAACATGGCTCGAGTGTTACATCATTTGAAAGCTCTTTCTTTTCTGAATTCAGCACACTAATTTTTTTGGAAGTTTTATCAACTCGCTTAAAAATTATTCACAGTTGAAGATGCAAAAACGCATTTCACTCATTCCGATAAGAAATGTGCTGATAGTCAATGTTTTGTTGGTTTGTAAACAAAAAATTGACTATCAGAACATTTCTTATCGGTATGAGAGAAATGCGGTTTATTATTTCAGTTTATCGGTCGGTTTGATACTTGATAGTACTACCGAAAATTAATTTTACAATGGTGTATTCAGTAGAAGAAACAGTTGAAATATATATATATCATACCGTAAACTCAAAAAATAATGGGCATGTTTTTATGAAATTTGGTAGGTACCTTTCTACTGTAAATGGCTTGTTTAAGTTCGTTAGCCAGGTAAATTAGAATAGCTTTTCTTGGAAAATGTTGTGTTTTCTTACGGAAAATTTTTGTATCTCCGAATCTATGATAACCAAATTTGGTATGTACGTTTCTACTATCAAACTTACCATACGTGCGGAAATTCAGATCTCTACGTTAAAAGGAAAAAAAATATAGGCATTCAAAGGAAAAAAAAAATGGGTGCCACTGGTGATCAAAGAAAATCACAAGAACAAAATATTTTGTGTGGTAACAAAACAACTTCAATATTACATAGAACGGTTAAGTTTTCTTGACGCAAAATATTTTTTAAATTTTATAATTTTTCTTCTTAAAACGTCAAAGTCGCGATTTGAAACGTCAAAATTTGCAATTTTAAGACAAATAATCTGAAACAAATACTGATTGTGTAGAAGAAATGTCATAATAGAAGTGTGTTTTACAAATCCTTAAGTTTCAGCTTCAACCATCATTCTCCTTCATTTTACTAAGAGATTATCGGAAAATTCATTTCAAATAGACCCTCTTTCCGATGCTTTGGTAGTAGTTTCAGCTATAGAGTTTATGGTTTAATAGTCTATATTTCAGGAAATTTTCGTAGACTTGTGAATTTCGAAACGATTTCTTCAAATGAGCGCGAACTAGAACCCCTAAAACACATATACGGGGTAAGTTTCAGTTTTTATCTGTTTACACATATACAGGGTGACGCATTTCTGCGGTAAAACTCAATGTTTTTGTTTATATACAAGATACGAGCAAAAATTGTATACGTTAATTACAGGGTGTTTTGAGCTGCATATTATAAAATTATTTTGATAATCACAGGCTGGCCCATAAGTTGTTGGTTATACACTTTCTTTTTTTAATAGAACACCCCTTATTTTAATGCATGTTTGCATTTTCCATTGAATTATAATGCATGTTTGTACGGTAAAAAAATTGATATCGTCCATCGTTTTTTAGTTATTTCAATTGTTTTGCACATTTTCGCGTTTTTGACATAAACACGTACCACAAATGGTAAAAAGGCATTTGTATCAATAGAGAGCTGAGCCCCATCGAAATGGCGCATTCAGAGAGCTTTTGGTTTGTATTACTCGTCGAAAAAATCGAGCTGCCGTATACAGCCACTCTCAAATAGTGGCTGAATTTGAAGTTTTCTAAAGAAATGTTTTTAGTGTTTCCGTAGAAATCATTTTTGTGAAATGTTGGTAATTAATAATAAATGTTTAGTAAGTTATTGTAAATAAATATTGTAGTCGAACTTTTGTGAAAAATATAATATAGTGTAGCATTACTGAAGGCAATTTCGGCCAAAAAAATGGTGATATTTTGTAAAAGAAACATTTGCAAAATTTCATATATTTTTTCTACTTGGGTCGTAAAGCTGTTTGCCAATAATGATATCTTGGTATGTGTGTAAATAGCTTGAAGAGGTTCGTTGGTCAGGAAAATCGATCCAGTTTTCTCTAGAACTTGTTGAGTTTATTTTCGGAAAATGTTTGTACTTTTTTAAACAACAAAGCTATTTTAATGAAATATGGTAGATTGTTAGTACTATATAGGTTACACTGCCAACCAAGTGTCCTTTTAAAAACAATACATATTTGACATTAAAAACATTTTTACGAAAATTCGCTACCATAACGCACTTGCTGCGTCCAGACTTTTTCTCTCCGTGGGTAGACAGCGGGAATCAAAATAAATGGATAACAGTTTTATTGCATAAGGTACGCAGACGTAGGGCTATGATACGAAAAACAGAAAAAGAATTACAAAAGAGCGTCGGTTTACTGGATGATGTGTCAAGAAGATTTAAAGCAAAAATCGATATGACGAAAACAAAAGTGATAAAAATAAGTAAAGATGGCACTTTGACAAAGACAAGGGAAGCTGATAGAAATGCGAAAAAAGTATACTAGAAGAGTTGAATCGAAAATATTCGTGCCGAAAGAAATAAAGAAGGCAACTATTATTTAATATATTCTGAGACGTAATCACTTTCTAAGAACACTATTTGAACGACACCTATTTAGAAATAAGGGAGGAGGTAGACCAGGAAGAAAACCTGTCCCATTTGATAAAGTGCAGAAATGAAAAAGAGCTGCTGGAGATAGTCATGGTTCCAACGACAAGGAGACATCGCCTTAAGACTATGATGATTATATAATCGCTAGCCATTTAAAAACATATATTTTATTGCACAGTAATTTAATTTATAATGTAGTTGAGAACCAATAGCGTCTTCTTTTATAAACAACTTATACGAAAACATTAAAATTTAGTTTGGTATAGTCTTTATTTATATGTTTAATAAATAGTGAATTTACACTTTATAAAAGTAAATAGAACTAAATAACAGTGCTAAATAATAAATCATGTCTACTCATTTTCTTTAGCTAGTTGCATTTCTAAGGTACATTTAACACCTCTTCTAACAATTTTAAATTCCTGATTCTCATCTTCAATACTTGGTTCCGTGGCTGTTTCTCCCGTAGTGGATTTTTGGAACTCGCTGGTGGTATCTTCAATACAAACTAAGTCCTCTAGATTTTCTGATATACCAGTTATTTTTTCTTCGCTGTTTTTGTTTGGATATGCCTGTATTGCTAAATCACTCGTAGCCTCAAATAGTTTGGTAGCTGCTTCAACCTCCCGTCTTTTAGCTTGATTTTCTTTAGAATCTCTATTGTTATTTTCTTGCTCATTAACCACATCTTTTATTTTATTTGTTTCGTTGCTTGCTGAAGGTACCTCAACATCATCTTCTTGCGTTTTATTTAACCCTTCGACTTCCTGATTTCCAGTATCGGAGTCATCGTCACTGTCTGATACTTCCTCTAGAATTTTACAGGTCTTAGCTTGAATTTTTATCATGTGTTTATTGATTCTTGAACATATATCAGGTGATGATTGCTGGTCATCATCAAAACCTAAGCGGTCTGTCCAATTAGAGTCTGCTTCGGGAGAGTTGTCTGGAAATAAAAAACATTAATATTAGGCATGACAAAGATTAATATACAGACTTGGCGACTACTTCTCTGGCTTCACTGTTGGGTTAGATGTTCTCGGATGTTGTTCAACGTTTCTGTGACTAGTTTCGCTGCTTGACAGCATTCTAACCCAACAGTGAAGCCAGAGAAGTAGTCTCCAAGTCTGTATATAGTATGGACCAGTTTCGCCAAGTAAGGGCAACCACAATCAATGAAAGATTAATATACCTATTTGATATCCTTTAGCCATAACCATTTTAAAATGGTGATGTTTAAAATATCGCAAGTAGTGACATTTTCTGACACGTCATTTAGCAGGCCCTAGTAGTTGAATAATGGAGTTTTAGTAGTGAGTATAAGCGAAAGACGTTTATCTACATATTTATAAGACTGGAGGAGAAAACCTTTTTGAGTTTACTTAACGTTAATACGTTTCTAACCTTTTCATTAAATTCCAAATTTAATACATTAAAGTCTATCCCAAACACAAAATCAGTTACGTTATATACCACGTGACCCTACGAATTCAGTGGCGTCTATTAAAGTTTATCATCAGGGCAACCTTTCGATAATATCGGTTGAAAATAAAACGCATAAACAGGCCAAGAACATACTTACCGTTTCTTGACATATAGCAGTTCGTATATTCGATAATTGAAAATGAAACAAATTGTAAACAACATAATTTTTTTAATAACTTCATTCTGAATCCATAAAAAAACAAGGCGTGGCGAATTGTTTTAAGGGTAACTTTGCAGTTTCCGAGAATGGCAACTAAACCAATCTCCTCCGGACTGGGAACACTCAGAAATAAAGGCGGGCATCTAGAGTAGACTGGACAGTCGCTAAAGAGGTGGTTACTTGGAGCAAAATCAGATGGGCCATTAACAGCTTTAAGCCATATATATATATATATATATATATATATATATATATATATATATATATATATATATATATATCCCCGGGATTCGATGGAAAAATGCCCATCATGCTCCAACAGGGGATAGATATATTGGCGCCGGCGCCGGCGCTTATCCTCATTATGAGGGCCAGCCTGGCTCTGGGGTACATTCCGAGGGCATGGAGACTGACCAGGGTTGTATTCATTCCTAAACCTGGGCGTCCAACAGACCAGGCAAAGTCCCTGAGGTCAATAAGTCTCATGTCCTTCTTGCTAAAAACTGGGAAAAACTGCTCGACCGGCACATTAGGGGCGGTGTACTGGAACTATATCCCCTACACGACAATATGCATACAGATCAGGAGTCTCAACAGAAAGAGCACTGCACCAACTGGTGCTGAAACTGGAGAATACGCTGGAGAACAGGCAGGTGGCGCTGGCGGCCTTCCTTGACATAGAGGGAGCCTTCAGCAACACCTCTTTCGGATCAGTTCTGGTAGATGTCAGGGAGCGTGGAATAGAGGAGACCTGCTGCAGGTGGATCGGTTCCATGCTCAAAGTCAGGGCGGTGTTCACATCACTCGCGGGAGGTACTCTGCTGGCGGAGATCGCGGCGTGGTGTCCGCAGGGGCGCGTTCTGTCTCCCTTGCTCTGGTGCCTAGTCGTGGACGGCCTGATGGTGAGGCTCTCGGGAGGTGTGTGTGAGGACAGGGCTATGCGGACGACATTGTCATCATAGTCCGAGGAAAGGTTACACAGTCAGTGTGGAAGCGCATGCAGACAGCCCTGAAAGTGGTGGAAGGGTGGACGGTCGGTCAAGAGCTCGGGGCAAGCGCCGAGAAAGCAACCGTCATACCGTTTACGAGGAGGAAGTGGGAGAACCACATAACTCTCTCTATACGGTAGGAACATTCCAATGGCCAGAGAGGTAAAATATCTTGGGGTCGTATTGCACTCTAAGCTAACCTGGAATGGTTAGAGTGGGAGTGCATGCAGACAGCACTGAAAGTGGTGGAAATGTGGACAGTTGGCCAAGGCTCGGGGTTTACAATTTTACAGTGGAAATCCCCGACCGCGAGGCATGGCGGGAGGAGACGTCGGGCATACAACCGGACGCGCTCGTCTTGTTCACGGACGGATCCGGCGGGGAGCGTGGGACGTGGGCAGGTGTTTATTCGGAAAGACCGATGGTAAGTCATAGTGTTTCCCTCGGAGCCCATGCAACGATCTTTCAGGCCGAAATGTACGCCATCCTGCACTGTGTGCGGGAGAACAAGAGTAGGGCTACACCCACAAGCGGATCATCATAGCTACAGACAGCCAGGCAGCCCTTAAGGCCCTAAGTAGTCCACGGGTAAATTCCTGGCTGGTGAGTGAGTGCCGAGACGAGACGAGCGACCTGGCTGGGCCGAATGAGGTTACCATCATCTGGGTGCTGAGTCACTCGGGGGTCAAAGGCAATGAAGAAGCTGACAGTCTCGCGAAGAGAGGGTCAGTAGAAGCATTTATGGGACCAGAACCGGCTCTGGGCGTGACAATAAAGAGCACCGCCAGGGGAGCCATTAAGTCCTGGGTCAGAAACCAACACAAGGTGTATTGGGCAGACTGTCCAGGGCTCAGACATGGGAAGTCAATAATTGACGAACCCAGTTCAAAGAGAGCTGTGGAGCTGCCAAATCTGGGCAGAGGACAGCTCAGAAACATAACATGTCTCTTGACGGGACACATGGCCGTCAAGAAACACCTGCATAAAATGGGGCGATTCGAGGGGGACCACGCAAGCACACCCTGCGGCGAGGCGGAGGAATCAGCCCAGCACATCTTGTGCAAGTGTAAAGCTCTGGACCGCAAAAGACAACTGATCTACGGTCAGTTTAGACCGGAGACAGAGCATTGTAAAACTTCACCCTACCAATCGCTGTGCAGACTAGTTCAAGGCACAGTGATTTTTGAATGGGTGGTGTAAAAAGACTAAGGGCGTGCAAAATAAGCCAAAGATTTCAGTGCTATCGGGGCGGCAAAGCCGCGGACGAGCCCTGAGGGAGAAAAAAGGAGTATTCGTCGCCAGTCAATCAAAAAAGTTCAGAGAGAAATAGTTCGTAGGTGCCCGAACTGTTAAAAGTTTATGGTAGACACTTTCAACATTTACTGTAGATAAGTTTTGTTCAAATTTACTTTTCCTTTGTTTTTCTTTTTTAGGTGTTCCAAATAACGTTTATTTTTATGTTAATATAATAGGCTATTTAATTCGTTTGTTATACTTATTGTAATAAAAAATTCATCTACTCATAAAAATAGTTCTCTAATACATACATGACTGGCATAATTCGTACGTCGAATTGGCTGTATTCACCGCCTACTTGGTACATAATTTTGCAAATAATTTATAATAAATAGCTTTTGCTAAATATATCCCAAACTAATGGAAATAACCATATCAAAACTTATACTTTATACCATTTGAATCAGACAAAATAAGCTTTTAAAGACGTCAACTATGATTGCCATTAAAAAATGCCACTTTCTGTTATATTTTCGAATCAAGCATGGCATGTATTTTTTGTTGACATTATTCTATTCTACAAAAAACTACCTACAAAAGAGGTATGGATTTATTTTGTACCATTAACCGCGAAGGATATATCCATAAATGAAAAAATCGGTCTTTTCAATTTTTTCAAATTATCTCAGAAAGTAGGGAATGCATTAGAGGTTTGTTCATGTTAATTTACCCGAAGCTGTATCTTCAGAAATAACAAAGTTACCCATTATACCGAGGTAGATAATTGGCACCCTGTATAGCGTATTTTTGTTTATGTACAAACATATTTTAAAACAGCTCTTATATTTTATTCTGATATTTTTATGAGTATATATTGTCACGTTGTTTCTGTTTAGGCATATGTTTTATTACTTACTCTTGCTGCATTCTTGGCTGTCATGTGCAAATAAGTGTTTATTTTTCTCCAAATATTCATCAACCTGATCAAAATCCATTCCTTCGTCATCATCATAACCTTCTGGTTTTTTCAGGTGTTCTTGCGTTATTCTAATCTTCTTCACCAACTCATTTGCTTCCTCGATATTCTTCTTCAAATTTTCTTTTGCCTCTTCGATTCTTCGCTTTTCATTTTCTTTATTAGATTTTTCAGCTTCGTTTGCTTTTATCGATTCAGGTACATAACCTCTGTGTTCGTTTACGAAACATTTGTCTGTGGGTGGACGCTTGTCAAAACTGGCCATTATCTTGTCGACCAACTTAATCTCTCTGGCCACAGCATCGTTATAATCTTTTATAATTTCGTCCCTAGCCCTCTTTGACCTAGCATTGAATTCATTAAACCCTTGTATGAAATCAGCGAGGCTTTCTCTTATGTTAGAGATGGAATTGGCAGCCACTACAGAATTTGGTACCTCGCATTCTTCTTCATCTTGTTTTTCAACAGGTACTATTTCATTTTGGTTCTTCTGAAACACTGGTATATTCTTCGATGCTTGTAGAATTCTGCAAATCTTTGGTTGCGTATAATTTGCAGCACTATTGACTTTTCCCGATTCTGTATAGAAGCTTTTATAGGTATCACCACAAAGTTTGTTGCATATTTCTTGTGTTTTTTGTTTAGTATCACCTTTGCTGGAAGTCGGGTAAATGATGACGTCATTTTCTTCCACTATATCTCCCGGGGGAGTTATCTCAAATTCTGGTTTCTCTTCTTTTGAAGTTCTTGCTAACAACTCACACAGTTCATCTCTTTCTTCTACGTTTGATTTTGCAACTAATGGTGGTCTATTTACACCTTCTTTTACCTTCAAGTCCCATGTTAACAGTTCTTTAAAGTCATCGCTATAATTTTGGGAATTCGAAACATGTATTTGTGTAGATTGAAGTTCTTCCCTTTTTAGAACATGACAGGTTAGGTCGCTGTCCGTTTTGTTAAGTAATTTTGAAAATTCTGTAGTCTGAGACCTGTCCAGCTGACTATAATATGAATCGTCTTCTGAATCTGTTTCTTCTGAATCTGTTTCATCAAATCCTGTTACGTTTACACCACTATTTGTGCAAGCGACTTGTCGTTTACCCATTTCCTCATAACTTTCTCTCATACATTGATATTTATAACTGTCACTGTTATTGGTTGACAAACATGTTTTAGGTGACGTTTCTTGGTCGTTATCAGTTTTGTCATTCTTATCGGCAGATGTTTTTTGATCCAAATCACGTGCGTATTGTCCAGCCGATTTAGCAATCCAAAGTTTTACGTCAGCTCTTGTAGAGTCGTTACTATATTCGGATGTATCAATTAATAACATTTTATCATTGTCAACTAGATGGTTTACAGTGTTATTTTCACTTCCTTCGACTTGACTAATGCATTCTTCTGCAGAAGTTTCACTTGAAATGAATTCTAAATTATTATCTATAGCTAGCGAAGAATCTTCTTCTGCAGTATTTTCATTGGTATGAGATTCTTGGCGACGTGTCCAATCATCTTCTTTTTCTTCATCAAAACCATCTTCATAAGAAAGCTGAGTAACAATTAAGGCCGAATCATTGATTTCTTCGGTTTGTATAGTAACATCTTCAGAATCTTCAATAAATCCTCGTTCGGCTAATAATTCATCCAATTCTTCGACAAGCATTTCTTTTTTGATTATATTTTGAAAGAAATCATTTTTAGCTGATTCTCGGTTATCAGCATCTTGGGCGCTGCCGAAATTTTCTTCACACGAAGGTGGTTTCGCTGGAAGTAAATTAAAATATTTAAAAAAGTGTTGAAGTAGATGATGGTCCATCGAATTTCTAGAGACACGCATAAATTTCGCCAATAAACGGATTTTTACTTTATAAGTTAAGTAATGTATAACTTCGTTTTAAGTTATAAACTGGCTTAAAGAGGATATCAGTACATTGTACAGGATCTTGTGTTCAGTTGGCTGTATATGAAAGTCTAGACCTTTTTAATCAGGTACATATTAACAGACAATTAAACCGGCTTAGAGCGAAGGTTATTCAATGGGGCAAAAAGGTCTAGGAACTGGGCTGAATGCCGACAAGCCCTAACGTCATATAACAACGAACTTGGACGATCTAAAATGAGAAGCTGCAGGCAGTTTTGCGAAGGGATAGATGAACTTGACCCCGCACAGCGTCTACAGAAACTCAGTGAGAGTTGGGCAAAGACTGGGCGATATCAATCCATCAAACGGGCCCTACAAGAAAGGGAAGTGGAATTCACCATTTGAAGATGGATTGAGTCAATGCTAAAGAGTCGTGTTGTTACAGCTACCGCAAATGAAACCAACGCAACAGTGACAACGGAAAAATGTTGTCCTCAGGGAGGAGTGTTATCACCTCCGCTGTGGTCGCTCGTTATTGATAAGCTTGTGACTCGCTAAGTGTCCAGGAAAAACTTCCACCATCTTTCAAGTAGAAATGCTTACTACAAATCTCTGTGTACAAGAGTGCATACAAAAAATACTCAAAAATAGAGAGATTAACATTCTTTGAGGCAGTAAGGCAATACTAAAGACTGCAAAAAATCATTGAAGCAACTGGCTGCGCACACAAAGTAACTTTTATGTAGGTACCAGGGCATAGAGGCATTGAAGAAAATTATAAACCAGATAGCCTTGCAAAAAGGACAGCAACAACACCATTATATGGTCCAGAGCCTTATTGTGGTTTAATAAAAAGCCATGGAAGAAATGAACTTGATACTTGGGAGAGGAACCAAATGCTTTCATACTGGAGGAAAACGCCAGGCTTAACGCAGGCAAAACGGTTCATCGCCATATCAACAGAGAAGTCTGAACTGTTTCTTGTATTGAACAAACGACTTTTCACAGAGCACTCCACAGTAAGGTACAACTTCGGAAGATATGTAAGGTGGACAGTCAAAACTGCAGATACTGCACTGAAGTAGCAAAAACAACAAAACATTTACTATGCGACTGCATGGCTCAGTTCTGCAAGAGGCTCAAATACGTTGGAGGGGTGACCTTAACACCACAGGAAATAGGTAAATAGTTCCTGAAAAAAAGCGACAACAAAAAAGTCTGAACATTTTGGGCAACTATTGGAAAAAGAGTCATGTACAAAATACCCCTTAGGGTCGCAGCGCTGAGAGGCCAAACGCCTAAACGACTCATTAAACAATCCAGAATGCTCTTTTTCATGTCTTTATATTTACTCCGCCACCGCATAAATTTAATCGTTTTTTGAGATATTTCAACATTTTTATTTTACTATACATATACAGAGGATTGAACCAGCTTAGAGTGAAAGTCAGAAGGTTATTTAATAGGGGAAAAGGGTCTAAGAACTGAGTTGAATACCGACAAGCCCTAACGTCATATAACAAAGAACTTAGACGATCTAAAAGGAGAACCTGTGTGCAGTTGGCGAAGGGATAGTTGTACTCGGCCCTACACAGCGTCCACAGAAAATCTTATCAAAGAATTATTCAATGGCATTGGTGTACTTAAAAAGCCACACGGTGAATATACAAACCGCCCAGAGGAAAGCACCAGAGTTATTCTACAGACTCACTTTCCAGGCTCACAAATCCCGGAAAATAATTTGCACCAGCGTAGCTCAGCTGATCAAGGGTTGAGAAATCCAGCGAAAGTTGGGAAAAGACTTGGCGATATCAATCTATGAAACGGGTCCCACACGAAAGGGAAGTGGAATTCTCCATTGGAAGATGGATTGAGTCAATGCTAAATAATCGTGTTGTCACAGCTACCGCAAATGAAACCAACGCAACAGTGACAACGGCAAAAGGTTGTCTTCAGTAAGGAATCTTATCACCTCTGCTGTGGTCGCTCGCTATTGATAAACTTGTGACTCGCTAAGTCTCCAGGAAAAACTTGCACCATCTTCCAAGTAGAAATGCTTGCTACAAATCTCCGTGTACAAGAGTGCAAAACTCAAAAATAGAGAGATAAAGATCCTTTTAGATAGCAAGGCAATACTAAAGATTCTGCAAAAAATCGTTGAAGCGACTGGCTGCCCACACAAAGTAACTTTTATGTGGGTACCAAGGCGTAAAGGCATAGAAGAAAATGAGGAATCAGATAGCCTTGCAAAAAGGACAGCAACAACACCATTCTATGGTCTAGAGCCCCATTGTGGATTAATAAAAAGCCATGCAAGAAATGACCTTGATATTTGGGAGAGGAACCAAATCCTTTCATACTGGAGGAAAACGTCAGGCTTAAGGCAGGCAAAACGGTTCATCGCCACATCAACAGAGAAGTCTGAACTGTTTCTTGAATTGAACAAGACGACTTTTCACAGAGCACTCTACAGTAAGATATCAGCTTAGGCAAATGGGTAAGGTGGACAGTCAAAACTGCAGATACTGCACTGAAGCAGCAAAAACCACAGAACATTTACTATGTGACTGCATGACTCAGTTCTGCAAGAGGCTCAAATACTTTGGAGGGGTGACCTTAACACCATAGGAAATAGGTAAATAGTTCCTAAAAAGAAAAGAGAATACTCAAAAGTCTTTTTGGGCAACTATTGGAAAAAAGACTCAAACACAAAAGACCCATTAGGGTCGGAGCACTGACAGGCCAAACGCCTATACAACTTACTAAACAATCTGCAATGCTCTTCTTCATATGTTTATATTTACTCCACCACAAGCTTTTTATATTTTTTTCTTTAAACTTTTATCAACTGACAATTTTTTGATGGAAGCCCATTTTTATTAATATTCGCTACCCTACAAATCTGTTGGGCCCGGAGTTTAAAAAAATCTAAATACAGATATAGAGACTTCTTCTCTGGCTTCACGATGGCTTGTTTTTTTTTCTGTGACCAATATCACCCTTTACGGTATCTTCAGACAAGAGAAGAAAACAAGCAATTGTGAAGCCAGAGAAGAAATCTCTACTTCCAAATTTAGTATGGAACGGTTTCACCAAGTACGGGCAGTAATAATGAATAAATTCTTTAAATCATCTATGTTTTATTGTATTTGTTTATCTAAAAAGATAAAACTAGATTGATAAATAATATATATATATATATATATATATATATATATATATATATATATATATATATATATAATTACCTGGATCGGCACCTGAGTTTGTTTCTTGCTGCTGCAACATATATGATTTTTCGTCTCTGCTACTTTCATCCTTGTCGCCTTTTTCATCTGAAGTTAATGATTCTTCTCCTGAATTATTAGATTTTATAGAGCAATCCTCAATTTCTTCAATTAAAATCTTTTTGTTTTCTGTTAAACTTTCGCCTTGATAAACTGACTCCACTGTTTTTCTCGTATCTTCATTACATTGCTCAGCCGTTGGTTTAGACATAAATAAGATCGCTCCTTCATCTGTAACGTCTTGTTTATCTAAAATTGTCGAATCTTCTGTTACATTTAGTTTAGAACAGATCTCACTTTCTTCTATAATTTCTTCAACTAAAATTCTCGACGTTTCTTCAATTAGACTTATGTCTTTGCAACCAGGTTCTTCAGTTTTGTCTACACATTCCTTACTTTCGGCGGCTACTGGTTTACCTATTGATTGATTAGATCGAGTAAGGGTAGAAAACCCAGGCATATTCACCAATAAATTCATTTTTCCCAGCAAAGCATCACTAGCTTTACAGTCTTCTTCATACACTGGAGCTTTTGATTTAAAATCATCTGTGCTACCTATTTGCAGCCTGCCTTCAGTATGTATATCTTCACTTTGTGTTATTTTTACTTCTTGTATTATAACTTCCTTAGTTTCAGTAGTATATTTAGTAGTGTCTTCACTGGACCTGCCATCTTCTTCGCCAGCGCTCTTTGAAGTTCCTGTGACTGCTAACCCTGAAGTTGATGGACCCGCTTCATCGCTGTTGATTTCTTCAATTAATTTTCCTCGAGGTTGTGAGTATCTGGTAGGACTGTAATCAAATATTCGTTCCCGGTATGCTGCATATTCTTGAGGCTGACGTTGTCTGTCTTTCATAAATTCATCTTCGTCGCTAGACGACTGGCTATTTTCTACTTGCTGGTTTCTGATAAAATTATCATTTGGCGGCTCATTTTCATTTTCTGATTCTGAACCTGAGTCGCTCTCTTCACTGCTATAATTCTGTTCGTTGCGAAGAATATTGTCATCAGCCGCACTTTCTGGCTCACTTTCTGAGTCTGCAGCAGATGTGCCCACTCCACTGTCTGAACGGGAACCTTCGATATCGTTTTGGTGCTCGCGTTGTCTACGATCTCTGATAGCTATTAGCGCTAAAATCAGATAAACATGTTAAATTAATAGAGTATGAGCTTTTGTCATAAAATTTACCGTTCACACTGTCCATTATTCTTTGCCTTTCCCTTTGTATCCACCGTTGTCTTTCAGCATTTTCTTCTGCTATTCCACCGCGTTCCCTGAAATATTAAATGTTTCGTGAAATTAACTGATAACGAGTTATAATTAGTTTTTTTTTAATTGGGGATGGCAAGCACCATTGTAAGTACATTTAGAAGAAATAACACAAAAATTCATTACATCGTTGCTTATCGTGATCCATAAATTCTAAAAACCCACATCGTTAAAAACGATTTCTTATCGAGTTACTACAAAGTTTATCATTTGTATATTTCTGGTCTATTTTATCAGGTTATTTTCTCAACTTCCATATAACACTATGCGAGTATTGGAACCAGTGATGAGCACTGATGAGTAAATTTTGGAGAACGGAATGAATTGCCCAGTAATCCGACTATCAATAATTTATCAAAGGCTTTCTGCATGTCTAGTAAAATCATTGTCGTTACTTAAACGGGCTCAATAGCTCAGTTCGCGAGGTGAATAACCTCACGAATTGGACTAGGAGGTCGTGGGTTCGAGTCCTGTATTCGGACAGTCCGTCTTTTCCACTCGAATGTGGAAAGGCCGGCTTCTGATGAGGTATGAGTGGTGTCCCTTGTCTATATCTGTATGTCAGCTCCCCCGCAGAAATCAAAGACTTCTGGGTGCGGAGTTTGTTTACTGTGGTGTTATTATTATATTATTATTATTACTTTATCTTTGTTAGAATTTTGTGTTATGTGGTCTACTATTTGTGCTGCTTGATGCAGTTGGCTTTGCTCTGAGGCTTGTTCCGTTTTTGGCCACCACACTACGGATGCAAATGTGACCATGGGTTTAACCACCGTTTGGTATATCCAATACATATACCATCCTGAGGTTTAACCCCCATGTCTTTCCTACGCGGCTACGGCTGGTCCAAATTTCTATTGTGGCTCTCGAAAGAGTTTTTTCCAAGTGCATGTTCCAATTCCGTTTTTGGTCTAAGAAGATCCCCAAATTTGAAACGGGATCTTTTAAATTTAGTTTCATTCTGCTCGTAATGGGACAAAAACTGTCTTATAAGGATTAGCGCTAGCTCCCCTGTCTCACACCAGTTACTTACAATATTTAGGGCTGTTTGTATTAAGTTGGATATTACAGCACATCATTTGTGTATCCTTCGACTGTGAATCCAGCTCTGCTCAATGTAGTCATAAGTTTATCAACAAAGAACGACCACGGCAGAGGTGATAGCACTCCTACCTGGGGACAAGCTTTTGCTGTCGTCATTGTTGCATTGGTTTCTTATATAGCGGCGTTGATAACATGGCTTTTTAGCATTGACTCAATCCGTCTGTTTTGGGTGCTCACAAACTTCGGCTTTATGTATCCGATGCAGCTTCGTCCACTATTTTCTCCATGATACACTCGTTTGTGGCTGTTATTTCTTCCACTGTTAGGAGATGTCCTGAATATTGTGAGGGTAATATTCAAACCCTGCTTCCTTTAGCTATTTGATTAAATCTCGGCTGAGTCGCCTTGGAAAGTGAGGCACTACTGCCTGTTCCTTTTAATTATTTTTTTTTTGGCCACTCGACCTCTTAGAGTGCTTTTTCTGAACAGACTCTTTTATTTGCTTTCTCAGAACTGTCCCTGGTCTTCGCTACTGGCTTGATAGCTTCAACCGGGTTTAGCCCGTGTGCCACAAGGTACTTGAACCTCTTTCTGACTACACCGCCTTCTAGGCCATTGTCCTTGAATGTTAACGGCATTTATGCCTTTTCCAAGCTCATCTTTGCTGGACCGTAGCACCATGTCTCATTTATTTCTGATCCGCTATCTGCTAAAGTGGGATTTCCACTTCCCCGATTGAATTTTGTATATCTATGTTCTCTGGTGATTGTGACACATCATAAAGCCCTGATTTATGTTCTCCATTGTTTTTTCACGAGAATTTAGGGATATAAATTTCACCCGCATGACGCAGGAAGGCAGGTGAATGTCGGAGTACGCCAGGTGCCAGGCGTCCATACAGTAGCGGATATGTAACCACTTAACCCCGCAATCCTCCTGGGGTAATTTTTATCGTGGTTCCCTTCCACTCGGTCGGCCAGTTAGGGCAAGTCCCCATACTCAGAGACTCTTCCTCCACAACAACCGAGCTGCTAAGCATGCTCTATACCAGACAGGTATCCATATAGTCCACTGCACCCAGGGAATCTGGCAACAGCTGCCAGTCCTCCATGGCCACAGCAGAACACCGATCCCTCCTCCACACTGTGCTTCCTGGTATTTATTATTTTTTAAGGAGGGTTGCTATTAAATTTTTTAACACGGTTCTCTCTATTATACATAGCAAAATCTAACTTTTCCAATGGGGTTCGCCATCGGGGCTTATTTTAACATAATGCAGCTTACCATGCTTCGGCACATGCACGATCTCTTGGAAAAACTGGCCTATCGTCTAGATATTGCAGGTGTTTCTGCGAAAAGTCATATTCCATGTATTATATAAGTAAAATATATAAAATATCAAAACTTACACAAGCCAAAATTACAGTCTTCCTGTATGCTGGTATTTTCCTTATTACTGGATTGCCCATTAGATTTAAGACCCTCAGATCGGGCATTTTTGCTATAACTTCAACAATCAATGGATCGTCGATGTGATTATTGGCCAGATCCAAAACAGATAGTTCCAACAACTCCGTTAAATGTTCGAAGTCTTCTATTCTTTCCACATAATTGTTGGCTAGATTCAACGTATGCAGTGATTTTATTTTGGCTAAAATGCAGAAATAAGTCTTAAGATGTGGTTAATTCATACCAATCATTAACATTTAACGATAAAATTTCCTTTAAATTGGAGTATACAGAAGAGTCACTATGCTTTTTAAGATTTTTCACATTTAAATACAAAAAATTAACCGCAAAAATGAGCCCAATAAGGCAATTCCTTTCAAAATAACTAAAACTATCTACAAGTATGTCGCATACTCATTGGCTTGTTCTATGCTGAATGTGGCGTATAAATTTTTAATATATTTTAATTGATTTTTTTACGACAGAACACGATAGAAATCTTTAAAAATATCTTGAGGGGAAACACGAACTATAGTCTCTGGAATCGATGTCCATGTTTTTTTTTACTTATTATACATGTGTACCATTTATGCTTCAAAACAAGCCTTGTGTGAGTACCTTGTGCTAAAATAATATGAGTTTGTCGTATAACATTTTTGTCTTAAGGTTGAACTCTAAAAAAACAGTGCTGCAAACTGAATCTAACTTCCACATAGTGTGATAATGTATTCTCTTCACAAAGACATTCTCCTGGAATGAATTTAGGGCCCGTGACTTAACTACAAAGAAAATATTTGTATTCCTGTATCCATAAACTTTTAAAACGTTATATTACTCAAGTTTTATTGAAAAAATGTAAATATTCCCTGAAGCGATCTTACCCATATATATATATATATATATATATATATATATATATATATATATATATATATATATATATATATATATATTTGTGTGTGAGCGTGTGTTAGGAAAAACGTTATATTTACATAATTTCGGTCACGCCGGTTAAAAATTTAAATGTTTGATTCAGCGAATTGTGTACGAAAAAGCCAATATTTTTTACTTTAAAATAAAAATAGTGTTGCAAATTGAATCATAACTTCCACATAGCTGTGATAATCTACTCTCATCAGAAACACATTCTCATAAAATAAATTTATGGTACATAACTTGATCACAAAGAAAATATTCGTATTCCTGTGCCCCTAAACTCCAGAAACGTTATATTACTCGAGTTTTAACGAAAAAATGTCATTTTTTACCAAATCACCCCTCATTTATCCACTACCCTTCAAAGCGATGTTACCCAAAAACAATTCTAAGAGTTCCTTTGTCAGGTGCTAACTGGATACCAAATTTGAAGATGATATCTCAATTCGTTCGAAAGTTATTGCGCCTATTAACAGAGAGACGTAGGTTCCAGAATCAAGTTTTATATATGTTTTGAGACTTTTTGCGCCATTTTAGCAAAAAAGAATCCGAAATTTTTGTCAACAATATTCCATTCCGACACATTCAACCCCTAATTTAATTTCAGCACATAATACCAGATGTTTGATAAAATTAAAAGTTTTCTAATAAATAAACCCTAAAACGTTATATTACTCGAGTTTTGACGAAAAACTGTAGATTTTTCACCCAACCACCCCTCATCCATCCTCTACCCCTATAAACGATTTTACCCAAAAACAATCCGAAGCGTTCGGTTGTACTTATGCTAACTGTATACCAAATTTTAAGACGATATCTCAATTCGTTCTAAAGTTATTGTGGCTACAAACAGACAGGCATACAGACCGACAGACAAAAAATGTTTGTTCCCAAATCGTGTTTTCTATATGTTTTGATACTTTTTACGGTGTTTAAGCGAAAAACAAATTGACATTTTTTTTCGCCGATGCGATACTTCCACACGTTCTGACGATGTGGAAGTAATTGAATAACAATATTATTTTCTAGTGAATAGGCCATAGATTTTTAAATTGGATGGGAGTTTTTTTTAAATCAGTGGTGTAACATTTTTTCCAAACAAAATATTTGGTTTCATTTACTCTTTTTTTGTAGACCTTCAACAACCTGTATTTCACTCAACAAACGTGTAAAGAAAAATGTTATACGACAAACTCACATTATTTTAGTGCGAGGTACACGCACACGGTTTATTTTGAAGCATAAATGCGATACCAGTATGTAATTCCGTAGAAAATTCAGGTGTGCGTTCGGAAATTCGTTATCTCCGAAAATTATTGAGTCGCTATTTGCAAAACCGACTAAATCCATTTACCACATTTTTGAGATAACATCTGAAAACTTGTATGTGATTTACTAATAATTTTTTTATAAAATAAATGCAATGTCCCTAAAAGGGTATCCTCGGATAGCAACGGTAGGGAGGATAGCGCCATGCAAGTAGGCCACATCGAGCCCCTTTTGCCCACCTCGGTATCCAGCAACCATGTCCTACCGCTTGTAGGTTTCGTCCACAAACTTCCTCGACCTCAAAATAAAGGTTATGACGGCCTTCCATCGAACGGAACTTAATAGACTCCTCCGTAAAGTCCTTGATTCAAACTATTCTGTTTGAAAACTCTCAAAAGCTCAACATACACACAGGTAGTGTTAAGACATTTCTTCCCTCTCACGGAATTCCTGGCAAACGGGACCCCTCTCGACACCTACAAATATAAGGTGTCTTCTAAAACTACAGTGGCCTGTTAGCATTTCGATAATACGGCAAGTCCAGTACGACCCTTACGAAGAAGCCATACAGCGTTGTTTTTATCCGGCCTCTCCACGAAATCCTTCGCTTGTCTACAGCCACTGACCGACCTCTAGTGCTTCTGCATGGCCTCCTCAGTCCATCTTTTTAGGGCGTCGGAGACCACGTTCATACTTATGGGATATTCATGTAAGAATGTAGAGAATTTTTGTCCACAGATTTTCATTAAAAATTGCGGAAAAGCTGAAAAAAGTAAGTTTTTCTGTAGTTTTTCAAAATGGCGGCTCGCGGAAGGAAGTTGGCAACATAGGTTTTTTAAGCGAAACGTCAACATAGGCCAAGGTTTATAGAGTAAATAAGTTGTGTGGTAAATTTCGACCAATCAGAGATGAAAGCGGGAATACGTCACATGTATTCCCAATTTAAATCTAGTGGAATAACAGTGCATCGAATATTGAAATCAGCCAATCAGCCGGAATTTTTAAGTTCGTCTTTTCAAAGTTATGTTCTTTTTGAACAAGATTAAACATTTAACAAAGAGCTAAAATTAACATTTTTTTACATAGTCACAGAATGTATTGGAGTTATAGGATATTAATCGATTTCAAATTAATGGACTCAATTAATTGGTTTATCTTGAAAACGATTGAGAAAATTAATTATTTATGCAATTATAAATTCATAAAGTCACAAATTGGACATAATGTTTCTCATCTAAACCACAACCTAGATTTTAAGTTGTTTTAATAGTTTACTTACCTATTTTACTGGATATCCCCATTTAATAACATGCAACTGATTACAATAAGTTAATTATTTAAGTTTATAATATTTAGGTACGTATGTATTTGTACAGATACAAAAGAGTAGGGTTATAATTTTTACAATCAATTTCTAAGCAAAAACTCACACATCTTATATTAAATTTTAAAATAATAGTAAATTGTGCTGGCGCAATAAGTAAATTAATAATATAGGTATAATAATACTTGGTAAATTTGCAGATGCCCTCACGGGGGGTTTTATAATTCTTTTTTTAGAAATATGCTTAAAACCCCGATTGGATACATAAGCCACAAGAAAAATTTCTTGCAAACAACCCCCAAGAGAATTACGGGACCAAGGGTGAAAGGGATGATAGGCGGGAAAAAGAAACGAAAATGCAAAAAAAGCGTAGCCGGGCCTTTTTAAGTTGCCTCTATTCCGTTTTGCAGCTATACCTACTTAAAAATCCTGTTTACCCCGCACAGAACTCCTATTCGATCCAGGTCCCGTAACATTCTTGGGGGTTGTTCCCAAGAATTTCTTCTTGTGGTTTATGCATTGAGGTTGTGGTTGTATGCATGCAGAAGGGGAAGGGAAACCCCCAAGTACGAAGCACCCAACCCACCTTTGTCCCATGCCGGCTGGCACCTCCAAAACAGGGGGGGGTCTCCTTCGCCTTCAGCATGCCTACAACCACCCTCAATGCATAAACCACAAGACAATTTTTTGGGAACTACCCCCAAGAAAGGATGGGACCGTGGCAAATAGGGGTTCTGAGATAAAGCTGCTGATATAGGTACGGCTAATCTGTGTTTTCCCATTTTTGTTTATACTTCCTTTTTATCTTCTTCCTCGCCAACCACCCCTGTTCACTCCTGGTACCGTAACTTTCTTGAGGGTGGTTTGCACGAAATATTTCTTGTGGTTTATGCATCCAGGGGGGGTTCTACGCATGTTTCTGAATGGGTTTTTTTCTAAAAACCCCCCGTGAGGTCAGGTCAGGTCAGGTCAGGTCTGTAAATTTACCTAATTCTTTATTTTTACTTATTTTGGAAAATAAAAGAAGGAAAATTTATATCCACTTTCCATTGCCTTTTTAGAATTATTTTTGCACATTAATACACCACTAAAAATTACACCAGGCATCGAAACAGATATTTAGGTCAAGTTATTTATTGAAAATAATCTTGAAAAAATAACGTCCAATTCATAATACCGATCATTCACTATTCAGTTATGTTTATAATACAAAACCTCAAAAATACTGTCTTATTTATTTATCTATACAAATTTTACAACAATAGTTTCGATTTAACTGCAATTTCATACAAAATAAACATTAAAATTAATCTGTAACTGATCGTATTCAAATTTTTTTTAGCAAACACATTAAAAGTAACACAAATTTCTAATACATGTTATTTAAAACACCAAAACACAATCTGAAACTATAGGAAATAACCACATTTGGAATACACATGACGTATTACCCTCCTCTCGCGTCACTATCTTCTCAGAGTAGCCCGAAAACCTATCTAATTTATAAACCTTGAACATGAGCAACATATCCAAAAATCAGAATACCAGACCTTCTGCGAGGTGAGGTTCTTTTTTGAGCTTTACTTACTGGGCTAGTTCTTACACTATCTTATTGGTTGAAACAAAACGCTAAGAGCAGGATGTTCCAATAGTATGTTCCGGTATGTTTTACAAATGCTTGCTTTATTTAGCAAGCTGGTAATAAACATAATATTTTTAAACGTGACAGAATGTATTTATAACTATATTACGAAAAGGTTTACTTACATAAATTTTCAATCTTCTTCACTTGATTATGTGACAGATTTAAAGTATCTAGGGCTGGACAACATTCAAGGTTTTCGATTTTCTTTATCAGATTGTAATGCATAAATAAACTGCGAAGTTCTTTTTGGTTATCTAGACCGCTAATTTCTCTCAAGCCATTATTTTCCAACCATAAGCATTTCAGTCCGGTGTATTCTTCAAGATTTTCAATGTACGAAAATCCTTTGAAGTGCAGGTAAAGGACATCGTTTAGTCTTGGTGTTTGATACAGTCGATTCTCCTTGCAATGCTTGCGAATAAATTCTTTTGTCATCCTTGAATTAAAAAAAAACAAGTGAATGTAAAAGTGATACAGTGAAAAAACACCAATCAAATTCATTCAAGTAAGTTACGGGACCCGAAGCGAATAGTGGTACATTGGACGGGAAGAAGATGAAAAGAAAGTATAAATAACGCAAAATGCGGGGAAAGCAGCTTACCGAAGGTTAACTTAGGCTTCTTTAAGCCGCGTCCAAAGTTTTGAATATATACTTTCTTTGAGCCTCCTTCTCCGCCCAGCACCATCATTTGCTCCAGGACTCGTAACTTTCAAGGGGGTTGAAACCACAACATTTGAACCAGTTATCTTGTGACTTACGCATACAGGCGTGGTTCTGCATGGTTCTGAAATGAAATTCAGAAAGCGGATACAGGGGTCGGGTGGCGCCTTGTTTCTCTCCGAAAGACACCCAGTTCCCCCAATTACAAAGCTGGGGGAAAGGAAAAGCACATCACAATGCAATCCCGCAGAAGATCATCTGAAGAAAAACCTCCTACCAACTGGCAGCATCCTTCACTAACCCTGTTTCTCCACCAAAGACACAAGGTAAAAACATCATATAATGTGCTAAACTTTACCGCATTTTGTTGATCTAAATGTGATCATGCACCAGTCTGTAAACTGACTAAAAGTTTTTATGTTTTTAGTTAATACGTCTCACTTAGCTTCGGCAATTGAAACTGGCCTAACGTGGAGCTAAGGTAAGAGAAATAATTCCTCCAACACTTGCACCAAGCATTTTACGTTGAAGAGGAATTACTCCATTTCTATATATGGTTCTCTTAATTCTAGACAAGTTGGAGTATTATACATAATAAAAATAGACTGGAGGACCCTGCTCGGTGGTGAAATTACTGTGTCGTCACCAAAACCTATTTATGTCCTTTGTTTTTTCCATGGATATTATTAATATAAATGGAAAATAAAATCGGTCCCAAAACTATTGCTTGTGGTACTCCACACTCTATTGGTTTTTATTTGCTCAAAACGTTTCACACCTGAACGATTTGGTTTCTACCAGTGTAATCAATAATCATTAAAACATAAGCAGTCCCCTAAACTCTATATTATACAGTGACTGAAAGTGTCGAATGTCTTGCTCAAATCGAGAAAACCCCCAAATTCAACTTGTCCCTCATTAAGTTAATTATATACCCTTTCTGTCGAAGAGGAGATAGTATCCTGAGTATCCCACAAATTTCAATGGAAATGGTCTTTAAAGGTCTCAGTGTGTTCAACCCTAGACCTGAGAGGGATCCGACGGTCGCTTGGTGGTTTTGCGTTTTTTATAGTGGGGTTTCTACCTGGGTCTTTATCGAGTCCTTAGTCTTGTTGGTAGAATTTATTATGTAAGGTACTAAAATAACGGCATTACGCGGATCAAAAATATATATTGGGCCAGGTAAAAAGAGTAATGAAACTGTCTATTGATTAATTGGCCACCTTGTGCGTTTCCAGATAAATGGAAGTAGAAGCCCATCATCTTGCTTGTTTGAACAGTCGGGCCGTTCTAAAATTTTGATAGCTATGCGGATAATTCTGGTTTTGAAGTTTTATACTGGAGCTATTGTTTTGATATTGTCGAAGTCTATTTTGTGTGCTGTGCATGGTCCGTGCGGATGAGGGGTCAAATTTTCTAACTGCGAGGGTATGTTCATATATTCTATTGTATAAATAAATAAATAAATAAATTATTGATTTGTCCTATATAAGGTCGGAAACAGTCGGAACAAGAAATTTCGTAAACTCCATGGGATTCGTTTGGAATGGTATCTTTTAAAGTTTTTATCGAACTCGACAGTTTTTGTTCTGTTGTGAATATGGTTTTGATGTCATGGATTCTAAAAATTTGACTGATTTTGTCGGTGATACCCTTAATATATGGTCATAAGAAGGCTTTGGGTTTTTGCGAGGACTCCGTCTGCGATTGATGTGATACAGTGGTTGGTTTTTGGGCGTCCCGAATGTTTCTCAATATGTGATTTTTGTCATATTCGTTTTCTAGTAAGGAATTCGTCCAAAGGTCACACGGGATATAATCTTTGCACGAATTCCTTCCTCAGCTATAAGTAGCATTAACCCCCAAATCCAGTTCACCATGGAAATAGTAAATAATTTTTATTCGCCTTTCTTAGATGTATAAACTACTAAAAATCCACTCCGAGGATTTTCTTACACTGTTTACCGAAAACCAACCCACACGAATCGCTACCTTAACATCAATCCCACCATCACCCATCGCAGCTAAACTGAATCCGAACCTCGCAGTAACACAATTAGATAGACTTACTGACGATAACAATATAAACATGCAAAATAAAACCTCATAAAACAGACAATACTTGAAAATGGATACGACAAAAGTAACATACTAACAAACATTAGAGACAGCAAGAGACCTAAATGAGACACCTGAGGCACTCTTGAAGATAGATAATAAAACGCGCAGATTTGTGACCTTTGAAACTCAATAAAAAGTTGTCTTTCCTGTAGGCAAGATTGTATTAAAGCTAATAGATTTTCACAAACCCCAATAAAATCAAGCGTCGACAAAAAAGTGGAGTCATTAATTCAATCAAAAGCCTTAGAAAAATCTCCGTACGCACAATCCACTTGTGACTGATCCTCCAACACTTCAGCATATACTGAGTGAACGAAGCAATATTTGTAACTGTGAAACCTCTTGTTATTTAAAGATACGATTTGTTAATGACAGCCAAAAAATTAATCTTGTAATCGTTTTTTAAGTGACTTTAAATTTATTTGTCTCGAGTGACACCATTAGTAAATACAAACGTAGAGACCATTTCTTTGGCTTCGCAAATGTAAGGGCAAGAGCAACGTAATCAATTATTAACACCATTGGATTTATTTTAAATAAATAAACAGCGTATAACAGGTAAGCGAAGGCGAGAGATATAGACAGTTTCTGCATCTGCATCTATAAGAAGTTTTATCGATGATTTTTATAAATATGTACCAAAAAAGTGGGATTGATCAGATTTTATATTATCTAAATTCGTTCATCAAAAGTAATTAAAATGGCGAATCTTCCTTCAAATGTACTAATTAAAATGATAAAGCTTATATGCCTTTAAATATTAAAATACAAAAATTAAACCTTTCATATAAAATAATTAAATTCAGTCTTTTAACTATTGGGTCTTAATTCTTGAAGCCAGTAATCTCTACACAAAACACAATACCTACATATATAGAAGCATGTCATCCCACAGTTACATGACAAGGAAAATGATCTGGCATTTAATCCATTGAAAAGCGGGAATAATATGATTAACCAGACGTACCTGGGTGTTTTAAATAGATCGTCAAACACTGCAGAACCTTTCCTTGTTTTTGGGGTAGCGTCATTTAAAGAATTGTTCTCTTCCACTAGAGTAGCCATTTCAGGTAAAATTATTTGAAGTGAAATATTGACAAAACATTAATATTCAATTCCTAGCAACAGTGTGTTTTCCAATTACGTTAAAAGTCTCATTTCGATCTTTTTTACCCATGAACCATTATAACATTTACCAGTGTTAGATGCGTACGTATAATATATGATAACATATACTCTCAAAAAATTCGTTTCAATTCGTGCGTATGGGAATCATTTTGTTGCAATCCCTCTTGAGGCCTTACGAACGATCTCCGGCGCATCTAATTCTGACAGATTGTTGATTTTGGCCCGTTATAACATCGAGTATTAAATGCACAATATAATAACATATAATATAATACTTTTTTTTTGATACAGGAGGGGGAAATGCTCATGCAGACCCCACTGACGACACCGTAGTGCCGTGGGATATCGAGGTACTGTGAGACTGTACTCACTAAAACCCCCTCCCTAGGAGTATCGGACCTTAGTCCATACCCCCGTCGGAAAGATTTCACACAATGACTTTTTGGGTTTAAATGTTTCCATTCTGTTTTTGCCGCGGGGGCGTCAGCGGGTAAGTATAAGCTTTGGACGCTTATGCTTATGAATACTTTAGAACGTGTAAATGATTAAATGATAAAAGGGTAAGTCAACACTAAGTGAGTGGTGAGCGTGTCGCCACCTAGTTGCGGAACCAAGTAGTATGTTGTCACGCCAGCTCCAAGCTTTAAAAACATATATAATCTGTACGCTACTGTTTCTCCGAATGTCAAAGTAAAACAAAACAAAAACGGTACGTTCATCGAGCAGAAATCGGTTTTGGAACCTTCTGCGTAGAAGACAAGTACCTACCCTATCTATGAACCATCTGAGATACGTTAACTAACGCTTTGTTTACATGATACTTGACGCCGGCTTCATGCCCCGGGATATTTTATATTATATTAGAAGTAAACGTAACAACTAATTACAGAATTAATAGAATTGTCATTTGAAACACATTCAACGACTGTTTCGATCTTAGATGACGTCTTATGTTTAATTTTAAAGATAAAAGAACAAACTGTTTTAAAATCATTTTTATAAAAATGATTTTGAAACAGTTTGTTCTTTTATCTTCTAATATAATAATAATATTATATAATATAAAATATCCCGGGGCATGAAGCCGGCGTCAAGTATCATGTAAACAAAGCGTTAGTTAACGTATCTCAGATGTGTGATTTCTCTATAGAGAAGTGACTTGATTTTGTTTATATTTCCGCTATATTATGCTACACTTTCAGTCTAAAATTGTTTTTGGGGCCGTTCATCAAGCTACAAATATAGTGTATTTTAAAAATTGATTGAATCGCCCAGTTAAAAAACAATCACTTGGCAACATTTTAATTTCACCTTGTCTGTCATTTGCGATATTTGTGGCCGAGATTTCACGATTGTTGGTTCGGGTAGTATGTTTTATGCCTGTTATTTATTTTGTTTGGTTACCGTTGATGTATGGTTTATACCTGTTATATGAATCAATCTGCGCATGGTGGTTAACTACTTTGTCTGCCAGGCATTTGAATTTAACCACTAAGTCGTTTCAACGCATATTTTTCAGATATTATTATTAATTTGGAAAAAACCCTAAATTTTGTGAACCAAATTACTTAAAATTCACAACCTAGGTTTATTTACACAATTTATAGTCACATCTAAGCTCATTCCAGTTACACTAATACTTTTAAAAAAATATAGCGTTTTCAAAAATATTTTTGTATATTTTTGGGGAAAAAAAGGTCGTTATAGCTGATTTACGAACTCGTCCGTGGACTTGATACAATGAACACATGTGCCAAGCTTTGTTCAAATCAGTTGTGAAATTTTTTTATGAAAATTTATATATCCGCCAAAAAAATTAATATTTTTCTGTAATATTTAATAGATTTTGTTAAACACAAATATTTTGGTCTCATTTTTCTGGCTAACGAGCTTATCCAAGTCACTTACAGAAGGATGAAGGTGCCTACCAAATTTCATTAAGATCGTCGGTATCATATTTTGAGTTATATATAGACGAAATATGTCATAACTTGTTCAAGTATATTCTGGGAAATAACTTCAATTTCTTCTTGGATCTTTTTTAAGCTTGCCCCTGAATACATTGATCTTTGAATAACCCCAAAAGAAGAAGTCTGGTAGTAATGTCAGGAAATCTCGCGGGCCAATGCGCAGATCACCATTTCAAAATTGAGTCTGTTTGGAAATGTCTTTAGCAAGATCGCCACACTTTGTCTTGCAGTATGACAGGTGCACCGTCTTGTTGGAGAAAACAATTGGTTTTCTTGTAGTTGCGCTATAGTAAATGTTTAGAGTGTATATGTGTATACAGTTCAGAATTGACTGTGACTGTTTTACTATTTTCTTCAAAAAATGCAGGCCAGTGAACCTTGATGATGATGCAGCACATCAAACAGTTTCTTAGATAATGTAAAGGTCTTCCATAAATTGGACATGGCTTATTTTCTGTAGCCCAGTAGCAAAAATTCTATTTATTGACCATGCCGTGTAAAGTGACCTTCGTCACTCATGAAAAAGACATTGTGTGTTATCTGGTTGATTATTAACTCCAAAAAAAAACTCCAACAAAACATAGTACGGCACTGTTTAACACATTCAGTTAACTTCTGAACTACTGCTATTTTGTACGGATGGAATTTCATCCTGTGCAGAATTCTTCGGGTACTTTTTTTTGTTCCCTCAGGGATCGTCCGCGGCCTTGCCGCCCCGATAGCACTGCAACCTTTGGTTGATTGTGCATACCCTTAGTCTTACTCCACCCATTCCAAAATCACTGTGCCTTGAACTAGTCTGAACAGCGATTGGTAGGGTGAAGTTTTATATTGCTCTGTCTCCGGTCTAGACTGGCCGTAGATCAGTTGTCTTTTGCGGTCCAGAGCTTTACACTCGCACAAGATGTGCTGGGCTGTGTCCTCCCCCTCGCTGCAGAGTCTGCATGCGAGGTCCCCTGCGAACCGCCCCATTTTATGCAGGTGTTTCTTGACGGCCATGTGTCCCGTCAAGATACCTGTTGTGTTTCTGAACTGTCCTCTGCCAAGATTTAGCAGCTCCACAGCTCTCTTTGAACTGGGTCCATCAATTATTGACTTCCCATGTCTGAGCCCTGGACAGTCCGCCCAGTACACCTTGTGTTGGTTTCTGACCCAGGACTTAAGGGCTCCCCTGGCAGTGCTCTTTGACACGCCCAGAGCCGGTTCTGGTCCCATAAATGGTTCTGCGGACCCTCTCTTCGCGAGACTGTCAGCTTCTTCATTGCCTTTGACCCCCGAGTGACCCGGCACCCAGATGAGGGTCACCTCATTCTGCCCAGCCAGGTCGCTCGTCTCGTCTCGGCACTCACTCACCAGCCAGGAATTTACCCGTGGGCTATTTAGTGCCTCAAGTGCTGCCTGGCTGTCTGTGGCTATGAGGATCCTCTTGTTGGTGTAGCCCCTCCTCTTGTTCTCCCGCACACAGTGCAGGTTGGCGTACATCTCGGCCTGAAACACCGTTGCATGGGCTCCGAGGGAAATACTATGACTTACCCTCGGTCCTTCCGAGTAAACACCTGCCCCCGTCCCACGCTCCCCGCCGGGTCTGTCCGTGAACCTGACGAGCGCGTCCCGTGGTAAGCCCGGCGTCTCCTCCCGCCATGCCTCGCGGTCGGGGATTTCCACTGTAAAGTTGTTTTCCCTGCAGATTCGCGGGCTCGCGAAGTCTGACCTCATTTCAAGCATGGGCTCCTTCACGATCTCCTGAATTTTGCAGTGGCCCCTGGAGCCTGGGTTGATCTTCAGTCTACCATTGCAGGCTAGTCTGTATAGTCCTAGCCTGGCCTCCCCCATAATAACTCTTCGGGTACTTGATTGACAGATAAATTTAACGCTGCCGCATGTGGTCTCACTATTCGAGTTGGACTACGAAGAATTGCTTGTTTCACCACTTCTTCATTTTGAGGATTTCATGCAGATCGTCTCCTGTCAGTTTACCAATTGATTTTCTTTTTTAAACTGGCCCATTATTTTGCTACTTTGGAACCAATATGAAATTACACTTCTACTCTGAACATCACGAATATTAAATTGAAGACGAAATAACTGTTGATTTACAATTAATCATGGAACTAAATTTATTCAATTGTGTACATAAAATATGTGTTGTATATTCGAGTGCTCCACTCTGACAACTATCACACAACTGTCAAAATATCACCATCTTTTGAATGTTGTCATTAATGTTTACATTTCAGACACATTTATTACTTCCACATCGTCAATACATGTGAAAGTATTGCATGGGCGACAAAAATTTCAAAAATTGCTTTTCGCTTAAATAGCGTCGTAAAAAGTGTCAAAACATATAGAAAACATGGTTTGACAACAAAGAAGTTGTGCCTGTTTTTTTTCCCTCAGGGCTCGTCCGCGGCCTTGCCGCCCCGATAGCACCGCAACCCTTGGTTGATTGTGCATACCCTTAGTCTTACTCCACCCATTCCAAGATCACTGTGCCTTGAACTAATCTGCACAGCGATTGGTAGGGTGAAGTTTTATATTGCTCTGTCTCCGGTCTAGAGTGACCGTAGATCAGTTGTCTTTTCCGGTCCAGAGCTATACACTCACACAAGATGTGCTGGGCTGATTCCTCCCCTTCGCCGCAGAGTCTGCATGCGAGGTCCCCTTCGAACCGCACCATTTTATGCAGGTGTTTCTTGACGGCCATGTGTCCCGTCAAGAGACCTGTTGTGTTTCTGAGCTGTCCTCTGCTAAGGTTTAGCAGCTCCACAGCTCTCTTTGAACTGGGTCCGTCAATTATTGACTTCCCATGTCTGAGCCCTGGACAGTCCGCCCAGTACACCTTGTGTTGGTTTCTGACCCAGGACTTAATGGCTCCCCTGGGAGTGCTCTTTGACACGCCCAGAGCCGGTTCTGGTCCCATAAATGGTTCTGCTGACCCTTTCTTCGCGAGACTGTCAGCTTCTTCATTGCCTTTAACCCCCGAGTGACCCGGCACCCAGATGAGGGTCACCTCATTCTGCCCAGCCAGGTCGCTCGTCTCGTCTCGGCATTCACTCACCAGCCAGGAATTTACCCGTGGGCTACTTAGTGCCTTAAGGGCTGTCTGTGGCTATGAGGATCCGCTTGTTGGTGTAGCCCCTCCTCTTGTTCTCCCGCACATAGTGCAGGATGGCGTACATCTCGGCCTGAAACACCGTTGCATGGGCTCCGAGGGAAATACTATGACTTACCCACGGTCCTTCCGAGTAAACACCTGCCCCCGTCCCACGCTCCCCGAGATGATACCATACTCAAGAATATATTTTGAATCTGGGTAATAATATATCTTTACAGTTTTTAAATTGGAAGGCTGCGACATAAGCGCTTAATTGCAAAATATGCACCAGCACATTTGCCACAAACACAATTTATATGCCACTTCCAATCGAGTCCAGTCCCAACGATCGACATTAACTAAATGTTTGCAACCCTGCATACACCTACTGATTTAATGCGGATGTACAAAAATCTACCATGTAACATTTTTAATTACATTAAAAACAATGTCAAGCAGGAGGTTGTGGCATTGTGTCTGACCAAGTTGAAGGTCTGCACTCTCCGCCCTTCCGAGAGGGCGTAAAGCCATAGGTCGCGTGACCAAGCGATGTTGGGCACGTTAAAGATCCCTACCACCCTTACAAAAAGTCAGGGGTTCGGCAAAATTTCCAAGATAGTAAGGCGTAAAACTGCTCCCTGGTGTCGGTGATTGGCCATAGGATATCGAGGTAGTGTGGAACTCCTACCCACTAAACTCCCTGGAGTACCGGAAAGATTTCACACAATAACGTTGGGATTTGACTGTTTACATTATGTTTTGGCGCAGGGGTGTTATCGGGTAAGGATAAGCTTTGGGCACTTATGCCTAAGTGGAAGTTGCTCATCGTAGTGGTGGTACTACGGAGAAGAGCATTTGGGTGAGAAGCGGCTTTTGCGGACTAAGTGATGGATAGTTGAGTTATAAACTCAAGTATCAAATGCATTTTCTGATCAGACTAAATCTGACTGTTTCTGGCAAACCATGGTGCTCCGGTAACCATTCTCAGAATTTTATTCTGGATCATATGAAGTGTTTTGATGTGTGTCGGCCGCGGTGGCCCATGCAGGGGATGCATAGGTCAAGGCTGGCAGAATTATGATGTTGTACAAACCCTGAGGTATTTGGCGGAGTCTTACCAGGGAATTAGACGGTTGTCTAATTATACGTGTTAGTGAGGTGTGTGTCTCCTCTTGGAAAATAGGAACATACTGAACATTTATCAGGGTTTATGGACGTTGGGTTATTATTCTCAGCTGAGGATGATCGTGTCGTCTGCGGACAGTGCGTATGTCACGTTTATGGGTGGTGTCGATATGTCTGCGACAGGGTTCTGGTATCTCCCCTCTGCTGTACAATATATATATATATATATATATATATATATATATATATATATATATATATATATATATATATATATATATATATATATATTGTCACGAAGTGACGTAATGGCCATTAGAAATCTAATTAGTTAACAGGGGAATAGATCCGTACCATCCGTATTTAATTTAATTTATTTTGTTATTAAAACATTCAATAGAGTATAATTTCAAGAAAACGTCGCGAGATCGGTGGAAGGGTAAGGAGTATAGCGGGTTGAGGTCGCCCAGGCAAGCCCTGCGGCATGCGAAACGATGAAAGCGGGGACGGACGGGCTGGTCCACTGCATCAACCTACGCGCACCGCGTGCGGCGCATAAGCTTCGGATGACTGAGGCCGCATCGAGGTCCGGATATATCGACTGTAACGCGCTCGACAAGTTAGTTCTTTTTCAGCAGTCGCAGGGGCCGTCACGGAGAGTAACCAGCCACCGTCCGCGTGTTGATTCTTGGTGTTCGGTTTTATTGTGTGTTTCAGTAGCGAATCCAGCAGGCCGACCGTGGGAGTTTAGTTCTCTTTCAGCGAGCGCAGAGCCAGGTCACAGAGAGGAAGCAGCCACCGTCCGCGTCTTGATTCTTGGTGTTGGGTTTTATTGTGTATTTCAGGCCGGCCGTGGAAGAGTACGCCGCGATTCGTTAGGTGCACCAGCTTAGTAGAGTTAGCAGCTGTGGCAAGTGGAGAACGCCGTCTTCAGCAGGCCGCTCATTTCCGCTTCGTTTGGGTAGGTCGCTGTCTCTATAGCTGTACGGTGCAGGGCCTGTATGAAAGGGGTTTTCCACGGATCAACGACTCTCTCTGGCGGCGAACACCTAGGCGCGCTTGGTGGCCTTCGCCAGAGGTGACGTTAAAAGTCCAGGTGTGGAAAAGATATTGAATGTTGTTGTGTTTGTCAGTGGTTTTATTTCAGAGAGACGGCAGCAAGGGAGCTTCGGATAAATAGGTCCATCGTTCGTTTCTGTCTGTATCCGCGGGGCGACCTGGGGGAGCCGGGGCTCGCGTTCCTTGGCTGGAGTCTTCCCGAGAGCGCGAGAGCACTAGCAAAGCGGCCGACTGCACGTTGATTTGAACCGGGGGGCGGTCTAGCCACGACCAAATCATCCCAAAGCGGTCTCCCGTGGCGCAGCTCTCGTGCTCCTGGATCTGGACGCCAGCGGGGATATTTCGGGCTGCAGTAGGTCTCCACCACTCCTGGCGATCGAAACAGTCTGGCGATACCCGGTGCCCCGACCGTCCGGCTGACATTATTGGGAAAACCTTGTCGTTTTCAGTCTTCAGGGGAAAAGCTTTATATGTTTCCGTCGGGAGACGCAAAGGGGTCGCGTTCCTGGGCTGGAGTCTTCCCGAGAACGCGAGAGCACTAGCAAAGCGGCCGACTGCACGTTGATTTGAACCGGGGGGCGGTCTAGCCACGACCAAATCATCCCAAAGCGGTCTCCCGTGGCGCAGCTCTCGTGCTCCTGGATCTGGACGCCAGCGGGGATATTTCGGGCTGCAGTAGGTCTCCACCATTCCTGGCGATCGAAACAGTCTGGCGATACCCGGTATCCCGACCGTCCTGAAGGCACCGTCTGGAGGCTGTGTTTTCTTTTAACTTGATAGTGAGGACTTCCTTTATTTTGTCGAGGGGAAATTTCCATCTCCCTAGGGAGACACTTCCTCCGGTCGTAGAGAGTCTGTATGACTGCAACGCATGCTTGAGGGTCCGTAATTAATATTGCATGCCCGCTTAAACCGACCACCTGTCCGGTGCCTTGCTTTGGCGATCCTGGGACGCTTCTGCCCGCTTACAACCCGCTAGTTTACCACCCCTATTCGTGATACCGTCCGTATAACTCGCGAATATTTCCGTTTCTGCCTCTGGTCTCTAATAAATTGATTTGTTGTCAATTAAGTTAGTTTAAACGTGGGGTATACCGGGAGAATCCCTTGTGTAAATATTTCTTTGTATATATTTTGTAAATATTTCCCCACCAATACTTTTGTAAATATACTATTTGTTTTATACGGTATTTCATTTAAAGCTTCCCAACCAATCCACCCCAACGTAATACGTAACATCCTGATCTCTAATACATAGGCCATAATTAAGGAGTCCCGAGGGACTTCGCCTGAGGACTTAGGTGAACCCTGTCTCCACTGAAGTTTACCCCGGGTCCGTGTAGCTGTAAATAGCAACCGAGGACAGATATATAGTCCTGAGGGAGCGCAGCGTCTTCCTTTAAACCCACGCTGCTGGCGCCTGAGCAAATCCCGTAAATAAAGCCGTATTGATAAGGTTATCCCGTGGGAACCTCCCCATATTAGGGAAAGATAACCTTATCCCGATTTGACCCCTCACAAATGGCACCTGCGAGCAGGGACCTAAGTTAGTAAATTAAATTAGAGAACGGTGGATTTAGGGAAGTAGCCGTAAATATTTTGAAATTTTTAAATTTTAATGTACATAGTTTATCGTTAATTGTGATAAGAGTTGTTGGAAAAGTGTAGATAAGATATGTTACCTGTATCTTAAGAATTCGGTATATTTTTAGTTTGAAACAGAGTCAGAATTTAAAAAGGAATTACAATATTGTTATCTACGATAGCAATCGCCGTATCATCAATACTTTGTGAAACCGTGAACATTAATTTATTTTGCTTTTGATATAATTATTTGCTAGCAGCTGTTGATCTCGCAATATTTTTGTGGTAGTAATAATTAATTATTTTGTTTTCACGTTAGCTTTGAATGTTTGTTTACTGCATTACGTAATACGAATACACTCTTTAAGTGTAACATTTTCTTTTAATCAACATCTTAAGTTTAGCGTTAATATATAGTGGTTTTTTTTTTTTGGTTTCAACTTGTAGAGAATTTTGTTATTCCGAATTTTTGTTGTTGTTTTGTATTTATGATTTTTTTTGTGTTTTGTTTAAACACTACTGACCAAAGGAAACTACTGTTACAAATCCGACCCGTTTCATCCTAACACTGCGTTAACATCTTCGACAGCTTCGCAGCGTCGTCTTGCCGCTTTACCGTTTGCACTGAACAATGTCAGACCCGAAAACGGACAAGGCCGTCGAGCCTGAGCCTCAAGAGAAGTCCGACCCGGACCTATTTGACGGCCGGGTAGGATGGGTATACAGGCTGAAGAAGCCTGAACTGGAAACAGAGTTAGCGAGGTTTTGCCTACGACCCCAGACAACGGTTGAAGAAATGAGAAGGCAATTGATTAAATTTTTGCGTGAAGGAAGACCGCCGCACACCGAGGCAGCCTCACTGCCTAACGTTACCACATCGCCGCCGTCGTCACCACGAACGGGAAACTTAATCGGGCACCTAACACCGCCTACGCAAAAGCCATTCCCGCCGCCAATATCACCTGTAACCAAGACTGCGACATTTCGGCAACCAGAACCACTCAATCTGTTTGCGTGGAACTTGCATTTCCAGGGCAGGTCTGACCCCGTAGCATTTTTAGAACGCCTAGAAGAAATCCGCTTGCACTTTAACGTATCTTCGGACCGCCTTCTGCCAGTGTTGCCACAGGTCTTGGAAGGTCAAGCCTTGCTGTGGTATCGAAATAATAGGACTTACTGGACATCGTGGGAAGACTTTATCGAGGATTTCAAGCGTTTCTATTTCCCGACAAACTACTTCGTAGATTTAGAAGCTGAAATCAGTCGACGTTTACACAAAGCCGGTGAGCCCGTGTTCACTTACATAACAGAGCTGCAGACACTCATACGCCGGCACGGAAACTTCAACAGGCAACAGGAATTGACTTGGTTAAGAAGAAACCTGCGCCCAGAGTTCCGACAGATGCTCTGGAATTGCGACGTGCCAGACATACGTACGTTCATAGAAAAAACAAAGGCAATTGAGGCGATGTTGAAGGAACTGAAGGATACCAAGGAGGGCCCACCAAAGCCTAGCCGGCCTCCTTCGGATAAGCAGGAAAGTGGGAATACTAGTTCCCCCGCTAAGAACCGTTTCACACCCCCGACTTCTCCTACGACTGACCGTCCGGAAGCCAGTAAGCTGGTTCGTTTCGCGATGGAGCGTACGACTTGCTGGAATTGTGGTGAGACAGGACACATGAGAAGCAAGTGTCAGAAAGCACCACGACTGTTTTGTTCACGCTGTGGCAAGACAGGGGTGTTATCCCGGGATTGTAAATGTCCGGGAAACTAGATGGGAACTGTGGAGGGCCGAGACTCCAGCAGTTCCGCCCCAACGACACCTCGGCCATTGACAGACGATCTCAAACTGACAACAGGCCCATAGTCAGGACAAGGATAGGCCAGAAGTGTTTCAGTGCTTTGCTGGACACAGGGGCGACCCGGTCCTTTCTGAGCGGTACCGCACTTGAGGAAATAGGCGCAGATTATTTACAAGCCATCTCCTTGCCAGACGTAAACACCCGCATCGCCGATGGACGACTGGTCTCCGTACAACAAATGTACGTGACTGAATTGATGTTGGGTAGTAAGAAGATACAAGGGGAGTTGTTGTATCTGCCTCACCTCCCGGTAGACCTAGTGTTGGGGATGGATATTTTGGGGAAGTACGATTTCCGTATAGATTTACCGACCGCTAAAACCTACCTCGATGGAGAACTGCTGGCGTCAGCAACTCCACCCCCGCCCGTAGTTCCAATACATACTATGGAAACGAACACCTTGGGGGAATTGACCCCCCGAGAGCGACGTCAACTTGATCTGTTCTTGGAGAAAGAACTTGGATATTTCAAACGAATAACTGGCCCTACCGACCGAGTACAACATCATATCCGCCTGTCGAGGAGAGAACCTATTAAACAGCGATACCGCCCACAAAACCCGAAAATGCAGCAGGTCATTAACGACGAGGTCGACAGGATGTTGGAAGAAGGAATTATAGAACCTTCTAACAGCCCATGGAGCTCACCTGTGGTGATGGTTAAGAAAAAGGACGGAAAATACCGATTCTGTGTGGACTTCCGGGAAGTTAACAAGGTTTCCGTCAAGGACGCCTACCCGCTGCCATATATATCGGGCATACTCGACAAGCTTCGCAGGGCCAAGTACATAAGCAGTCTGGATTTGAAGCAGGGTTACTGGCAAATCCCTTTGACGCCGACAAGTAAGCCCATCACCGCCTTTACCGTCCCGGGGAGGGGGTTGTATCAGTTCAAGGTTATGCCTTTCGGAATTCACTCGGCTCCAGCGACGTTCCAGCGGCTGTTGGATACTATAATAGGCCCCGATATGGAACCGCACGCTTTCGCCTACCTGGACGACGTTATCGTAATGGGAGAGACCTTCGAGGAGCACCTGGAGAACTTGAGGGAAGTGTTCCGAAGGCTGAGGCAGAGTAACTTGCAGCTGAACCCGGAGAAATGTCACTTCTGCAGGAAGTCGCTGAAATATCTTGGGCATGTTGTGACGTCGGATGGCATCAGCACCGATCCGGATAAAGTGGAGGCTATAGAGGCCATGCCGACCCCACGAACCGTAAGAGACGTCCGTCGATTTTTGGGGGTCGCCTCGTGGTACCGCCGTTTCATTCCGCAATTCTCACAGGTAGTGACCCCCTTGACCAAGCTATTGAAGAAGAAGAATCGATGGCACTGGGGTGAAGAGCAAGAGAGGTCGTTTAAAGACCTGAAGAAATTACTCACTCAGACGCCGATATTGACCTGTCCGGACTTTTCGAAAGAATTCGTCCTGCAAACTGATGCCAGTGATAATGGCTTAGGCATAGCTCTGACTCAGAACATCGATGGGTCAGAGAAAGTCATCGCGTATGCCAGCCGGACGCTCTGCCCTGCCGAGAAAAATTATTCTGTGACGGAAAAAGAGTGCCTAGCGGTGGTATGGGGGATTGAAAAAATGCGCCCATACCTGGAGGGGTACCATTTTACAGTGCTGACAGACCACCAATCTCTTAGGTGGTTGCAAACGATTAAAACCCCGATTGGGCGTGTGGCCAGGTGGAGCGTATTTCTACAACAATACGACTTCACGATAAAATATCGACGAGGGGCACTAAACCGTGTAGCGGACGCCCTCTCCCGTTCACCGTTGGAGAGCTGTGAAGAGTCCGCGGAAGAGAATATTTGCTTCACAGAGGAGGAAGCAAGCTGTTCCTGGTACAGACGTAAGTTGGACCAGGTGGAAAGGAACCCGGAGGCATTTCCCGACTATTCCATCAGGGGCGGAAGACTGTACCGACATTTTTGGGACGCATACAACTTAAGCGAGCCCGAGCTGAGCGATCCCTGGAAATTGTGCATCCCTAAGACCGTGCGTGGCCGAATTCTACGAGAGAACCACGACGACCCGACCGCCGGGCACATGGGGATTTCAAAAACCATTGCCCGTATAGCTTGTCATTACTATTGGCCAGGGATGTTTCGGGAAGTTGCGAGTTATGTGAGGCAATGTAATCGCTGTCAGAGGTTTAAAGTCTCCCAACAACAGACCCCCGGGAAGATGCAGCCTTCCTCGAACAAGACACCATGGGAAACCGTCTGCGTCGATTTAGTGGGACCCCTGCCTCGGTCCAAAAAGGGGCACAATTTTATTATTGTCGCCCAAGACCGTTTTACGAAATGGGTAGAATGCCGACCGTTGAGGAAAGCCACCGCCCCCGCCGTCAACAAAGCGTTGTTTGAGATGGTCATCACGAAGTTCGGCTGTCCCAGGACACTGATCTCGGACAACGGGAAACAACTAGTGTCTCATGAACACAAGGCCTGGCTGAAGGAGTTAGGGATAGCCCAGAGGCTGACCCCAATATACACTCCCCAGGCCAATGCTGTGGAGAGGGCGAATCGCACGCTGAAAACCATGATCGCTCAGTTTTGCGAGCATGATCAGCGACAGTGGGATGAAAGATTGCCTGAACTGGGGTTCGCCATCAACACGGCCAAACAGGAATCCACCGGATTCACCCCAGCCTTCCTGAACTTCGGCCGAGAGCTGACCGTCCCCGGCGCGGTGCACGCTGAACGCGAAATACCGCCGGAGAGTCAGCCAGAGGAGCCGGAGACGACGCCGGAAGAAATAGAAGACCGTCATAACCGTCTGAAGAAGCTGCGAGAAACATTCGAGTTAGTAAGAATGAATCTGGCAAGGGCGTTCACCCAACAAAGTCGCCACTACAATTTGCGTCGCAGGGAATGGCAATGCAAAGTTGGTGAACAGGTGCTACGCCGGGAACATCCGTTATCCCAAAGAACCAGTGGTTTTGCCGCAAAGCTCGCTGCGAAATATTCTGGGCCGTATACGGTGGTCAAAGTAGTATCGCCGGTGGTGTATGACCTCCGGGATACCAAGGGCAAGCTGCTGAAACATATACATGTGAAAGATCTGAAAAAGTTTCACGCACCACAGCAGCCAGAGACAGTGAATGCGTCGCCGCCGCCGCCGCCAGAACTACACTTTATCCATGCATATTCAGCAGCAGGCGCATTCAGAATTGACGAAATTGTTCCCGTAAAACCAGAGTATTTACCGATGGCGAAGAAGAGTTTATGTTGTAGGTGTGGTCAGTCTGGACACACCCGTTACCAGTGTGAGTAGCCGTTAAATGCTCCCAAGGTGGAAAAGTGGGCAGTAGGCCCCGAAAATGTTCCTCTCAGGGCCCAGGAAAACCAAATGTAGTCATGGAGAAGAGGACTATCGACAGAGCCACGCAGTGTACGCCCCAGGTTGCAGGTGTAGCTACCCAGTGTAACCTGGTGCTGAACGACCGAAGCCATGGGAACTGCAGGAGTTGCCAACCAGCAAGCCCGAACAGTTGGAGGCCACCTCAAGGGATGGGTGCCGCTACCAGGGCAGGCCGTATCGCCTGGTGCCAGCCGGCGCTCCATGGACCCGACGCAGAGGGCCACGTGCGGCTGCACGACTGGATGGACAGACGACAGGTGCTAGGTGCAGAGTGTGACACGAGAGTGTGGGACACTTCTAGGAGTGCCACTCGACGGTGCACAAACGAGGAGACTGTGGGTGAGACTATCATTGACTATTATTTAGATTAAGCATAGTGTACTCAACCTAATTCTCAGACATTTTGTGCTAAGTTCCGTTCAAATAGCTCCCGATTCATTTGAGGCAGGAAGCTAGCAATTTCGGGTGTGTTAATTCTGAACGATTTGTTTATTTACGCTTAGGAACCCTGGTTAATTTAGTTTTAACTTGCATTTTCCTTTTTGATTATTTTCTTAAATTAAGCGATATTACATATAGACGCGTCGCAGTGCCTCTACGGAGATAGCTGTTCCGTATTTGTGTTTGGAGCATTGTTTAAATTTAGCTTAAGGATATATTTTATTTTCTGTTTACTTACGAACTTTAATTATTTAATTTTCCGTTCGAAGATGCTTGATTTAGTTTAATGATATGTTTTATTTTCTGTTTACTTACGAATTTTAATAATTTAATTTTCCGTTCAAAGATGTTTGATTTAGTTTAAGAATATTTCGTTTTTTAATTATGAGATGTTGCACATATCCAGGGGTTATGATGGAAAATTTGACAGTATAATTTCCCTGGTGCGCCTTCTAATTATCTGATTTTCCTTTGAAAAACGTTTCATTTAGTTTAAGAATATATTTATTTATTTTTAATAAAGAAATTTTGCGCATATCCAGGAAATACGGTTTGAAATTTGATATCATTTCTCCGTTACACATACTAATTATTTATTCTTGCTTTGAAAGATGTTTGATTTAGTTTATAAGTGTATTGGGTAGGACCGCTTGCTTATATGGAATAGGAAAGACAAACTTTTCTTTGAGGATACATTATGTGCATTCTTTCTCGACATATTGGTAGGCCTGTTATTTTCTTGTATTATTATTGTTATATTGGGGACCAGAGGACCGGTGAGGTCGGGATGTGGAAGAAAAAACTTCGTTTTTTCTTTCAGGAGAAGAGAGGGGGATGTCACGAAGTGACGTAATGGCCATTAGAAATCTAATTAGTTAACAGGGGAATAGATCCGTACCATCCGTATTTAATTTAATTTATTTTGTTATTAAAACATTCAATAGAGTATAATTTCAAGAAAACGTCGCGAGATCGGTGGAAGGGTAAGGAGTATAGCGGGTTGAGGTCGCCCAGGCAAGCCCTGCGGCATGCGAAACGATGAAAGCGGGGACGGACGGGCTGGTCCACTGCATCAACCTACGCGCACCGCGTGCGGCGCATAAGCTTCGGATGACTGAGGCCGCATCGAGGTCCGGATATATCGACTGTAACGCGCTCGACAAGTTAGTTCTTTTTCAGCAGTCGCAGGGGCCGTCACGGAGAGTAACCAGCCACCGTCCGCGTGTTGATTCTTGGTGTTCGGTTTTATTGTGTGTTTCAGTAGCGAATCCAGCAGGCCGACCGTGGGAGTTTAGTTCTCTTTCAGCGAGCGCAGAGCCAGGTCACAGAGAGGAAGCAGCCACCGTCCGCGTCTTGATTCTTGGTGTTGGGTTTTATTGTGTATTTCAGGCCGGCCGTGGAAGAGTACGCCGCGATTCGTTAGGTGCACCAGCTTAGTAGAGTTAGCAGCTGTGGCAAGTGGAGAACGCCGTCTTCAGCAGGCCGCTCATTTCCGCTTCGTTTGGGTAGGTCGCTGTCTCTATAGCTGTACGGTGCAGGGCCTGTATGAAAGGGGTTTTCCACGGATCAACGACTCTCTCTGGCGGCGAACACCTAGGCGCGCTTGGTGGCCTTCGCCAGAGGTGACGTTAAAAGTCCAGGTGTGGAAAAGATATTGAATGTTGTTGTGTTTGTCAGTGGTTTTATTTCAGAGAGACGGCAGCAAGGGAGCTTCGGATAAATAGGTCCATCGTTCGTTTCTGTCTGTATCCGCGGGGCGACCTGGGGGAGCCGGGGCTCGCGTTCCTTGGCTGGAGTCTTCCCGAGAGCGCGAGAGCACTAGCAAAGCGGCCGACTGCACGTTGATTTGAACCGGGGGGCGGTCTAGCCACGACCAAATCATCCCAAAGCGGTCTCCCGTGGCGCAGCTCTCGTGCTCCTGGATCTGGACGCCAGCGGGGATATTTCGGGCTGCAGTAGGTCTCCACCACTCCTGGCGATCGAAACAGTCTGGCGATACCCGGTGCCCCGACCGTCCGGCTGACATTATTGGGAAAACCTTGTCGTTTTCAGTCTTCAGGGGAAAAGCTTTATATGTTTCCGTCGGGAGACGCAAAGGGGTCGCGTTCCTGGGCTGGAGTCTTCCCGAGAACGCGAGAGCACTAGCAAAGCGGCCGACTGCACGTTGATTTGAACCGGGGGGCGGTCTAGCCACGACCAAATCATCCCAAAGCGGTCTCCCGTGGCGCAGCTCTCGTGCTCCTGGATCTGGACGCCAGCGGGGATATTTCGGGCTGCAGTAGGTCTCCACCATTCCTGGCGATCGAAACAGTCTGGCGATACCCGGTATCCCGACCGTCCTGAAGGCACCGTCTGGAGGCTGTGTTTTCTTTTAACTTGATAGTGAGGACTTCCTTTATTTTGTCGAGGGGAAATTTCCATCTCCCTAGGGAGACACTTCCTCCGGTCGTAGAGAGTCTGTATGACTGCAACGCATGCTTGAGGGTCCGTAATTAATATTGCATGCCCGCTTAAACCGACCACCTGTCCGGTGCCTTGCTTTGGCGATCCTGGGACGCTTCTGCCCGCTTACAACCCGCTAGTTTACCACCCCTATTCGTGATACCGTCCGTATAACTCGCGAATATTTCAGTTTCTGCCTCTGGTCTCTAATAAATTGATTTGTTGTCAATTAAGTTAGTTTAAACGTGGGGTATACCGGGAGAATCCCTTGTGTAAATATTTCTTTGTATATATTTTGTAAATATTTCCCCACCAATACTTTTGTAAATAGACTATTTGTTTTATACGGTATTTCATTTAAAGCTTCCCAACCAATCCACCCCAACGTAATACGTAACATCCTGCTCTCTAATACATAGGCCATAATTAAGGAGTCCTGAGGGACTTCGCCTGAGGACTTAGGTGAACCCTGTCTCCACTGAAGTTTACCCCGGGTCGGTGTAGCTGTAAATAGCAACCGAGGACAGAGATATATTCCTGAGGGAGCGCAGCGTCTTCCTTTAAACCACGCTGCTGGCGCCTGAGCAAATCCCGTAAATAAAGCCGTATTGATAAGGTTATCCCGTGGGAACCTCCCCATATTAGGGAAAGATAACCTTATCCCGATTTGACCCCTCACAATATATATATATATATATATATATATATATATATATATATATATATATATATATATATATATATATATATATATATATATATATATATATATATATATATATATATATATATATATATATATATATATATATATATCCTGCGGGAGGCCAGCGATGGCTGAGTAGGTTGTAGATATGATTCCCAGATGTTTGACCTGGAACTTCCTCTGTTGCAGGTATGACCTGATGAGCAGTGATAATTAAATGATAGAGGTTTGTTTAGGAGGCCTGCATGCCAAAGCCTGTTGAAGTCTTGAGTAATGTCGAGAAATATTACACCAGTTGACTTGTTTTTATTGAATCCTTCGGTGATGTTTTCTACCACACGAAGGACTTGATCTGTGGTGGAGTGCTGGTGTCTGCATCCGAATTGCTCGTCCGGAGGATATGGTTTTCAGAGGTGAACGAGACTAGCCTTTTCTCAATAAGTTTTTTGATATTTTGTCGATGACAGGGAGTAGGCTAAAGGGCCTGTAGTTCTGAGGAGACAGCGGGTCTTGCTGGGTTTTGAAATATTGATAATCTCGGCAGTTTCCACATGGATGGAAAATGTTGATATTGCAGCATGGCATGTATAATCGTAACTATGAATACTACTCCTTTGCGGAGGAGATTTTTCAGGGCTACGTTGGAGATTCCATCGTATCCCGGAGCTTTCCTATTTTTTAAGTGTTTTGGTTATTTGGGAAACTTCTTCGTAATTAGCAGGCTCGATGTTTGTGTCTGGGGAGGTGCGGGGTGGATTTATCAGAAAATATGGATTTTTTGTTATACAGGCATGGTGAATCTATTCTCTTTCCCAGCTGATTCTTAACATTATGCGTAAATCACTGTAAATATTTAAAAGAGTAGTAACAAAGGTCAGTTCTGCTTACGAAACAGTCCCTTTCGCCAGCTCATTTGCCCTTATGCCTGCGTCACCCTTAATCAGTTTTATAGAGAGGTTTTTCAGATATAGTTTGTGAATAACTGAACATATTTCACAAACCAAGTTATTTTAGGCGTTATTATTATTACCTTTATTGCTTAAAATCATACAACATGTTTATTCAATAAGTCTAAGACTTGTGGTGAATATTAACATAATTTTATATACATAGTTGCATCCAAAACTGTTTGACAACACTCCAAATTCAACAACCTAAAAATTTTGACATTCCAAAAATTTCTTTTCTCTTCCATTTTGTTCTTCTAATGTTTCACACCATAATATTTTTGCAACTGCTAATTTTTCTCAACTGCCCATATTTTTGCCGAAATTGTAAATTTTGTATGAGACCAAAAATGACATTTTAATTTGACATACTTCAAATTATTGATATGCAGATTTTGTTATAGATTGTAACGTGTCTTTTGAGTCAGCAAATATAATGACCTTAGAAATATTGCTTTCATAACCCCATAAAGGAGCTTATAAATTGGCAAAGGATTCAGCAGTAAATATTCAACTTTCATTGGGAAGATGGTAAGAATAGGACTGTTTCAGATGAGGTAGATAAAAAGCAGAACCTGCCCCATGTATGGATTTTGAAGTATCCAGATGGATTGTAATACCTTCTGCAATACTGCTAACTGGACTGCAAATTATATTTTTATTAACTAATGGGTTTTCGGAGTAGCAATGGAATACGATATCTGATTAAACTTTAAGAGCAGAGAAGTCTATAAATATCTGGTAGCTCAGATATAAAACTGATTGTTTCATCAAAAACTCTGGTGTCAGCCGCAGCGAGTGCTAGAGGAGGACTGTTCTTAATCCTCCAGTAATTATTTGAAAAATCTTCAATAAATACTCTGCTTAGCTTCCCCAGAATTTGCCCCATACCAAATTCCTTTTTCACCAGTCAAAATTTATGCCTAATGATAAATTAAAATTCTGGACGCAGCAAGTGCGTTATGGTAGTGAATTTTCATTAAAATGTTTTTAATAACAAATATGTGTTTTTTTTTTAAGAAAGCAGGCATCAAATTTGGTTACCAGTATAACCTATATAGTAAAAATCTCGGGACGCAGCAAGTGCGTTATGGTAGTGAATTTTCATAAAAATGTTTTTATTGCAAATATGTGTGTTTTCTTTTTAAGAAAGCAGACATCAATTTTGGTTACCAGTATAACCTATATAGAAAAAGCAGGCATCAAATTTGATTACCAGTATAACATATATAGTAAAAACAATGTGCCATGTTTCATCAAAATAACTTGATTGTTTGAAAAGGTACAGAAATTTCCAAAAGTAAACCAAAAGTGTTACTGAAAAAATCCGTTTCTTGGTCAACCTTATAGGTTAATAGCAAATTGAGCTTTTCAAATATGAAGCATTTAATCAAAATTCGCAACCACAACGCACTTGCTGCCTCCAGAATTTCTTAACTTACAAACATGCATTATATTTCGATGGAAAATGCAAAAAAATTAGGCGTTTTCGACAAAAAAAAATTATTTGTATCACCAACGACTTATGGGCCATCCTGTGATTGTCGCAATAATTTTTTAAGATGTAGCTCAAAACACCGTATAATTAATGTATACAATATTTTTTCATATCTTGTATAATAACGAATATATTGAGCTTTATTGATTTTTTACGAAAATTCGACAAAAATTATATACCATTAAACAATAAACTCTATAGCTAAGGCTACTGCCAAGCATCAGAGAAAGGGTCTATTAGAAATGAATTTTCTGGAAACATTTTAGTAAAATGAAGGACAATGACGGTTGAAACTAAGAGTTCGGTGTATGTAAAACATTCTTCTTGAGACATTTTCTTTCCATAGCCCGTATTAGATTCAAGTTATTTGCCTAAATGTTGCGAATTTTGACGTTTTCAATTGTCACTTTGACGTTTTGAGGAAACCCCCAATTTATTTTTCTTTAAATGCCCATAACTTTTTTGTCTTTTGACCTACAGAGCTAAATTTTGGTAGGTGGCACACCTATAACGATATAAACCAGCTTACCAAATTTGGTTGCCCTTACTTTGTTAATTTTGGAGATATAAATATTTTGCGAAAGAAAACACAATTTTTTCCGGGAAAACCTCGGAGGATTTTCCTGGCTAACAAAATTATCCAAGCGACTTGCGAAAGGAATGTACTCACCAATTTTGACGTTTAAAATCGCAATTTTGACGTTTTGAGGAAAATCCAAATTTATTTTTCTTTGAATGCCTGTAACTTTTTTATCCTTTAACCTACAGAGCTAAATTTTGGTAGGTAACTTGCCTATAATGATATAAATCCGCATATAAAATTTGGTTGCCCTTACTTTGTTAATTCCGGAGATATATATTTTTTTCGAAAGAAAACACAAAATTTTCCGGGAAAACCTGGACCGATTTTCCTGGCTAACGAACTTATCCAAGCCATTTGCAAAAGGAACTAATTCACCAAATTTAATCAAAATCGGCCCATTATTTTTTGAGTTATCGGTGTGATACATATATATATATATATATATATATATATATATATATATATATATATATATATATATATATATATATATATATATATATATATATATATATATATATATATATATAAACATATAAAAATTTAAACCGACCCTGGATATGTGTTCTGGGGGGCCTATATAGCGCTCATTTGAAGAAATTTTTTCAAAATTTAAAAGTCGGGATCTCCTCATTAGTGAATTTTTTTAAAGAAAATTCACTAAAAAGTAAACTATACACAAAAATTTAGATTTCTATGTTGCAAGAAAAAAAAGTTATAATAAAATATTTGGTGCCAGATCATTTCTATGAAAATTCACTACCATAACGCACTTGCTGCGTCTTTGAGTTTTTAAGTAGTCGCTTTTGCTTTTTCACTATAGTTTTTTATTTTTTAACAAAATTTGTTTGTGTAGCTTATATAGATTCAGGATAGAGCCCATTGATACTGTCTCGAGGAATAGCTAGCGGTATCAAAAATATTTTAAATCATAAGATTTTTTTTTTAAATGCATGTTATTCTGCTTTTCGGTTTTCTTCTACGTTTTTTTGTCAGTCCAGGGTTAGGTATGGGTTAGGTAAAAGGATCCGGGTCAGGTCCGGATCAGGTCATGTCAGGTTAGGTCAGGTTAGGTCGTTCAGGTCTGCTTCGTAGAGTGTTTAGTGCATAAACATGAAAAATGGTGTCCCTTCAACCCCCAAAAAGCTGCGGGGGACTAGGAGCAAATATACGTGGTGCAGGGGAAAAACATGTTTAGGAGAAAGTGTTGATACAAAAAGTGAAAAGGCTGCTTATAGAGGTCGAACTAAGTTGTTTTTACTGATTTTTCCTTTATATTTCCTTCTCCGCCGAGCATCCCTATTCACTCCGGGTCTCGTAACATTTGGAGGGGTTGATTCCACAACATATATCTTGTTGCTTATGCACACATTGAGTCTTTTAAGCATGTTTACTGAAATATTTTTCAAAACTCACGTATGCCGATCATCTGCATAATTACCGTTAAATATCTTTTACTTGCACAAAACAAAGAAATTAGTTTTTATGAATTATATTCATTACTGCATCCATACGCACCAGCAAGATTAACCATTTTTTAAATATAAAAAAAGCAAAGGTCAAACCGCTTAAGTCGCGGAAGCAAAAAAAGTCTGAACGCAGCAAGTGCGTTATGGTAATCAATTTTCATTAAATGCTTCAAATTTGAATAACTCAATTTTCTATAAACCTAGAAGGTTGAATTTTGGCACGTGGTAAGGCCTTTACCAAGACAACATATTCACATAAATTTCATCAAAATAGCTTTGTAATTTTCGGAGATAAACATTTTTTCGAAAGAAAACTTTAAAAAATTTTTATTTATATTATATTTATATAAACATATAAAAATTGAAACTGACCCAGGATATTTGTCCTATGGGTCCTATTTCGCAGTCATTTGAAAAAAATGTTTGTCAAATCTCACCATAGATACCTCTCCATTTGAATTTAGTTAATTTTTCCCAATAAAAATTCACTAAAAGGAGAAACGGACCGGGCCGGACTCGAACCAGCATCGTCCGCTTGACATACAAACTACTCTTCCAATGAGCTACCGACGCTTCGTAATAAACGAATTCTTTACATTGTATTTACACATACAGCACCTTACCGTCAGGAATTTGGTATCGGAAATTAAATGTAAGTGTCTAGCTAAATAGCAAATTGCAGAATTGATTGATTTATTTCGCCGATCGCTGAAACATATTCGAGTGTAGACTGTTTCGGTCTTAAATAACATTCAAATGTTACTAATGGCATGTAACCTTAAAGATGATTTGACATATTATGAATGAAAATGAAATGCGTTCGTGGAATCACAATTTTAGTGCGCCATCTTTTAGAAAATAGCTGGTCTACGGATGGTGCCGAAACGCGCTAGTTTGACAACACATATTGACTAAATAATTAAGGTATGTCATATTTTACATTTCACTTTGCATTACGTTTTTATTTGGAATCCAAAAGACCTGAAATTTAAGAAACTTATTCTTGGATACCTAATCTAGGCAAAGAGTGATTTTGAGCTAATTCTGTGACAAAAAATTGTCAAATCATGGTTTGGCAAAAACGTTGTATTTTCGTTATAAACGGGATATTTGCTTACAAAAATCTTTATTGCCTTCCTCAAACCTCAATCTACCTATTGTATACTATATTTTCAGTCTAAGGCTTTAATTGGGACAGTTCAACAAGCTACAAATATAGTGTATTTTAAACATTTTATTGAACCCCCCTCTTAACGATAAACTCTATAGCTAAGACTACTGCCAAGTGTCAGAGAAAGGGTCTATTTGAAATAAATTTTCTGGAAACATTTTATTAAAATGAAGGACAATGACGGTTGAAGCTAAGACTTCAGGGTTTGCAAAACATTCTTCTTGAGACATTTTATTTCCATAGCCGGTATTAGATTCAAGTTCTTTTCCTAAATGTTGCCAATTTTGACGTTTAAATCGCAACTTTGACGTTTTGTGAAAAACCCCAATTTATTTTTGTTTAAATGCCTATAAGTTTTTTGTCTTTTGACCTACAGAGCTAAATTTTGGTAGGTAACTTCCCTATAATGATATAAACCCGCGTATAAAATTTGGTTGCCCTTACTTTGTTAATTTTGGAGATATAAATTTTTTTCGAAAGAAAACACAAAATTTTCCGGGAAAACCACGTCGGATTTTCCTAAATAACGAACATATCCAAGCCACTTGCAAAAGGAAGGTACTCACCAATTTTGACGTTTAAAATCGCAATTTTGACGTTTTGAGGAGAACCCAAATTTATTTTTCTTTGAATGCCTGTAACTTTTTTGTCATTTAACCTACGGAGCTAAATTTTGGTAGGTGACTTTCCTTTAATGATATAAACCCGCGTATGAAATTTGGTTGCCCTTACTTTGTTAATTTTGGAAATATAAATTTTTTTCGATTTTTTTCGAAATAAAACACAAAATTTTCCGGGAAAACCTCGGCGGATTTTCCTGGCTAACGAACTTATCCAAGCGACTTGCGAAAGGAAGGTATGTGCCAAATTTTATCAAAATCGGCCCATTATTTTTTAAGTTATAGGTGTGACACATAAATATATATATATATATATATATATATATATATATATATATATATATATATATATATATATATATATATATATATATATATATATATATATATAAACATATAAAGTCTGAAACTGACCTCGGATTTGGGTTCCGGGGGTCCTATATAGCGCTCATTTGAAGAAATTTTTTCAAAATTCGAAAGTCGAGATCTCCTCATTAGTGATTTTTTTTTAAGAAAATTCACTAAAACAATGTGCCTTGTTTCATCAAAATAACTTTATTGTGTGAAAATGTACAAAAATTTCCAAAAGTAAACTTAAAGTGTTCCCGAAAAAACACGTTTCTTGGTCAACCTTATAGGTTAATAGCAAATTGAGCTGTTCAAATATGAAACATTTGATCAAAATTCTCTACCATAACGCACTTTCTGCGTCCAGAATTTCTTTTCTTACAAACATGCATTATATTTCGATTGAAAATGCAAAAATGCAATAACATAAGGCGTGTTTGATTAAAAAAAAGGGGAAATTTGTATCACCAACGACTTATGGGCCATCCTGTGATTGTAAAAATATTATTTTAAGATGTAGCTCAAGACACCCTATAATTAATATATACAAAATTTTTTCATATCTTATATAATCACGGATATATTGAGCTTTATTGATTTTTTACGAAAATTCGACAAAAATTATATACCATTAAACGATAAACTCTATAGCTAAGGCTACTGCCAAGCATCAGAGACAGGGTCTATTTGAAATGAATTTTCTGGGAATATTTTAGTAAAATGAAGGACAATGACGATTGAGACTAAGACTTTAGGGTTTGTAAAACATCCTTCTTGAGACATTTTATTTCTATACCCCGTATTAGATTCAAGTTCTTTGCCTAAATGTTGCCAATTTTGACGTTTTAATCGCCACTTTGACGTTTTGAGGAAAACCCTAATTTATTTTTCTTTAAATGCCTATAACTTTTTGTCTTTTGACCTACATAGCTAAATTTTGGTAGGTAACTTACCTATAAGGATGTAAACCTGCTTGCCAAATTTGGTTGTCCTTACTTTGTTAGTTCCGGAGATATAATTTTTTTTTCGAAAGAAAACACAAAATTTTCCGGGAAAACCTGGGCAGATTTTCCTGGCTAACGAACTCATCCAAGCCATTTGCAAAAGGAATTTTTTCACCAAATTTAATCAAAATCGGGTCATTATTTTTTGAGTTATCGGTGTGATACATATATATATATATATATATATATATATATATATATATATATATATATATATATATATATATATATATATATATATATATATATATATATATATATATAAACATATAAAAATTGAAACTGACCCCGGATATGTTTTCTGGAGGGCCTAATTAGCGCTCATTTGAAGAATTTTTTTCAAAATTCAAAAGTCGGGATCTCCTCATTAGTTAATTTTTTTAAAGAAAATTCACTAAAAACGCTTGTTATGAAGAAATACATAAATAACAAAGAAATAAAAAAGAGTTTATTGATCTCTTAACATGGAAAACAATATAATATAATTTAATGAATAAAAATGATTTCTTAGTTATAATTATATACAAATAACTAAAAATAAATTATTTCGGAACACATTTATGGTACTAGTATGGAGTCTAACTTTGTCTGTAGTGATGTGGCTGCTTGACTGCCTGAAAAAAGAAACAAATAAAGGCAATTATTATCAAATCTATTAGATTATGTTAAAGAGACATACAGGGTATTATGTGTTACAAATTTTGCGGGTGGGGGGTGTATTCTGATACTATGGCCCAAAATATGCAGAATAGTCTTCTTTGGGTGTGTTGAATAAAAAGGCTTTTTCTTTCCAAACAATTTCTTTATTCCTCTTTTTCCCGAAGTGTTTCGACCTGTTTAACCGGTCATCCTCAGGGGAATCTAGAATTTTCTAAAGGCTTGTCAGGAAAACTGAGTTTTCCGGTAGGCTACTTCTGCGAGGGTACAATACAGAATACAAGATAAAAATGAGGCGACACAAAGTTAAACCTCAACACTAAGTCAAAAGTAAATGTTAAAAACTGTCACAGCTATCAAAGATTACAAGCACAAATTCATACACCACTACATGCAATAAAATACGAATACAAGTTAAATTGAGCTGTAAGAAAAGCTAATATTGTCCTGAAATTTAAAACTTACAATGAATCTAAATCTAAAACTTATAAAAACTTTAAAAGTCTCAAAAAAGCTACCCCTTGGAAGGGCTTTAGGTTAAGCTGAACGTAATAATCCTTCTAAGGAGTAGCTTTTTTGCGACTTCTTAAGTTTTTATAAGTTTTATATTTAGATTCATTGTAAGTTTTAAATTTCAGGACAATATTAGCTTTTCTTACAGCTCAGTTTGACTTGTGTTCGTATTTTATTGCATGTAGTGGTGTATGAGTTGTGCTTGTAATCTTTGCTAGCTGTGTAGTTAGACAGTTTTTAACATTTACTTTTGACTTAGTCTTGAGGTTTAACTTTGTGTCGCCTCATTTTTATCTTGTATTCTGTATTGTACCCTCGCAGAAGTAGCCTACCGGAAAACTCCGTTCTTCTGACAAGTCTTTTGTAAATTCTAGATTCCCCTGACGATGACCCGTTAAAAAGTCGAAACGTGCCGGGAAAATAGGAATAAACAAATTGTTTGGAAAGAAAAAGCCTTTTTATACAACACACCCAAAGATGTCAACGTCAAACATTTTGACGTTTAGGAACAATACAGAATAGTCCTCACTAAGTAAAGATTGGAACCTGTGATGAGCACTGGTAAGTACACTTAGAGAACCCAAATCACCAAACACAAACAGACCCAGAAAGTGAAAATAAGTGAGATCCCATGGTAGGCTCGAATTTGAATTCGTTCGAGAACTCAAAATCGTTGACTCCGAGTGTAGCTCTATTCACCCTATTCTGGAGTCCGGCGATTAACACTTGACATTTGTTGATTCAAGTAACTGTCAAATTTAAATTAAAACAGGTTAGGTATTAACGAAAACTGCTTTTTGTATTTATATTTACAAGGCTTTCTTATTAGCATGAAAAAAGTCATACATTTAGAGAAAGGTGGGCACATATTAATTCAAAACGAAAACGGAACCGTAGTACAAGATGCAGAAGGAAACTGGCTTCTTATGGATACTATCAGTAATTAAAATAGTACTGCACATTGAATCATAACTTCCAATTAGCTGTGATAATTTATTCTCTTCAGACAGACATTCTCATGGAATGAATTTAGGGCCCATTACTTAACCACAAAGTTCCTTTACAGATTCACGGAAAGAAAGTTAGAGCTCTTAGCACACACACACACTTCCCAGATTGTCTGATCCTGAGTAATGAAGATGTCCCGCCGGCCGGGGGTCGATATAAATGCCCCCAAAGGGAAAACTGGCGGGTTGCTCGGAAAATAATTACAGCCTCGGTGGTGGAGTTTGGTGTGATTCCGGTCCTGCTACAGAATGGATTGGAGGCTCTCCTTCCATTTCTCATCAGGCTGTATAGAGCCAGTCTGGCTTGGAACTATATTCCATCCAGCTGGACGGTGATTAGTGGGTTACATATTCCCAAACTGGGACGTAATGACCTCCTACCCAAATCGCCGAGACCTCTTAGTGTTACTTCATTTCTCCTAAAGGGACTGGAAAAAAAAACTGGATGGGCACATTAGGGGGAATATCTTAAACAATAACCCACTCAATATCCACCACAAATCTACTGAGTTAGCACTCAATAACCTCGTTAAGAAAATCACACACTCCCTGGATAACGGGGAGGTAGCGGTGGCTGCGTTTCTCGACATTGAAGGAGCATTTAATAATGCACTACCTAACTCCCTCTACGAAGCCGCTATCGCTAGAGATGTGGAACCTACCATTTGTGGCTGGATCGGTAGCATGCTTCACAATCGGACCATTATAACCTCGATGCAGGGGGAGGTGGTCAGTTTCATGACTGCGAGGGAGTGTCCGTAGGGGGGAGTATTATCCCCTCCTGCTTTGGTCCCTCTTTGTGGACGATTTTCTAGCTATCCTCGGGTTGTGGGGGGTTCAGGTCTATGCAGATTATCTAGTTATAACAGTTAGAGGTAAATCTGAAGAGGAACTTGCAAATACTCTTCAAGAGGCATTAAATGTAGTGAACACTGGGTGTCGGATGGAACAGATGCATGTGAACCCCTGCAAAACCATAATTGTTCCATTTACCAGAAGAAGGTTGGACAAATTAAAACCAACTATTTTTATGGGGGAAACATTTCCATTTATGGAACAAGCGAAATATCTGGGGTTTACCCTAGATAAGAAGCTCAACTGGGATGTCCAGTTAGATAATGTAATCTGCAGGGCCAAACTGTCCCTGTGGACATGCCGAAGAATCTGTGGAAATAACTGGGGAACAAGCGTCCAACAGATGTACTGGCTCTATGTAGTGGTTATCAGACCAATGATAGCATATGGAGCCATAGTGTGGTGGCCTAAGACACTTCGTGGTATCACGAGGGCCAAACTGACTTAGCTACAGAGACAAGCTTGTCTGATGATAACGGGTGCGATAATCACCGCTCCATTAGCCGCTCTGGAGGTCCTCTTAAACATTCCACCTCTTCACATTTGGTTGGAGAGGGAGGCTAGGTGGACAACATACAGATTAAAACAAAAGGCCGAAGAAAAGCAGTCTGGGAGGATCCGGACTCCTCGATGACATTGAGAATCATGAGGTTCTGAGAATGATCTCAGACTTGATGCCTACAAAGATCAGCAGAGATCTGTCTTTCAAGACTGTCCTTCAGGAAAGGGAGGACTGGGAATGTAACCAAACAACCCGATTGAGGGCCGATCTCTGCAGGTATACCGACGGCTCCAAAACCGATAGGGGGGCAGGAGCCGGCATATATGGGGGCAACACCGATGCTAGATTATCAACTAGCCTCGGAAAATACGCGACCATACACCAGGCAAAAGTGTATGCAATCGAGATGTGTGCAAGGGAAATTATACAAAACCAGTGCACACACAAATCAATCAAAATATACTCAGATAGCCAAGGCAATAAAGGCACTTGGTTCCTATCATTGCAATTCAAAAATGGTATGGAGCTGTAAATCTGCCCTCAACGAACTGGGCAGCTGCAATGAGGTGTCGCTGGTCTGGATACCGCGTCACTCGGACCATGATGGCAATGTAGTGGCTGACACGCTTGCCAGGGCTGGTGCCCAGGACGACTTCATCTGACCAGAACCTGTGCTGGGGATATCATCGTGCTGGGGATATTATCCTGCACAGAGAAGCACACCTTAACCTGGACAGATAGAATGCCAATCCAGCAAAGGCAAAATCTGCCAGGATTAGCTCACTCTGAGGCCTTTATAAATGGTCTGTCAGAGTCAAGGGCTAATAAAATTCTAGAGCTAAACAAACAACAACTGAGCACTCTAGTCGGCCTGTATACAGGACACTGCAGCTTGCTGCATGCACCGAATTGGTGTCGGTCAGGAAACTGGGTGCCAGCTGTGTATCGAGAGTGACGAAACAGCAGAGCACATACTGTGTTCCTGTCCGGCTGCGAACAGGACAAGACACATGCTCTTTGGCAAGACAAAGCTTGCTCCAGAAGATCTGGAGCAACTTTCACCCACAAAGATTATCGACCTCTACAAGAGACTGGTTTTGTTGGGCAAAATATAGACTATTAGGCGTGAGCCACAATAGACCTTAAGGTCGCAGTGGAGGAACCTATATGGCCCACTCACAATTTAACCTAACCTAACCACAAAGAAAATATTTGTATTCCTGTACCTATCAAACTTTTGAAATGTTATATTACTCGAGTTTTATTGAAAAAATGTCAATTTTCACCAAATCACCCCTCATTTATTCAATACCCCCTGAAGCGGTCTTAGCCAAAAACAATTCAAAGCGTTTCTTTGTCGAGTGCTAACTGGATACCAAATTTAGAGATGATATCTCAATTCATTCGAAAGTTATTGCAACTATTAACAGACAGAAGTACATGACGACCGACAGACAAAAAAACGTTAGTTCCAGAATCAAGTTTTCTATACGTTTTAAGACTTTTTACACCGTTTAAGCAAAAAAAAATCGAAATTTTTGTCAACAATATTCCACCCCACACAGTCAACCCTAATGTAATTTCAGCACAGAATACCAGATGTTTGATAAAATTAAAAGTTTTCTAATAAATAAACCTTAGAACGTTATATTACTCGATTTTGAAGGAAAAATGAAAATTTTCCCCAAAACAACGACACCCCCCCACCTATATATATATATATATATATATATATATATATATATATATATATATATATATATATATATATATATACATATATATATATATATATATATATATATATATATATATATATATATATATATATATATATATATAATGTCCAACCGAAAACTCAAAAAATACTTCACTGATTTGGACAAAATTTACTATTTTGCTAATGGCTTGGATGAGTTCGTTCATCAAATCTTAGCGGCCAATTTTTCTTAGTAAACAATTAAAAAATATTTTTTAAAACGGAATATCTCTCAAATTCTCTAAGTTATTGAAACGAATATTTACAACTTAAAAGAACATAGACAGACGTGGTTGTGTACCAATTTTCAAGTCGTTTGATCAAAGAAAAATAAAGTTATTCAAAATTAATAATAAAATTATCCTCGACATCGCTTCAGATTATGTAATGCAATATCTACAATGTTGGACAAAGACAGATGACGGTATATGTACTGCTATGCTATTTAAATAAATCGTAGATAAAAATCTAAACAATGGAGGTTGTCGCAGGTTATTAGCCTGGACAACATTGTGTGAGATACAACAGGAACGCCATCTCGGTGCAGGACCAGGTAGTATGTTGTCACAGCTCTAGTTTACACAAAATATAATAGATAGAGCTGTACAATCAACTAAGAATTGTGTAGTCAGCCTTGGACCATTTATTTCCTAATACCAGGGCAAAGTTTCAAACGCCATTAATTTTAGCATGTGAATGTATACTATAAATAAAAAATTTCGGGACGCAGCAAGTGCGTTATAGTAGTGAATTTGCATAAGAATTCTACACTATTAGTAATATATATTATTAAAACTAATTCTTTAAATTTAAATGGACCTTGGAGATCAGTTTTAGAGTCTCAGTTAGCGATTATTTGAAAAAATTTATATTTTAGCTGGAGATACTAAATTAAAAATTCGTCTTAGATATAATATGTAAGTACTGCAAGTGCCTTTAAAAAATTGTGTTACAAATTTCATTAAAGTTACAAAAGTTTTTCAGAAAAAAATAATTATTTACAAAGGGAATGGCAGGTATTTTTCCTTATTAATTGCCTGAATGGTTTGTTTTAGTCAACCCATTCAGCTTTTGCAAACAATAAACAACAAAAGTCTGGAGGCAGCAAGTGCGTTATGGTAATGAATTTTCATAAAAATGTTTTTAATAGCAAATATGTGTTTTTTTTTAAGAAAGCAGGCATCAAATTTGGTTACCAGTATAACCAATATAGTAGAAATGAGGTGCCATGTTTAATCAAAATAACTTTGAAAATGTACAAAAATTTCCTAAAGTAAACTTAAACTGTTCCCGAAAAAACTAGTCTCTTGGTCAATCTTATAGGTTAATAGCAAATTGAGCTATTCAAATTTGAAGCATTTAAAAAATATTCTCTACCATAACGCACTTGCTACGTCCCGAATTTCTTTTCTTACAAACATGCATTATCTTTCGATGGAAAATGCAAAAATGCAATAACATAAGCAGTGTTTGATTAAAAAAAAAAGAGAGAATTTGTATCACCAACGACTTATGGGCCATCCTGTGATTGTATAAATATTTTTTAAAGATATAGCTCAAGACATCCTATAATTAATGTATACAATTTTTTTTAGTGTCTTGTAAGGCTAGATGCATTCTCACAACAATTAAAACCGTAGACTGGTTTGGCTCAAATTAGAGCTCGTCAGTACGGCATACTAATTGCTGCGAAAATACACCTATAAAGTAATACGGCTATGGTAGCCAGCCTTCCAACACTAAGTGAGTGGTGAACGTGTCACCAACTAGTTGCGGAACCAAGTAGATGTTGTCATGCCAGCTCACTTAATGTTAGAAGGCTGGCTACTATAGCCGTATTACTTTATAGGTGTATTTTCACAGCAATTAGTATACCGAACTGACGAGCTCTAATTAGAGCGAAACCAGTCTACGGTTCTAATTATTGTGGGAATGCATCTAGCCTTACATACTTTGTCCCTATATTAGGGTAGAAATGGGCCAGGGCTAACAATGTACTAAAATTGTTAGTTGGTTGTATACAGTCTCTATTCTTTTAACACTTTGTGTTATTTGGAGCTGGCGTGACAACATCTACTTGGTTCCGCAACTAGTTGGCGACATGTTCACCACTCACTTATTTTTTTAACTTTATTTATTTTTTTAACACTTTGTGTTATTTGGAGCTGGTGTGACATCTACTTGGTTCCGCAACTAGGTGGTGACATGTTCACCACTCACTTAGTGTTGGAAGGCTGGCTACCATAGTCGTATTGCTTTATAGGTGTATTTTCGCAGCAATTAGTATGCCGTACTGACGAGCTCTAATTAGAGCGAAACCAGTCTACGGTTCTAATTATTGTGGGAATGCATCTTGCCTTACATACTTTGTCCCTATATTAGGGTAGAAATGGGCCAGGGCTAACAATTTACTAAAATTGTTAGTTGGTTGTATACAGTCTCTATTTTTTAACACTTTGTGTTATTTGGAACTGGTGTGACATCTACTTGGTTCCGCAACTAGGTGGTGACACGTTCACCAATCACTTAGTGTTAGTATCTTGTATAATAACAGATATATTGAGCTTTATTCATTTTTTACGAAAATTCGATAAAAATTATATACCACTAAACGATAAACTCTATAGCCAAACCTACAGCAAAAGCATCAACTTAGCTAAACTGACAGCCAAAACATCAGAGAAAGGGTCTATTTGAAATGAATTTTCTGGAAACATTTTAGTAAAATGAAGGACAATGATGGTTGAAGCTAAGACTTCAGGCAACATATAAAAATTGTGGTAGAAAATTTTTGTAAAAATATTTCATATCCGATAGCTCAATAAATTTCCCCTTAAGTCAGAATCTTCAATCTTGAACCATAGTAACATCTATGTAAACGCATGTGGGTACCAAATTAAAGAAAAATAACATAATGAGCTTCACGGATAACTACAAATTTGTTCTAAAGAACCTTTTTTGTCGTTTATTGCTTGCAAAAAACTGGATCGGTCGACTAAAACAAAACCATCCAAGCAATTAATATAGAAAAAAACTCGGGACGCAGCAAGTGCGTTATGGTAGTGAATTTTCTTAAATATGTTTTTATTGCAAATATGTCTGTTTTCTTTTTATTTAAGAAAGCAGGCATCAATTTTGGTTACCAGTATAACCTATATAGTAAAAACAATGTGCCATGTTTCATAAAAATAACTGTATTGTGTGAAAATGTACAAAAGTTTCCAAAAGTAAACTCAAAAGTGTTCCCACAAAAACTCGTTTCTTGGTCAACCTTATAGGTTAATAGCAAATTGGGCTATTCAAGTATGAAGCATTTGATAAAAATTCGCTACCATAACGCACTTGCTGCATCCAGAATTTCTTTTCTTACAAACATGCATTATATTTCGATGGAAAATGCAAAAATGCAATAACATAAGGCGTGTTTGATTAAAAAAATAAGAAAATTTGTATCACCAACGACTTATGGGCCACCCTATGAGTATAGAAATATTTTTTTAAGATGTAGCTCAAGACACCCTATAATTAATATATAGAATTTTTTTCATATCTTGTATAATAACGGATATAGTGAGCTTTATTGATTTTTTACGAAAATTCGACAAAAATTATATACCATTAAACGATAAACTCTATAGCTAAGGCTACTGCCAAGCATCAGAGAAAGGGTCTATTTTAAATTAATTTTCTGGAAATATTTTAGTAAAATGAAGGACAATGACGGTTGAAACTAAGACTTCAGGGTTTGTAAAACATTCTTCTTGAGACATTTTCTTTCCATAGCCCGTACTAGATTCAAGTTCTTTGCCTAAATGTTGCCAATTTTTGACGTTTTAAATCACAACTTTGACATTTTGAGGAAAATCCCAATAATTTTTCATTTAAATGCCTATAACTTTTTTGTCTTTTGATCTACAGAGCTAAATTTTGGTAGGTAGCTTACGTATAGTGATATAAACCCGCACACCAAATTTGGTTGCCCTTACTTTGTTAATTTTGGAGATATAAATTTTTTACAATTTTTTTCGAAAGAAAACTAAAAATTTTCCGGGAAAACCTTGGCCGATTTTCCTGACTAACGAACTTATCCAAGCCATTTGTAAAAGGAAGGTACTCACCAAATTTAATCAAAATCGGCCCATAATTTTTTGAGTTATCGGTGTGATACATATATATATATATATATATATATATATATATATATATATATATATATATATATATATATATATATATATATATATATATATATATATATATATATATATATATATATATATATATATATATATATATATATATATATATATATATATATATATATATATATATATATATATATATATATATATATATATATAAATATATAAAAATTGAAACTGACCCCGGATATGTGTTCTGGGGGGCCTAATTAGCGGTCATTTGAAGAAATTTTTTCAAAATTCAAAAGTCGGGATCTCCTCATTAGTGAATTTTTTAAGAAAATTCACTAATACCTGTCATACTTATAATTTTACAGGTATTTTCCCTTTATAAATATTTTTTTTTCTGAAAAAATTTTGTAGGTTTAATGAAATTTGCAACACAATTTGTTTAAAGACACTTGCAGTACTTACATATTATATCTAAGACCAATTTTTAATTTTTTAGCTCAATATAAAATATAAATTTTTCAAATAATCGCTAACTGGGACTCTAAAACCGATCCCCAAGGTCCATTTAAATTTAAAGAATTAGTTTTAATAGTATATCTAACTAATAGTGTACAATTCTTGTGAAAATTCGCTACTATAACGCACTTGCTGCGTCCCGAAATTTTTATATCTAGCAAATACCCAGCAAAGTTCTTCAAATACTTTGCCTTATTACTTTATTATACATTGACATACTTGTTGTTTGTCCACTGTTTCTATGTAGCAAAAGGTTATTTAAATACCTTGCATCAGAAGATTATTTTACATTCATTATCTGAAATATATATTTGCGAAAACTACTTAGCAAATTATTATACATGTCATTTCAAATTATTTACTTTGCAAAACAGTAAAAAATACATAGCAAATAATTACATTATGGCCCATGTAAAATTTGATTAGATGCCATTCGGAAACAAGCTAATCGGTGCGTGACACCAAATCCCCCCACTACCTAATTTCAGCTAGAGTGACTATTACATGGAGAGCGACGTTTTTGAACGCTCCCCAGGTAATCACCTGTATAGCAAGAAAACAATAGGCGTTTACGAAAAGTAACCGGGTAGATATCTACCGTTTACCGAATGGTACACAGCTGGCTTTATGGTAAATGGATCCGGTGCAGTAATTTTCGAACGCTTTTAAATGCGCAGTAACTAAATGACAAACGCCAAACTGTCAAAGGTTCGTCTTTGTTGTTTATGATATTTTGGCTTTGAACTTTGAAGTAGTAATATTAATATATCAGTATAGACATTCTTAATGTTGTATCTGAAATATTAGACAGAAATAGAGACGAAGAGTTATTAAGAGGAGTTACGACTTATTATACATTAAAAAAAATTCAAAAAGAACCGCCGCGCCTTTGAAAATTATGTATCTGATGTGGCACACTTTACACTTTTACACTAACTGCTATTAACATCAACTAAATTTATTTATTTATTTATTTATTCATACACCATCCAACAGCCTAAAAGTCAAATTAAGGATGGGCCAATACACAAAACATAATAACTAACAATAATCAAACTAACAATACAAAAAAAGAGTCACAAATTAGATCACTTTGAAAAACATTTTTATCTCTGATATGTTACATGAGAAGATATCTAGGCGGTCTTGCAGTACAGAGTAATCATTGCACATCTGGTAAATTGGAGAGGATCTCAGTAATCGTGTACGAGCAGTCGGGAGATAGAATGTGCCTGGAAAACGTGCTGTAATATGAGGCACATTGAAATTAAGTTGCTGAAGCAGACTAGGGCAGTCAAACACAGAATTAACCAGTTTATATAAAAATATAATGAAACTGCACTGCCTGCGCATCGACAGACTCTGCAAACTAAAGCGAATATGTAAACTTTCCTGAGGAAAACCAATAGACGGATATCGACCATCCTCGCGAAAGCTAAGAAATTTTAGAAATTTCCTTTGCACTGATTCCAGGCTTGCCACATGTATCTCATAACTAGGAGCCCACACAACTGAGCCATATTCAAGTCGGGACCTAACCAAACAGCTAAAGAGCAGGAGGAGGGTGTCAGTCTGTGAGAAATTTTTGCTGTTTCTTATCAGAAACCCTAGAGTTTTGTAAGCAGAACTGACAGTCTGCTCATAGTGTGGTTTAAAAGATAGAGTACCATCAAAAACAATTCCAAGGTCCTTAACTGTCCCAGGGCAATCAAGTGGAAGCCCTCTTATATTGTACCCGAAAGTGATTGCGTACTTATTTCGAGTAAAGGACATCACACAACACTTGGAAACATTCATAGAGAGACCACTCTGACAACACCATTCATCAAGGCTCTGAAGACAGTTCTGGAGCCGCAAACAGTCATCAAAACTCGAAATATTTGCAAAAATCTTAATATCATCTGCATACATTAAAAAAGGAACATGTAAAACATGTTTAATTGGGTCAATAAAGATATTAAATAGTAATGGACCGAGTATGGAACCCTGCGGCACTCCCAATACACCTTCACCTTCCTTCAAGTAACGATTGCCGAAATGTACGCTATCCTGCACTGTGTGCGGGAGAACAAGAGGAGGGGCTACACCAACAAGCGGATCCTCATAGCCACAGACAGCCAGGCAGCCCTTAAGGCACTAGGTAGCCCACTGGTAAATTCCTGGCTGGTGAGTGAGTGCCGAGACGAGAGACCTGGCTGGGCAGAATGAGGGGACACTCATCTGGGTACCGGGTCACTCGGGGGTCAAAGGCAATAAAGAAGCTGACAGTCTCGCGAAGAGAGGGTCAGCAGAACCATTTATGGGACCAGAACAGGCTCTGGGCGTGACAAAGAGCACTGCCAGGGGAGCCATTAAGTCCTGGGTCAGAAACCAACACAAGGTGTACTGGGCGGACTGTCCAGGGCTCAGACATGGGAAGTCAATAATTGACGGACCAAGTTCAAAGAGAGCTGTGGAGCTGCTAAATCTTAGCAGAGGACAGCTCAGAAACATAACAGGTCTCTTGATGGGACACATGGCCGTCAAGAAACACCTGCATAAAATGGGGCGGTTCGAAGGGGACCTCGCATGCAGACTCTGCGGCGAGGGGGAGGAATCAGCCCAGCACATCTTGTGCGAGTGTAAAGCTCTGGACTGCAAATGACAACTGATCTACGGTCAGTCTAGACCGGAGACAGAGCAATATAAAACTTCACCCTACCAATCGCTGTGCAGACTAGTTCTAGGCACAGTGATTTTGGAATGGGTGGAGTAAGACTAGGGTATGCACAATCAACCAAAGGTTGCAGTGCTATCGGGGCGGCAAGGCCGCGGATGAGCCCTGAGGGAAAAAAAAAGGGTATGCATAATCATCCAAAGGTTGCAGTGCTATCGGGGCGGCAAGGCCACGGACGAGCCCTGAGGGGGAAAAAAAAGTAACGATTGAGAAATGAACGAATGAAAAACAAAAACCTTAGGGCACTTGTATTGGTATTATTTATAGGTTAGACTTGTAGACAATTTGTATAGAGAATTAAGTTTGTTCTCTATATAAATCAATTTACCGACTGTTTGGGTCGGTACACAAATCCTGCACCAGGTTGATGCACCGGGTAGATACTGTATAATATTCAAACGATGGACAGAGTAACCAATTACATTTTCGAACGCTTACGGTGTAACCAATATGTACCCGGTTACTTTTCGTAAACGCCTAATATGGTTAATAAAAGTTTGGGCCTTACCATCACAAATTTCATGTTTGTGTAATCATGATCGCACATGACATATCCATTACGCACGTCAGGCGCATTATCAATCACCTGCTGCACTTGTCCTTGCAATTTTCTTATGAACTTTTTATTATATTCTTCCCAATCACAGGGTAGCATCCGTTTTTTGGAACGTTGTGTTTTAAGACGATTATTTGCTTGTTTGATAAAATTTGGTTTTATATTAAGCCTCGATGATGTGCCTTTATGATTTTGTGCCAAATCAACATTTTGACCAGTGGTAGCTTCTACATTTGCGTTCCATGATTTGTCAGCATTATTTTCCACATGTAATTCCGGACCGGTACCTGGTGGATAAATAATGTGTGGTTTCGTGTTTGCGATTAATGGTGCTAAGTTGTATTTTACAGGAGTGTCAATTCTCCTAACATTGATATATTCCGGATAGTCTGTTTGTTCCATTGCAGGAATATCTTGCAGCAGTCTCTGCAGATTATCTCCCATAAACTCAGTATTTAGCGACTGAAGCAAGGTATCGAGATTATTTAGATTTTCTTCCATTCCAAATTGATAATCTACACAACGGTCGTGCTCTTCGGGTTCCAGTTTTATCGGTGTTTGTAAAACATCTTTGTGTGGCTCAATTAGTTTTTGTTTATTTGTTCTTACAGCATCATTATATGAATTGAGAAAATATTCTTCGTAAATGTTGTTCTCAATCTTTTCTACAAGATTGCCAAAATTTACATCGGCGTCTGGATAAGGAGATGACACCTCGTCTAGTCTGGAGAACATTTCGTTACATTCAAAACCAGAAGTAGCAGATTCAGTACTGGAACTGTCCAAAACATTAGCATTTATTTCTTTTTTCATGTAAACATAATCGTCAGGTACATTATTATCTTGTAAGTTAGGTGTTCTGGTATTTATTTCCGTAGCAACCTCATCTAATTCTATATCATTTTCCCAAACATCACCTGTTGTGTTACTAGGCCCACTTAGTATTTTTACAGACATACGAGGTGCAGCTTTTCCGACAGACTTATTGGCTGATTTGGGTTTGCCTTTGGGTCCTGGAGATGGTCCATATGTATGAATGTTGGGCTTAATTTTTTTCCATTTTAGTGAAGGGTATTCCTTTACAAATGGGGTTTTTAGCAAAGGTTCAGGGGAGCCGATTCGCAAAGGCAGGCTCAATGTCTTGGCTGTATGATTTTTCATTTGAGTTTTTATAGGCTTATTTGCATGAGCATGGTTATCGTCTTGAACACTGTGAGTGAATAATTGATTATTCAACACTATCGGTTGTGAATTTGATACTGTTTTTTTCTGAAATGATGGTTTAGTAGCATGTTTAGCAACTTCTATATATCCAGGTGGTTTGTCACTTGGTGGTAAAATAAATGAATTGTGTATCTGATTATCTGACGAGGTAGGTTGAGTATGTGATACAAGTTGTAGTGGGTCCTTTTTTGTTTTTTTGTGGTGTAAAGGTCGATACTGTTTCAAGTTGCTAACTATTTCTGAATTATTTTGTATTATTGTTTCAATTTTTTCTACACGTAAATTCTCTCCAAAATTGTGCACATCTTTCATCAAAGATTGCTCTTTACTACTACCATTCTTGCCTGTGTTTATTTTGTCTGAACCTTGTGAAGTCAAAACGTTACTTTCTTGAGATGGTTTTTTAATTACATTAGCTTCCTGTGTCGGTGTTACTGGCGTTTTATTTAGTTCAATTATTGTACCTTTATCTGCAAAATCAAGAAGTTCGTCTCTAAGACTAACAACATTTTCGATTTTAAAACTAAAACTATTAGCATCATCGATAACATCTTTTGGGTTCCCAGTTGGCAGTTTATTTAAGTTGGCAGGTATACTTTCTACCAACTGAAAGGTATTTTGACTGGGATTCGTTGAGGAAGAAGCTTGTGGTGCTATGAAAGGCTGTTGTAGCAAAAATATACGTGGAGTTTGACCTGAAGTTTGCACTAACCGCATTCCATTATGTGTCGCAACTAAATCTGCTAGAGGTTGATCCGTCAAATTCTGATTTATTTTCTTTCTTCGTTCAATATCTAATACAACATCGAAGAGGTCAACATGAGCATGGTTCTTTCTACTTGCTATCATAAAAGTGCTAATGTGTTTTTCCGTTTCCAAACATTGCTTACGGAAGTAGTAAGATGTGGCGAGCTTTTCTAAACATACATTACAGATGATAGGCGATTTTGAGACTCCAGGATACTGAAACGAAAATCCATTATTATATTTTTATTCAAATGTACTAGAACAACAATGGTAATTATAATAAAGAATGATAATAATAATTTATTAATCACTTCAGGTATAAGTAGTACATGTGACAAGTCACACACAGAAATTACAATAATCGAAACTAAGTATGATGTACACCAAAGTCGAAAGAGAAACAGTATGGTACCGGGACCCCTGCAAGGCGGACTGGAAAGCCTACAGGTCAACCTAGCTGTGGAACTGCGGAGGGTTAAGAGTACCATAAACAACTCAATAGACCTCGAGATTGCAGCAGTCCAATAACGCCAACTGCCCCCTGAAAATGAGGGTGTCCACCAGGAACGTCCCGTGGTGGAACGAAGACCTCAGGCAAAGGAGGACGCAGGTTCCTAAGCTGTTTAACGCGGCCAAAAGGTCGGGAGCATGGGATGAATATAAACAGGCCCTAACGACCTATAACAAAAGACTGAGGGACGCCAAGAAGGAGTCGTGGAGGAGGCAATGCGAGGAAGTGGAAAACACGTCCGAGAGTGCTCGACTACACAAGATCCTGACTAAGGGTCCTCAGACTAACATAGGCTCCTTTAGAACACCCACGGGAGGCTTTACAAGCTCGGGGGAGGAAACTATGGAAATTTTACTCCAGGCGCACTTCCCCGACTGTAACATAATAAACCAATCACCTCCGGACTGGGAACACTCAGAAATAGAGGCGCCTTATAGGCGGGCATCTAGAGTAGACTGGACAGTCGCTAAAGAGGTGGTTACCTGGAGCAAAATCAGATGGGCCATTAACAGCTTTAAGCCATACAAATCGCCGGGATTTGATGGAATAATGTCCATCATGCTCCAACAGGGGATAGATATACTGGCGTTAGTGCTTACCCTCATTATGAGGGCCAGCCTGGCTCTGGGGTACATTCCGAGGGCATGGAGACTGGCCAGGGTTGTATTCATTCCTAAACCTGGGCGTCCAACAGACCAGGCAAAGTCCCTGAGGCCAATAAGTCTCATGTCCTTCTTGCTGAAAACAGTGGAAAAACTGCTCGACCGGCACATTAGGGGCGGTGTACTGGAAGCATATCCTCTACACTGCGGACAATATGCATACAGAGCAGGATTCTCAACAGAAACAGCACTGCACCAACTGGTGCTGAAACTGGAGAATACGCTGGAGAACAAGGAGGTGGCGCTGGGGGCCTTCCTAGACATAGAGGGGGGCCTTTAGCAACACCTCATTCGGATCAGTTCTGGCAGCTGCCCGGGAGCGTGGAATAGAGGAGACCTGCTGCAGGTGGATCGGTTCCATGCTCAGGGACAGGGCGGTGTTCACCTCACTCGCGGGAGGGACTCTGCTGGCGGGGGTCGCGGCGGGGTGTCCGCAGGGAAGCGTTCTGTCTCCCTTGCTCTGGTGCCTAGTCGTGGACGGCCTGCTGGGGAGGCTCTCGGGAGGGAGGTATGAGGTACAGGGCTATGCGGACGACATTGTCATCATAGTCCGAGGAAAGGTCACACAGGCAGTGTGGGAGCGCATGCAGACTGCACTGAAAGTGGTGGAAGGGTGGACGGTTGATCAAGGGCTCGGGGTGAGCCCCGAGAAAGCAACCGTCGTGCCGTTTACGAGGAGGAGGAAGTGCGACAGCCACAGAACTCTTACTCTATACGGTAGGAGCATTCCAATGGCCAGGGAGGTAAAATATCTTGGGGTAGTATTGGACTCTAAGCTAACCTGGAATCGTCACATTGGAAAAATACTGCGTAAGGCAGTCATGACCTAAGCCATCACTAGGCAGCTATATGGAAAAACGTGGGGACTAAGACCTAGTATGGCCCACTGGCTGTACACAAGGGTGGTCAGAACATCGTTAACATATGCGGCACTGGTCTGGTGGCCTAAGGTGACACAATCCAGTGCCAAACAAAAACTAGGCAAGATCCAAAGGATGGCTTGCCTAGGCATCACAGGGGCCATGTCTTCAACCCCAACAGCCGCCATGGAGGTGTTGCTGGATCTGCCCCCCTACACTTAGTTATTATGGGGGAGACCAGGCTAGGACTATACAGACTAGCCTGCAATGGTAGACTGAAGATCAACCCAGGCTTCAGGGGCCACTGCAAAATTCAGGAGATCGTGAAGGAGCCCATGCTTGAAATGAGGTCAGACTTCGCCAGCCCGCGAATGTGCAGGGAAAACAACTTTACAGTGGAAATCCCCGACCGCGAGGCATGGCGGGAGGAGACCCCGGGCATACCACGGGACGCGCTCGTCTGGTTCACGAACGGATCCGGCGGGGGGCGTGGGACGAGGGCAGGTGTTTACTCGGAAGGACCGAGGGTAAGTCATAGTATTTCCCTCGGAGCCCATGTAACGGTGTTTCAGGCCGAGATGTACGCCATCCTGCACTCTGAGCGGGAGAACAAGAGGAGGGGCTACACCAACAAGCGGATCCTCATAGCCACAGACAGCTCTTAAGGCACTAAGTAGCCCACGAGTAAATTCCTAGCTGGTGAGTGAGTGCCGAGGCGAGACGAGCGACCTGGCTGGGCAGAATGAGGTGACCCTCATCTGGGTTCCGGGTCACTCGGGGGTCAAAGGCAATGAAGAAGCTGACAGTCTCGCGAAGAGAGGGTCAGCAGAACCATTTATGGGACCAGAACCGGCTCTGGGCGTGACAAAGAGCACTCCCAGGGGAGCCATTAAGTCCTGGGTCAGACACCAACACAAGGTGTACTGGGCGGACTGTCCAGGGCTCAGACATGGGAAGTCAATAATTGACGGACTCAGTTCAAAGAGAGCTGTGGAGCTGCTAAATCTTAGCAGAGGACAGCTCAGAAACACAACAGGTCTCTTGACGGGACACATGGCCGTCAAGAAACACCTGCATTATAAGGGGCGGTTCGAAGGGGACATCGCATGCAGACTCTGCGGCGAGGGGAAGGAATCAGCCCAGCACATCTTGTGCGAGTGTAAAGCTCTGGACCGCAAAAGACAACTGATCTACGGTCAGTCTAGACCGGCGACAGAGCAATATAAAACTTCACCCTGCCAATCGCTGTGCAGACTAGTTCAAGGCACAGTGATTTTGGAATGGGTGGAGTAAGACTAAGGGTATGCACAATCAATCAAAGGTTGCAGTGCTATCGGGGCGGCAAGGCCGCGGACGAGCCCTGAGGGGAAAAAATGGAAACAAATGGAGGGAACAGGCCTGGAAATAAACTCGCGTTGTGTTATCACAGCTACTACAAATGAAACCAACGCAACAGTGACTACCGCAAAAGGTTGTCTTCGGGAAGGAGTACTATCCTCTGCTGTAGTCGCTCGTTATGGATAAACTTATGACTCGCTAAGTACCTAGGAAATACTTCCACCATCTTCCAAGTAGAAATATTTGCTATAAATCTCTGTGCACAAAAGTGATTACGAAGGAGACTCAAAAATAGAGTGATCTAAATTCTCAGGCAGTACCAAAGACTCTGAAATCTTTTAAGACCAAGTCTAAACTGACCTGAGACTGCAAAAAATCCTTGAAGCGACTGGACAACAAACTAACTTTGATGTGTGTAGCCAGGGCATCAAGGCATTGAAGGAAATGAGGAAGCAGATAGCCTTGCAAAAAGGGCACCAATAGCACCATTCAATGGTCCAGAGCCCTATGGCGCACCAAAAATATGCCATATAAGAAATGAACTTGATATTTGGGAGATGAACCAAATGCTGTCATACTGGAGGAATATGTCAGGCTTAAGGCAAGCAAAACGGTTCATCACCATATCAACCAAGAAGTCTGAATAGTTTCTTGAATTGGATAAGACGACTTTTCACAGGACACTCCACAGTTAGGTATCACCTTAGGAAGATGGGTAAGGTGGACAGTCAAAACTGCAAATTCTGCACTGAAGCAGCAGAAACAACAGAACATTTGCTATGTGACTACATGGCTCAGTTCTGCAAAAGGCTCAAATACCTTGGAGGTGTGACATTAACACCACAGGATATGGATAAAATAGCCCCAAAAGATACTAGACTATATGAAGTCCTTTTGTGTAACTATTAGGAAAGTGTCATGCACAAAAGACCCATCAGGGTTACAGCGCTGAGAGCCCAAAAGCCTAAACAACTCATTAAACAATCTACAATTATATAAAAAGGCAAACAACAAATGATAAAATAAAACATACCAAAAACCCCAACTATATTTAAGAACACGTTAAATACTTAGAAACAAAAACAGATATTGTACAAATAAAAACTAGACATATGTCAATAAATTATATATATATATATATATATATATATATATATATATATATATATATATATATATATATATATATATATATTTGTGTGTGTGTGTGTATATGTATATATAAAGAACCATATACAATTCTTGATTCACAAAAAACCAATAAATAGAATGGAAATTCAATACCAACAGATGAAATTTATCAAATAATATAGGTACTCTGAAGCTATTGATTAGCAGAATCTGTAGTCCTTTTTTTCCTCCCTCAGGGCTCGTCTGCGACTTCGCCGCCCCGAAAGCATTGCAGCCTTTGGATTATTGTGCATGCCCTTAGTCTTTTTACTCCACCCATTCCAAAATCACTGTGCCTTGAACTAGCCTGCACAGCGATTGGTAGGGTGATGTTTTATATTGCTCTGTCTCCGGTCTAGACTGACCGTAGATCAGTTGTCTTTTGCGGTCCAGAGCTTTACACTCGCACAAGATGTCCGGGGTCAGGTTCAATTTTTATATTATATATATATATATATATATATATATATATATATATATATATATATATATATATATATATATATATATATATATTCTTATCTAATGTCATGTATTCCATGGATACCTAGACCACGGATGTGATCATTCACGTTAATCAGGAATAACAGCCAACTTTCTTATTTACCAAGTTACAGAGTTGGTTAAATGGACAAAGTTGCTAAAATAACCCCATCTCTAATGTATTACCGCAAATGGCATTGCGCAACAAATGTCAATTTTTTCAAATTGAATCATAATGTCATTTTCTCAGGAATTTATTCCATCTCGACCGGTCGTCACGCTATTTCTTCTCTAACGTCATGTATTCCATGGTAACCAGACCACGGATGTGATCATTCACGGTAATGTAAATTTCCAAGTTACAGAGTCGGTTAAATGGACAAAGTTGCTAAAATAACCCTTCCCATCTCTAATGTATCATCGCAAATGGCATTGCGCAACAAATGTCAATTTTTTCAAATTGAATCATAATGTCATTTTCTCAGGAATTTATTCCATCTCGACCGGTCGTCACGCTATTTCTTCTCTAACGTCATGTATTCCATGGTAACCAGACCACGGATGTGATCATTCACGGTAATGTAAATTTCCAAGTTACAGAGTCGGTTAAATGGACAAAGTTGCTAAAATAACCCTTCCCATCTCTAATGTATCACCGCAAATGGCATTGCGCAACAAATGTCGGAGGTGTCGACATAACCTCAATTTTTTCAAATTGAATCATAATGACATTTTCTCAGAAATTTATTGCATCTCGACCGGTCTTTGCGGTCGTCACGCTATTCCTTCTCTAACATCATGAATTCCATGGTAACCAGACCACGGATGTGTTCCAGTCTCGAGTTATAGTGGCACATCTTCAAGAGAATCTAGAAGTGTGTTTTGGAAAAATTACAAATAATTTTCGCCATTCAGTCGATTCGGTAAAAAAACTGGACCAATTAGATAGCGATCAATAATACTGATCCACACATTTATTTTAACATCCGTTATAAATGTCGAGGAACTGCTGAATGCGGGTTTGCAACAGAATACTCATGGTAGTTATGTAAATTTCTAATACCTCTGCGGGTGAAACAAGTCTCATCAGTGAAAATAATTTTCTCTTGAACATTAATGTCTTGACTTAAAATGAACTGATAGAAAGTCACTCTCTTAACAAAATCTTGTGGTAACAATTCTTGCACTTTTTGGATATGATATAGGTAGTAGCGTGCATACAATAGAAGCATAAAAGCATTGCTTACCCTTGGGAAAATTACCATACAAAATTAAGTGAATTAAGATATCTTGTTTAAAAAAAATCTTAATTCCATATCCATATACTATACTTGTATTTTATTATACTATACTCTTCCGGGTCTTTTACAACTCTTAATATAATAATATATTAAAATTATGTATTATTTATTTTCACTTCTCGCCGCAGCCGGGTTCTGTTAAAAAGCATTAGATTGGAAATCAAAGACAGTCATTCACAGCTCTCTCATATGGTGTTATACGGAAACCAAAAGCAATGCTTATTCAAAGAATATTATGCATGTAGGTAGGTCGGCCGCCCTCGTGTCATCGTTGAAATCTCACAGTTCCTAAGATATCCTGGATGTCGTGTCGATAAGGTCAATATTGTTCAATATGAACTGCTATTTTGAACTTTTGCCACTTAATTGGCGCTTAATTAAACATTATTATGCATTCGCCACTTTTGCCAGTTGATGATTAGTTGCAATCGAGCTCATGCCATCCAAATAGTATTCAATTATTTATCTAGATCCTGGTATTCAGTGTTTTTTGTTTAGCATCCCTTGATTTTGAGACAGCTAAACCTTTGATTATACTGATTATAGACAATAGTTGATCTGTGGTTGTGCTTAAAAACAAAATTAAAAACAATATGAGTGTGTTGGTGTCAGTGTGTGATTGTGATTCTTATAATAATAACTGCATTCGGAAGTTAAAAACAACATTCACCATGTTAACTTATGACGAAAAACAGAGAGTGATTGAACTAGGCCGACCTATTCCAACTTTAAAATTAATGCAAGAATCTAAAAAAATTCGCGATATTTCAATAGTAAGTTTTACGATCATTATAAGTGGCTCTGTTGTGCACGTGACAACAAAATGTACTGTTGGGCATGTTTTATTATTTTCCAAAGAAAAAAATGTGTGGAATAGTACTGGCTACACAGACCTAAATAAATTTTTTAACGCCTACAAAAAACATAATCAATCAACACGCCATTTAAATGCTGCCCTTGCTTTACACAGTTTTGGCATAACACGTATAGAAAGTAGTCTTCCGACGCCCTCGTCGCGCAGGTGGCTAGGTGCCAGCCTGCTAAGCGAGAGGTCCCGGGTTCGATTCCCGGGCGAGCCAAGTTGACTCTGTCTGGAAAATTTAAAACAATATTGAATGATGGGAAAGAATGTGCTAATGGCCTAAGATGCCGCAGCCAATAAAATTAAATTAAAAAAAAAGTAGTCTTCCATGCCAATTTAGAGAAGAAATTGAAAGGCATAATGCAAAAGTAGATAGTAATAAAAATGTAATGCGAAGGCTTATTGATGTTACATGTTACTTGGCGAAAAAAGAGCTGCCGTTTCGTGCACATATAGAATCGGTAGAAAGTACAAGTCGTGGGAACTTTGTAGAATGCGTTAAGTTACTTGCAAATTATGACGGAATTTTGAGTGACCATTTTCAATTATCTGACCAAACCGAGGGCAGTTAAGTTTCTAACCGAATACAAAATGATTCAATAGCATAGAATTCAGCTGGAAATAGAGGAAACAAGGTATGTTGCTGTAATGATTGATGATCCCCAGACGTCAGTGGAAAAAACAACTTTGTGTCATTTTAAGATATTTTAACAGATCTAACGAAATTGTCGACCGTTTTGTTGGGTTTGTAGATGCGAGCTCTAATCGTACAGCTGAAGCTTTAACAAAAATTATTATCGATTTTTAAAGTACTATAAATGTGCAAAATTAATCACTCAAACTTACGACGGAGCCGCAGTTCTTTCATCTGAAAAAAATGGTGTTCAAAAGAAAGTTCGTGAAACTTGTCCAGATGCTTTGTATGTTTGGTGTAACGCTCATATTTTAAATCTAGTTCTGTCAAAGTCTTGCCAAAGAATTGTGGAAACTAAAAACTTTTTACGACTGTTAAAAACTTAGCAACATTTTTCCATATACGTACAAAGTGATTGGATTTATATAATAAATTCTATTAAAAAAAATCACCACGTGTTGTACTGCCTCGATGGGTTTATAATTCAAGAACAATAAATGTTATTTTTAATGAACTCAAAAATCTCCTTAATATTTTTATTGAAATTAACGAAAATCAAGCCAGTTGAGACGGATAAACTCTTTCAGCAGCTAGAATGTATGAATTTACTTTGAACGACTTTGAATTGAATTATTTTTTAGAAATTTTTAATGTTATATTTATGCGAACTGATATTCTTTTTAATATAATAGAGTCAAAAATTGTAGATATTGGTTATTGTATAAAAAAAATAGAGGAATTTAAAAACTTTATCGATAATCTTTACAATGACTTTGACAAAATTTATGGAAAAACGATAATCTTTTGCGGAGAGCCAAAAAAAAAGCGAAATATTAATGTGAAAGTACATTATAAACGAATATTTCGAGAAATATTGGACAATATAAAAATAGAAATTTCTGATCGATATAATGAAATTTGGCAGTTAGGTTTTTTTCGTCTTCTGGATCGGGACTCTTTTTCGAATTTCAAGTGTAATTTTCCTGAAGACATTTTTTTGGGACTGAAAACAAAATATAATGAAAGATTTGATTTTCACAGATTAAAAAACTAGTTGCTTTGTTTATATTCTTCAGCAGAATTTTTCGGACTTAATAGTTATGAAATTATTAGATTTTGCGAGAAGAACAGTATGTGCCACATTTGTACAGAACTAGTGAAATTAGCCAAACTTATTGTGACGATACCAGCTAGTAGCGCTTCTGCAGAACGATCTTTCTCGGGGTTGAAACGTAATAGCAAATTGAGTTATTAAAATTTAAAGCAGTTAATGAAAATTCGCTACCATAACGTACTTGCTGCTCCCGAATTTTTTTTCTGAGTTAAATTGTAGTGTTATTCTTGCCTGCAGTTAAATTTGAACCATTATTTAAATTTTTCCTTTTTTTTTCTCCTTTAAATATTTTAGAGTAATGTGTATTTGTATTTTTGTTTCTATAACGTCGGTTTATTTACGCGGTTATCTCCAATCACTGACGCCATGGAGCAGTTTTACCTCACTATCCTGGAAATTTTGCCGAACCCCTGCCTTTCTATAAGGAGGGTAGGGATTTTTAACGTGCCTAACATCGCATGCTACACGAGACCGACGGCTTAACGCAACCTCCGAAGTGCAGACATACAACTTGCTCAAACACGCCACAATCTCGGTTGATGTTAATTTACAGTATGTAGAGTGTATTTTTAACTGGGTATTGTAAAAACAAATTCTTCATCATTTATTAAGATTAAGATGTTATTAGCGCTTTAACCGGTACCGGTAACCTATATACGTCATACTTATTTTCATCTGTCTCTAGATTTAGATGGAGTATTGACCCAAAATATAAACAAACAGTACATTGAAATCAAATCTGTCATAAGTTAATAACATGCAAACAGTTGAAAATGGATTTTCCGTCAAATATACTGTGACTGTGACATATCCGTGCAACTCATATTAGGTATATTGATTAATTTTTCTGAAGAAATAAACAGCGGGTAGTAGGAAAATATAACCTTAAAAATCGATATCTTATCTGTCTCCCGTGTGGTAATTCTACGCCCTGTATATAGTACAAAATGGCGCGTTGACTATGACTTACCAGTTCTGGCACAACGGCAGTGAGTAGCTGACTTATCGGAATACCTTCGGGGTGGAAGGATGACATTTGGTGATAGATGTTTGAGACTTGAAGACATAATCTGCATAAAGGCATTTTGTTTTGTTGTAGTTACAGTTTGTATATTAAATTATCTGAGAATTCACTATTTGCTATTGAAGTCAATAAGCTTCAGTCTTAACACATATTTACTGCTTGCCACTTTGCTACGTATATGCGTATTTGTTGAAAAACTATCAACTTCACATCCACGAAATTAGGTGCATATACAAATTTTGACAAATGAAGTTGACAATTGACATTCCTAAGTAATGTCAAAGAAAGCGCAGATGTTTAGTTATTGAAACAGCGCAACCATAGAGAAATGTGTATGTCTATATCAGGGATTCGGGTTCAATTCCGGAATTGGCTAACGAGAAACTGACGTGTGACGTGGCCTACTAAAAAAAATTATTGGATCAAACACTAAGCATGCGTAGCCAAACTACCGTATTTGACAGTTAATACCTCGCGTAACTTGATGTAAGGAATATACAATGATAGAATATAAATTAATTCAACGTTTTAATTATGAAACATGTGGAATAAACACCAAAATGGTAGTTTGTTTCATGCATTTTAATATAGTGAAGTAGTACATAATATTTTTCATTTTTTCATTAAGAACAATAAAGTTTACTCCGAAGCAAACCTTGAAACCGATAACATTCGACAATACCAAAGTATGGAATTATTTACGGCTTATAAAATATCACCAAAAAATGTGTGTTTGTAAAATTTTAAATTAAAATAGAATAAAATCTAATTTTTGGTAAGGTTTAATTATCGCAGCCTACCAATCCAAATTATATGACCGGAATCGGAACAGTCACCGTAAATTCATGTTGGTAGACATAGGTGTCGTCAACAATAATAACTTCCCAGCGGAATATCAGAGACAACATAGTCGTTTCTCTATGATTAAGGTAAACGTAATTAATTATTAACATAAGAGAAAGGACTGGAAAAATAAACGATAATTTAAGCTCTATTGAAAACTAGATCTTTTGTTTAAATTAAAAGTTGAAGGCAATCAAGTGTTGACATTTTTTTCTTAAACAATTGGATCATTTATGTGAAAAATAGCACCAACTTAACAATAGATCAAATATTGGAAAGTATTTATTTGAACTAAACTAGTTTTTAAATCCCTTCAATGTACAAGGTTCAGTTGAGAAAAATGTATGAGCCATATAAACTTCTATTGGAATGTGTCATAGGATAATGGTATACCACAAGGTACCATTTTTCTTACTTTTCAAGTAAACCTTTTAGCGTATTTTCGTGCGGTCAAGGAATATACATACATACATACATATATATATATATATATATATATATATATATATATATATATATATATATATATATATATATATATATATATATATATATATATATATATATATATATATTGAAACTGACGCTGGATATGTTCTAGGGGCCTAGTTCGCGCTCATTTGATCAAATTATTCAAAAGTCAGGATCTCCTCATTAGTGAATTTTTTAAGAAAATTCACTGAAAACAAAAGACAATAAAAATATTTTGACTTCCGTTTCCACTTCCGCTTCGGTTCCGCTTCCGCAGGAATCAGATTTCACTTCCGCTCCAGCATCCGCTTCCGCTATGTACATTTCCGTTATATCCCTAATAATAGACAATTTGCATGAATTTTTCATTACATGAATTTAACATTTACCGAATAGTTTTTCATACATTGAACATCATTACATTTATGAAAATACCCAAAAAACATATATAGTGGACAGAAAAACAGGCTTAAAATTTTAAAAAATCGAATTATTATTATGTGACCGCGAACGTTCTGCTATTGGTCGTGACGTAGTTGGACAGTAAATAAGTATCGTGTTTACAATTGCCTTACGGTATGATAAGTATGGTCGCTTGTTTCTCAACATCGTGGTGAATTTTATTCGTTTATTGTGTTTCTTCTAGTTGCATAGTGTAAAGTGTGCGTAGTAAAATGGGAGACAAAGGTTTTTCACCGGGCGCAATCACATAATTTGCCAAGAATTGACTCATTTATTATTACATTCTTTGGTGAAAATCCAGACTTCATAAGTGCTGCAATAAAATGAGCAAAAGCTGCAATGTGTAAATAATTAGTCAATGCTAGTTGAACACATGTTTAGCCAAGTATATAATGTACTTATTCATGTCATTTGTAATATATTTTGCTTTGAATGAAGTCAATGTGACATGACAACAACATAACCTCAAATCTACCATATGTTTTTGATAGAACAATGTTGTCTGAAGTAATTACAGATAATTAACGGAAACAAACCCAAAAATTTCGTTAATTGATTACCATTATTTTTTCCGGTGGCTAATAGAATGTAAAGTTAATACTTAATATGTACAGATAAACATACCTTGACCAGATGGAAATTACAACCCAACTTAATAACGTATGATAAGAGTTTTAACCTTATATCACCAATATTAATTGTGAAAATGAGGGGGTACTTACATTAAAATAGCCTTCACAACAGTATAAGCCGCGTTCTCAGATAACTGTGGATTTTTCCTTTCATCTCGCTTTATCACTTTGCACTAATGCTTTATAATTTGAGCAACTTTTAGAGCAATAAAAAATAATGCTGCAAGTTCATCATAACTTCCACATAGCTGTGATAATTTACCCGCCTCAGAAAGACATTTTCATGAAATGAATTTAGGATCCATGACTTGACCACAAAGAAAATATTCGTATCCCTGTACCCATCAACTTCTTAAACGATATATTGGCGTTTGACATGCAGATTACTTTGAATGCAGTCACCACCACCCCCACTCCCCTGAGGCGATGTTACCCAAAAACAATTCTAAGCGTTCCTTTCTCCGCTGCTAACTGGATGCCAAATTTGATTGATATCTCAATTCGTTCCAAAGTTATTGCGCCTACTAACAGACAGACGTAGAGGCCGACAGACGCACAGACAAAAAATTTCGTTCCAGAATCAAGTTTTCTATATGTTTTGAAACTATTTACGCCGTTTTATCAACAAAAAAATCGAAATTTCTGTCGCCGATATTCCACCCTCACACAATCAACCCCTAATTTCATTTCAGCACAGACTACGAGATGGTTGATGGAATTGAAAGTTTTCTAATAAACAAACCCTAAACCGTGATATTACTCGAGTTTTAACGAAAAAATGGCGATTTTCACCAAATCTCGCCTCATTCATCCCCTACCCCCTGGAGAGATTTTGCCCAAAAACAATCCGAACCATTTGTTTGTCGGATGCTAACTGTATACCAAATTTGAAGATGATACCTCAATTCGTTCTAAAGTTATCGTGGATACAAATCGACAGACACACAGACCGACAGACCAAAAATGTTTCTTTCCCAAATCATGTTTTGTATATGTTTTGACAATTTTCAAGGTTAAAGCGAACAAAAAATTTGAAAATTTTATCGCCGATGCCACCTCCAAACGTATTGGCGATGTGGATGTAATAGTTTTGCTAGAGTTTTTATAGTCTTGTTTTGTACACATTGGTATTATACAGTATTTATATAAGCTTTATTTTCGATATTATCAAATAAAATCAGGTGGAGAAGCAAATATTCAATCAATAACTTGCAACACAGGATGTAAACACAGAGAAGCAAGTTCAGTGTTGACTATTGTACTGTCCCGTGACGTCACAGTTCATGTCGACGAAATATAGGTGTCTGAAATCAATTATGAAATTCGCATTTTCAAATATTTTATTGCATCGTTATTTTTGTAGTACCTATGTGAAATGAAAAAAATATTAAAAATCATCTTTGTGGAACGTCTATCAGATGTGATAAGAAAAAAACACGCAAATTGTCTATTATGCACGTTGAACATGATACTCTTCGACTGGGAATTAAATTCCTTTCTGGTATTTTTTACCTCCCTCAATTTATTTTAATAAGAAATATACTGAAAATGCACAGGACGATACACTTACAAAGAAATACGCATTTTTAACTGCAAAACACAGTATGCAAGTTGCTACGGTGAACGACACGTTGCCAATGTCTTTTGTACAACATCGGGTGTCGAATGCGGTTACTTCCAAGAAAGTGACGCCGGGGTCTTCTTGGATTTTTGTCTCAACAAATGTCGTTCCGATTGTATATTTGCAAAATACACATACAGGGTGTGGCGCCAAGACCTTTAGTTAGCCGTTTCCCAATAACTACCCCGATTTGAACTTTGAAAATTTACACACATACGATTGATACAAACTCCAGTTCAGGGAAAATAGTTTACTTTATGTCAGACTTCTGGTTTAACCGGAAGTGCCCAAAATTTGCTTATTTTAAATACAACATGGTAATTTTCATTAGATTTTCGAATTCTACATTGAATTTGAGACAAATTATTACAAATATACCATATGTGAAAAATCAACCCTTTTCGAAATTTTTCGATTTTATTGAAAATTCTCGCGAAAATCAAGGTAACGTTGCACGTTATCTCTCTGTGAAAATACAACTGAGAAGACTCAGTTTTTGTACAGATGACAGTCAGATTGGCACCTAAACGACACGTTTGATAGCGTTTCTTTTAAATGTACAGGGTGATGAGAATTAGCCGTGCCATTTGGTAAAATTGAAACCACAATAACTCGCTTATTTCAAATGGAACACCCTATATTTTATTAGCTAGTTCGGTTCGCATCCGGTTTCCCTATACCCAAATTCCACCGTTTCCCGAATATTTAAATTTCATTGGATTTACTTAATTCAAATTGTCACAATATAGATTTAAAGCAGGCTTTGGAACTTAGTAATAAATTTGGTGGGCCTTCTCGCGCAAAAAAAGAACACTTCATATTTGCATCCAAATCGCTGCATTTCCCTCATTTAGTTCTGTTAAATCAATGTGTTGTCAACCGACTTGTAAAATCAAAATACAACTCATCAAGGTAGGTCGTTATTTATTATAAATGAGTACAGAACTAATAGCTAGTGGAAAACTAAAACACAAAAACATATAAAAAATTGTGGTACTTATAACAAATGCTCTAAATTACCCCCACTGACATGAAGGAATTTTGTTATTCGCTTCATAATGTTATCGTTCGTAGCCTTTCTGATTTGTCTCTTCATGTCCCCTGTGGGTCCGGGAACTAACTAAAAGAATAGGCCCATGGTAACTTCTGCCGGTCGTAAGAGGCGACTAATCGGATTCAAGCAGGTTGTAGTGGACTTTTCCTTTACGTGATAGCAAAGGATATTTTCACGCCCGAGGAGGTACCACCCCATGCATCAAGGCGCCGGTGAAGTCCCAACGGATGTTTTCGGTTCTGGTGTGTGAGTCGGTTTCCTTTATAAGCAAAAAAGATGATGGCTTCTCCTTGTACAAAAGATTCTGAATTCAGTGAATTGAAGGCACGTAAAACTCTACCTACCATGTCTTCTCTTGTGGTGGCAGGTTCGTGGTAAACTTTATTTTTGATGTAGCCCCAGATGCTTGCATCCAGAGGCGTTAAGTCAGGGGACCGTGGTGGCCATCTACATGGGCCGTTATTGGCAATCCACTTGTCTTCACAATCTTGGTGCAAAAAATCATGAGCTAAACGAAAATTGTGGGGCGGTGCTCCGTCTAGCTGATACCAGCTTGTTCTAGCTTCTTCTCAACTTCATTTGTTGAGAGACACTAGAATCACTTCGTGGAAATATCATTATAACTCACACCAATGAGATTTTCATTGTATATTTTAATCCCAAATATCTTATCGTTCTTCAGTGCACAAAACACATTGAATGACCACCTATCTTGGAAATAGTTGATCCTGGTAATATGGCGATTCTCATCTGACCAGAAGTGACTATTGTGGCGCTTGTGCATGCCATTTTTTTGAGAACTTCGCCTAATCACACCAAATAATTCTCTTGCAGAAATTCTCATCTTCTTGTGTTTTCAATAGCAACCATTCACAGAACTCAACACGTCTAGGAAGATCGTTTAGTTGCAAACCATGTGGTGGTAAGAAAAAGGTCTCCAATTATGCTTTTTCGAAATTCGTTCTCGTTGACAAGCGTAAGTCTTTTTCGTAATCTCCGATGGATGCCTTGGCGTCAGCAACAAAAAATGCCAATACGTTCACTTCGTTTACCTCGTAATCGACGAGTGGCTTACGCTTCTGTACTTTTGGACGAAAACCTCGATGCTGTGCAATTTTTGCAGCAACCTCTTTATCATGTCTTGGCTGGGTTTCGGCTTATTCGGGCACATTTCTGCAAATTCACGACATCTTCGGCCCACAAGTTGTTGGCATTCACCATAGATAATTAGAAGCTCCAAAAAATAGTCGTTTGTGTACTGCAAATTTCGTCATTCTTGCACCGCATTGACTGATATAGTATCTCGATTTTTATGACAATAAGCTTAGCTTGACGTTCTTTTGACATGTAGACGTCAACAAGCATATTAGAAAGTTCCAAAGCCTACTTAAAATCTATTGTGACAATTTGAATAAAGTGAATCCAATAAAATTGAAATATTAGGGAAACGGTGGTATTTGGGTATAGGGAATATACGTGTATATTTAAAAGAAACGCTATCAAACGTGTCGTTTAGGTGCCAATCTGAGTGTCATCTGTACAAAAACTGAGTCTTCTTAGTTGTATTTATTTCCACAAAGAGATAGCGTGCAACATTCACCTTGGTTTTCACGAGAATTTTCAAAAAAATCGAAAAAATTCGAAAACGGTTGATTTCTTACATATGGTTTATTAGCAATAATTTATCTCAAATCCAATGTAGAATTCGAAAATATAATGAAAATCACCGTGTTGTATTTAAAATAAGCAAGTTAATGGTCACTTCCGGTTAAACCGGAAGTCTGACATAAAGTAAACTATTTTCACTGAACTGGAATTTGACTCAAACGTATGTGTGTACATTTTCAAATTTCAAGTCAGAGTAGTTATTGAGAAACGGCTAACTAAAGGTCTTGGCGCCACAGCCTGTAGATAAATAAATAAATTACACTGGATATGTACAACAGAAATAATGAGGCAGTTATGTCATAATAATTAATTTATTTTTAACATAACTTAAAAGCATTATCAAGCATAATTTTACAATATTTACAATCATACATAAAAATTCATATTAATAAATAAAAAACCTGATGCATTATAGTATATAAAACAAACAAATAAGTATCTGTTTCAGTAACATTTTTTATTGTCTATTCGGAGAATACCAAGATTTATTCTTAGCTTATTGTTATTTTAATAATTCAATATTTTATAATAATTATTATTATCTATCTGGAGATGTTTTTCAATATTTATTAATAAAATTTTAGGCTTTATTATTAATCTTTATGACTAAACTATTCTTGGAAGAGGCAACAGTAGATATCAAAATTTAATAAAGTCTTATTCTAAGATATAAAATCTGACTTCTAACATTCAAATTGCAGCCATGAGAAAAGATAGGAAATGCTCGAACTTGGGATTGTGTACCACTGGAGTCGCTGGAGAAAAAAAATTCTTCAGATATATTATTATTTAGATTGTTAATATTATTGTTATTATTATTATCGTGTATTAAGTAGCGCAAAAATGCAAGAACAAATGATACAAGCTGACACAGTAGAGATATTGGTACATTTTAAGTACACATACAACAGTGTTTAGAAAGAGCCTCGGTTTTTTTTCCTCAGGGCTCGTCCGCGGCCTTGCCGCCCCGATAGCACTGCAAAAGAGCCTCGGTGGTTCAGTGGTAAAAACGCGTGCCTCTGAACCGAAGGGTACTGGGTTCAACTCACAGGGTCCTCCTTTCACTTTTTCAGTGCATACTGTAAAATTAACATTAACCGAGGTTGTGGCATTGTATTTGAGAAAGTTGAATGTCTTCATGTTCCGCCCTCTGGAGGGGGCGTAAAGCCGTCGGTCCCGTGTCCATGCGATGTTGGGCACGTTAAAGATCTTGACCCTCCTTACAGAAAGGCAGGGGTTTGGCAAAATTTCCAGGATAGTGAGGTAAAACTACTCCCTGGCCTCGGAGACTGGCCATAGTCGCGGAAATAGACCAACGTTAGAGAATTTTTTGAATGTATTATTTTTGTAGCAACCTCTTCATTTCTGAAAATATGCAAATTTGGCGTCGACTTTCTTAGAACACTTTTGTCAGTGATCTCAAAACCAAGTTACAACGTTTCATTTTTTTATTTATTTTTCAAGTGGGAGTTATGTTGGACTTGAATTTCATTATGTTGGACCTCTTTTCTTTTATGTGTCTGAAGTAAAAGATTACCGACTCACATAAACTTTTGATTAAATTCAACCCTTTTATCACCCTTTAATATAATAGGGTTGTAACTTAGACAAAAACTATAGAAGAAGATTAGGAGTTTCAGGAAAAGTAAAAAAAAGAAGAAAACATTGTAATAGGAATATTCTGAAAAAACAGTCTTCACAAAGTTCCATCAAAAAATGCGCCATCTGGTGGCAAGAATAAGAAAATTAAAAATACTTTCTGAATTCTACTTGAAAAAGCCTTTTGAATGTTTTTTCCGAAGCTTCAGTTACCATAGTTACCGAGATATCAACATCGCTCACCTATAATGAATCATCCTGTATATCTCAGCTCCGATGGACTTCTGAAATCATTTTTCACTACTTTACATAATTATATTATATGAGGTACTATCAAAGCATGCTAGTTTTATTTGTGGCTGATAAAAAGTAATCATCCCAGAACCCAATCTAAAATGCCACACCCCCTTTAACAAAAAATTGTTTTTTCAATACTATGAAGATTTTCTAGTGTGACTTCGGTGGATATTTAAAAACTGATAAATTGGCATTCATAGATTTAAGAATTGAACTAATTAGGCCTTTAAAAACACACAACATATCAAAGAAAAGGCAATTATATATCATCCCCATATGGTTCTTATTAGTTTTAACAAAAGAGCAACATTTACAAATTAGATAATTTTATTGAGCTTGGAAGTTTTGTATCAAAAATGTTATCACACAAAACGATTGCATTTCTAACGAAATTCAAAAAAAGCCTGGACGCAGCAAGTGCGTTATGGTAGTGAATTTTCATAAAAATGATCTGACACAAAATATTTTGTTATAACTTTTTTTCGTGTAACATAGAAATCTAAATTTTGGTGTATAGTTTACTTTTTATATCGTAAACCTACCTACCAAATTTGGTTATCATGGCTTTTTTATTTTTTGATATAAAAATTTTTTTCGAATGAAAACTTAAAATTTTTCCGGAAAACCTCGTCCGATTTTCCTGATTAACGAACTTATCCGAGCAATTTACAAAAGGAAAGTACATGCCACATTTTATCAAAATCGGCTAATTCTTTTTTGAGATAAAAATTTTTTTCGAATGAAAACTCAAAATTTTCCCGGGAAACCTCGTCCGATTTTCCTGACTAACGAACCTATCCAAGCCATTTATAAAAGGAAGGTACATGCCAAATTTTATCAAACTCGGCCGATTATTTTTTTGAGTTATCGGTGTGATATATATATATATATATATATATATATATATATATATATATATATATATATATATATATATATATATATATATATATATATATATATATATATATATATATATATATATATATATATATATATATATATATATATATATATATATATATATACAGTTTCAATTTTTATATGTTTATATTATATATATATATATATATATATATATATATATATATATATATATATATATATATATATAATATAAACATATAAAAATTGAAACTGACCCCGGATATGGGTTCTAGGGGTCCTAGTTCGCGCTCATTTGCAAAAAATTTAACCGCCACGCCACAGTGTCCCGGAACCCACACTAGTTGTACCTCCTTTGTCCTGGCTAGTCCTCTGAGGGCGTCAACGCACTCCTGAAGCAGTGTTGACCTGATTCTGGCCGCGCAGACTGCCCGTAGGACTGCCTGGCTATCCGAGCAGATGTACACACATTTCTCGGGACTCCTCTTCACATCCTGTCTGTTGGCCACAGACAGGATAGCGTACACCTCTGTTTCGAAAGTTTTTATGCAAGAGGTAACAGGAAACTACTGCATTGCAGATAGCAAGCAAGGCAGACAGAGACGTGATTGCGACGACGTGATTCTGAAAGCATAGTGAGAGATAAATGTATTTATTTTCATATACAGGGTTCGTCCACAGATCGGTCCATAACTTGAGAACCGGTCAAGATAGACAAATAATTCCACGTGCACTAACCAAAATCATCATCAACTATACAGGGGAGCCAAAATTATCGAAAACCGATAAAACTTTCTTATTTTGAATGACATCTATTTTGAATTTCATATACGAATTCTGAATTAAAGTTTGCCAACAAAACACCCTAGTTGTCTTAACTTATCTGTCATAGTTCTGTTGGGAATTCATCTAACCAGCAACAGGCAGTTGACAGTTTTGCTTCTTATTTTGCAGGATGTTCTGGTTCCACCTCCACCTCATCACCTACAGTCGCCAGCCTGGCTTCGGGCGACATCACAATGTTTTTTGTTGATGACTTTACAGATGATGAAATTATTACAGCTGCTAAGAGAATTAAGGCCAACATGTCCTGTGGACCTGATCTAGTTCCTGGCTTCTTGGTGCGCGACTGTTTATATGCTTTCTTGACTCCACTTAAGAAAATTTTTAAACTGATTCTTAGATCTGGAACATTCCCCGCGATTTGGAAGCTGTCATGGTGGTGGTGATCCATCAAACTATCAACCAATAGCCATACTATGTGTCTTCTGTAAGATTTTCGAGGCCTGCCTTTTTCAGCGAATACTGTTTCACATCAAAAACAGACTCTCTATTTCTCAGCATGGTTTCATTCCAGGGAGATCGACTGTAACGAATTTAGTTGATGTTACACAGTTCATTGCGTCCGCTCTCGACCGCTCTTCACAGGTTGATGTTGTGTATATTGATCTATCTAAGGTCTTCGATTGTCTAAATCACTCTGTTCTGATCGGCAGGATGAGGGCTATCGGATTCTCCGAGGACTTGCTTGGCTTATTCAGATCTTACCTGGATGGAAGGAGGCAATTTGTTGATGTTGGGGGCTTCAAATCTAACACCTATCAGATAACTTCGGGAGCGCCGCAGGGTTCCATACTCGGTCCATTACTGTTTAATATATTTACTGACCCAGTTAAACATGTTTTACATGTTCCTTTTTTAATGTATGCAGATGACACCCGCCCAACACCAATCTTTTTTGACCAGGCTTTCAGAGGGGTAAATTGTGGTTGATTGTGTGTCAATAGAGAGGGCCTTATTTACATAAAGGTTTCCCTAGATAAATCAAATCAATATAGAAAACGATTTTTTTGGTGAAAATTCGCTAATAAAATCGGTAAAAATATTTCCCATGTTAAATTAAATTGCAAAAATCACCGTAATTGGTTAAGCAATAAATCAGGTAAAACAAAACAAACACTTTAAGGTTCAAGAAGTAAAACATATAAAATCGCTACATAGGGAAAATGTTTGTTTCAATGGTTAAGAAATTAGACACACTTTTACGTAAAAATGCCGGGTGCGTGAATTCGAGGTCATCTAGGTTCCAAAAATAAATAAATTAGGGAATTAAGGACATGAATCGTTGGACAGTTCTTAAGAGCGGAGGCGAAGAGCGGGTATTGCATATTGGTTTCCAGGAAAAATTTATGGGTGACATTTTAGAGAAGTTGTTTGAATACCAGTAAATTTCCAAGTGTAAATAGTGCGAGAAAAATTACAGCCACAGAGGAAAACGGAGCCAGAGGGCGAAAACAGATTGATTAAGATTTTATATTTTCTTGACATACTGTGAGCTAGGTTTTTATTTGAACGGTCAAGTTTTACTTCAGATAATAAAAAAAGTCGACACACTGCTTACATCTAATCTTATAAGTTATTGTTATACAGAGTGGCGCATTGAAAACGAAATAGACCGATTTGCGTCCAGAGAATATATTTTTTTTAAGAAACGCTGAAACACGTCAGTTTTAATATTGAGGGGGACATGTTTTGACATAAAACTCAACTTTGTCACATCAACCCCTTAAGGGTGGTGATAACAACCCTTATATTTTTAATAGGGAACATGGGTCAAGTGTTACATCATTTGAAAGCTCTTTCTTTTCTGAATTCAGCACACTAATTTTTTGGGAAGTTTTATCAACTCGTTTAAAAATTATTCACAGTTGGAGTTGCAAGAACGTATTTCATTTATTGTGATAAGAAATGCACTAATTAGTCAATTTTTCGTTAAAAAAACTAAAAAACAAAACCAAACGTTCAAAAAGGTTTATTCAGTTAAGTAAGTGTCCAAATTGTTGACCACCAGCTTCCATACAAAAGTACAAATTTTGTTCAAAACGAGCTCTGACATTCTGGAGCATTTGTGGAGTTATTAGACGGAATTCTTCAACAATGCGTCGTCGTAATTCTTCCAGAGACTCCGGTTCTGTTGCATAAATTCTACTCTTTAAATGGCCCCATAGAAATAAGTCTAAAGGAGTTAAATCCGGTGATCTAGGGGGCCACTCAATAACACCTCTACGCCTAATCCATTGTCATGGAAACTCTCTGTTCAAAAACTCCCTAACACGTTGTGAAAAATACGGAGGAGCTCCATCTTGTTGAAACACTAATTGATTTTCTTGATAGCGACCATCATTTTGAACTATGTCAATTAGTAGAGGGTAAACGATATCTTCTAGTAACTCCAAATACGTTTCGCCACTCAAATTGCCATCAAGAAAAATTGGTCCGATTAAACAGTCTCCAAAAATGCCAATCCAGACATTCAATTTCTGTGGAGTTTGAGTGTGGACTTCGTGAACATTTCTTGGATTATTATCTGCCCAATAACGACAATTATGACGTTTGACTGTAGAGTTTAAAACGTACACTCGTCTGAAAAACAGATATCAGCTATTCGTGCAGTCATAACTTCACAAAACTCCAGCCGCCAAACAAAATCATCTTTATTCAGTTGTCGTACAAGATGAATTTTATACTTGTGAAATTTATGATGCTTCAATATTCGCTGAATAGTTCTTCTTTTGACGTCTGAAACAGTGGCCAATTTTCTCGTGCTCAAAGTTGGGTCTGCAGCAATTTGTCCTAAAACTTCAATCTCAGTAGTTTTATTTCTAACTGGAAATTCACGTTCAGGATCCCGTTTTTTGTTGGCTACTGAACCACTTTGTCGAAACTTTGAAACTAACTCCAAAATGTATTTTCTGTTAACATGACTGTTCGGATGTTGTTGACGGTTGGCACAGTCATCGTTTTTGAAAAAAAGAGTAATTATTTCAACTCTTTCTTCTACAGAATACACCATTGATTAATTTTCGGTAGTACTATCAAGTATCAAACCGACCGATAAACTGAAATAATAAACAGCATTTCTCTCATTCCGATAAGAAATGTTCTGATAGTCAATTTTTTGTTTACAAACCAACAAAACATTGACTATCAGCACATTTCTTATCGGAATGAGTGCGTTTTTGCATCTTCAACTGTGAATAATTTTTAAACGAGTTGATAAAACTTCCAAAAACATTAGTGGGCTGAATTCAGAAAAGAAAGAGCTTACAAGTGATGTAACACTCGACCCATGTTCCCTATTTAAAATATTAGGGTTGTTATCACCACCCGTAAGGGGTTGATATGATAAAGTTGAGTATTGTGTTAAAACATGTTTCCCTCAATATTAAAATTGATGTGTTTCAGCGTTTCTTAAAAAAAATTCTCCGGACGCAAATCGGTCTGTTTTGTTTTCAATGCGCCAGCCTAATAATATTTATCTAGAGGAAACACTAATCCCCAATACAAGTATAGGAGAAAGTAGGTAGGATTTTATGCTGTTTTGTCAGCTATAAATTGTTTGTTGGGTTGTTTAGGTATCGAGTAAATTTTATTTTTATTTAGAAAGTGTTGAGAGCAAACTCTAGCATCGGCCGTAACAGTAGGATTTTAAAACGGTTTTTATAATTATTAAAGTTTGTCTTAACAAACATTTTTGTCAATTAGTGGTAACAATTAAAGTCTCTCTTTACAAAGATTTTTATCAATTTGTGGTAACAAACGCTGCCATTTTAGTAAATAAAACGTGATTTAAACACTTCAGAATTGTTGAGTTTCTTTAAATCACTATAAGATACACAGTCGCTTGTTTTTAAAATCTCAGGTTTGATAATGTTGATGTTAATGTTAAATGGTTTTGAGTTTTAAATTAAAAAAAAAATAGTAATTTACAGGAAATTGTGGTTGTTCAATCTTGACTACAGATATATTTCTTGCAAATTTCTCCACATTTTAATAAGTCTAAAGTTGAGACAGGATATTTTAAATAAATAGATGCAACATTTTGAACAAAAGTTTTGCTTAAAAAAAATAGTACAGCTTCCTGCAAAAACACCACTTTTTCTCACTTTAATTGTATTTGATTATAACATCAAGGCTGCTGTCATCAACCTATTCATTTAGTTTGATTCGCTCCATTGAAAATTAGTTGTGTTTTGCTGATTGCAGTTAAATATTATTAAAAACAAGGAACAGAATGTATTGACGTTATATACAGGTTGTATTAGATATCGTGTCCCCCCCTACCTCAGTTATTTTTGGAATTCCAAAAATAATTTCTAGCAAACTTACTTATCTTTGTCCGTAGATTCCAAATTTTATGATCACAAAAGCAAAGTAATTATAAATAACAGAGATATTGACTGAACTTGCCTTTTAAAAATTGAACACCATGTATATTTTTCCACCATCAGAAAGAGGACGAAATTTTAAACAGACTTCATGTATCAGGTTGACAACATGTTACCACATAGCAAAAAAATAAACATTAGAGTGTGGATAATTTAAATTTTTAAGCAGGCTTTGCAAACTAAAACTTAACCAAAATAAATTAACAAAAATAACGGGACGAGCAAGTGCATGATGGTAGTGAATTTTCATTAAATGAAACAAATCTGCATAACTCAATTTTCTATAAACCTAGAAAGTTGAGTTTTGGTACGTAGTAAGGTATTTATGATGGTAACCTACCAACCAAATTTCATCAAAATAACGTTGTTATTTTTTGCATTTTTTTTTTCGCAAAAAAATATATATTTTTAGTAAAACTAGCCTGATAGGGGTGGCTAACGAAACATCTAAGCCATTAATAAAAGAAAGATTATTGTAGAGTTTTATCAATATATATATATATATATATATATATATATATATATATATATATATATATATATATATATATATATATATTAATTTCAACAACACACCACGAGGGCTTACAGCCTAAATACTATCGTACCGTGGGTGTTGACAAGGAGGAAAGAGGCAACTTGTTAATTCTGGACGTGAAGGTTTGGAGGTTCGGAGGAGAAGGAAAAACATGTGCCGGCAAGGAATTCCACAACTTGGAAGTCCTCGGGACAAAAGAGCGGGCATAACAATATGTTCTATGTCTGGTGACCTGGACAGTAAAAGGGTGCATTCGCTCTGTTCCCCTGGTAGATCTGTTGGGGGCAGCAGGTGGGGGAACTATGGAGGAAAGCTCCTCTGAGCAATGCCCTTGCAGATATCTATAAAATAGAGAGAGGTCACCAACGGCACGTCGGTGGGCAAGGGATGGCAGCCTTTGGGTGAGGGTAGGGTCACCGATGAGACGTATAGCTCTCTTTTGAATGGAGTCCAGGATAGCGAGTGTAGAAGCGGCAGCTGCACCCCAGATGTGGAAGCAGTATTCGAGGTTTGGCCTTATTTGTGAAGTATATAAAGTATAGAGATTAGCTGGTGAAAAGTATTTGCGAGCCCGGAAGAGGAAACCTAATTTCTTAGCAGCCGCTTCTGCAATTGATGTGACATGTTGGTGCCAATTAAGATTTCGATCCACACAAATGCCAACAAGAGAAAAGGACTCATTACTTTGAATAACTTGGTTGTTCATTGTGATGGGTCTAGGGCTGGTGTATCTATTATGAGAAAGAAAGCAAGACTGAGATTTGGTGGGGTTGAATTGTCCAAGATTTCTACTTCCCCAGTCTAATATTTTTTGGAGATCCACGGAGACAGAATCCTCCATGAGTCAGCGATCCTCATTTAATTAGGCTAAAGAGACAGGCTTAGAATATTGTATATTTGAGTGGAGGGTGCTGTCGTCCGCGTAACTGTGAACTGGGTTGGATGTGCTACAGAGGAGGTCATTGATGTGGAGAAGAAACAAAGTAGGGGCTAAAGCTGAACCTTGAGGAACTCTATTGTAAGATATCTGAAATAGACGAGTCAGGACAGGAGCAAGTTCTGGTGCACATTTTTTGAGAACAATTGCTGGGATCTCGTCAAGGCCAGAGGCTTTCCTGGTATTAAGAGAAGAGAGCATCTTTCGTACCTTTTTAGTTTTGAAAATGATATCCGTCATTTTATGCGTGACATTGGGGACTGTTGGTGGTTGAACACTTGGAGGTGGGTTGAGAGTAGAATTGCTGGCGAACAACAAAGCAAAAAGTTCAGCCTTGCCCAGGGCGGTAGAAACAATTTCATCCCATGAGACAAGAGGTGGGAACGTGCTTTTGCAGAAATTATTCCCAATAGATTTAGCAAATATATATAAACATATCAAAATTCAATTGGACCTTGGTTTCAGGTTCTAGGGCCCAATTTCGCGCTCAATTGAAAAAAATTTGCAACATCTTACCACCGATACCTCTCTATTAGCGATTTTTTGAAAATAAAAACAATCAATATGGAGTTGCCACAAGTTAGTGTGCAGTTTTATAATGATTTTCCGTTTATTGGTACCTAATTACTGGATTAGAACTAAAATATTGTAGGAAACACGTCGTTAATAATATCAATACCTTATTAACAAATTTATTGTGGTAGATAATTGATTACACAAATTAAGACGATTAAATAAACTATTCGTCTATGGCGAACTTCGGCAAAATGCTGATGGAGGGCTTAATTTATTTACTATGAGATTCCCAGATAGGAGAAGACCTTCGAGAAGAAGATTCCAAAGGCTATGAAATTATATGAATCTTTCAATAAATTTTATTTACCCAGTACCATAACGAGTAAAGAGGAAATTGAATCAAATGTTTTGTTGTTTTATTAATCAAAATCCATCAGTGTCCATATGAGAATTGCCAATGTATTTGTGTGTGTGTGTTGTCTTCTTTCATGGCTGCGGTCGTCAGACCATTCGCACATTTCTCCAATGTATTTTGACACATCACATGCTACTATTGATCGCACACTTTAAAAACACAAGTTACACACATACTGATATTATCTAACCCACTATTTACACAATGGTGACCATTTACGAAAAATTAAATTTTGCAAACAGGTTATAATGAAAACACAAGAAAATAACTTCTTGAATAAAATTGTATGGTTAGACAAATCAAAACTTACAATGAACGGAACATTTAATATAACCACAAGACATAAATATGCAGGATAAAATCAGCATATCAATAGAAAAGAAATTGCCAGGTCTGCTAGGCTACTGCTTGTTTGAATTAAAATGGAAGCATGTATTTTGAATTTATTAATAATGTACTAGAGGAAAATTATGTAGACAGTCGTCTGGTGACAATGCGAGAAACCCCTCTCCAGTAAGACAGAGCTTCTCCACATAATATTAGACCTGCAGAGATTGAACTTGACCGAATTTTTGACGACAGATGGATAGCAACAAACAGGCCAATTCCTTGGCCACCTCGACCTCCCGACTTAACCCTGTTGTATTCTTTTATGGGGTTACATCAAGAAGTTGGTGTACAGATATGAATCAACGACACCTGAAAACATGAAAGAATCCGTGAATGGTGTAGAATTTTAAGTAACAAGTCATAAGAGTAGGGACATGCATGGAAGAGAACAGGAACATCTTTCAACATTTAAAAAAGAGCCTCAGTGGTTCAGAAGTAAGAACGTGTGCCTCTTAACCGAAGGGTACTGGGTTTGATCCTAGGGTACTCTTTTCACTTTTTCAGTACATACTGTACAATTAACATCCACCGAGGTTCTGGCATTGTATTTGAGCAAGTTGAAAGTCTGCACGTTCCGCCCTTCGGAGGGGGCGTAAAGCCGTCGGTCCCGTGTCCATGCGATGTTGGGCACGTTAAAGATCCTTACCCTCCTTACAGAAAGGCAGGGGCTCGGTAAAATTTCCAGGATGGTGAGGTGAAACTGCTCCCTGGCGTCGGTGATGGCCATAGTTGTGGAAATAGGCCGACGTTAAAGAAATAAAACACACACAACATTTATAAAATTCTTAATTGTTGTTTTGATCAATTTTCCTATTGTTATTGCCATTTTTGTTTCTGGGATAATAATAATTATAGTGATTTGACAGAGTCTACTTGAAAATTTCATTAATCCTCAATTTGACATTTATTTCTTTACAGAGTGGAAAATTACTGTCAGACGTGATACATACTATATTTTTTGTCTAATATTTCATTCTCTTTCTAATAGTGTAAAAACAAACCCTATACTATTAAAAAAAATAATGCGAATTTAACCAATATCTGTGCGTTTTTTTTTTAGCAAAAACTTGGAATCCAAGTTATTTTCCGAATCCCAAAACTAAGTGAGATAAGAAGGGGTGGACACATTAGCTGATACAGCTTATATATATATATATATATATATATATATATATATATATATATATATATATATATATATATATATATATATATATATATATATATATAATAAATAGATATTTTTAAAATTAAACATTAAATTAATTAGCTCTCTGGCAACTTATCACTTTCATTTTTTGATTCTAATATAAAGTTATTCAACCAGCTTAAATAATTTTCTCGAATATTTGCTGTTAGTTTTAGCAACTGGCAGTTAAATATTATTAAAAGAAAAAAGGAAAATAAATGTTTAGGGTTTTAACGAGCTTTTCAAAACATAATCTTAGCTTTAAATTTTTTCTAGCAAACTTAATGATTTAGTTTAACCTTTTCCTTTTGGCTGTTTGCATTTAAGCAGTTGGTGTCTACTGCTTTGGTTCTTTAATAATAATTATTATTATTGTCTTCTGTATAACAACCGACACAGAGCAGGTTCCAAGAATATGATGATTAGCAGCTTATCTCTATACCAAGTTGCAATCCTAAGGAGATATAAGAGGCCAAAATTGCCCCAGAAATTACAACAACAAAAAAATCTAAGAAACGATTTAATCTACAAGAACCAAACTAAAGGCAATGAAGAAGCTGACAATCTCGCGAAGAGAGGGTCAGCAGAACCATTTATGGGACCAGAACCGGCTCTGGGCGTGACAAAGAGCACTGCCAGGGGAGCCATTAAGTCCTGGGTCAGAAACCAACACAAGGTGTACTGGGCAGATTGTCCAGGGCTTAGACATGGGAATCAATAATTGACGAACCCAGTTCAAAGAGAGCTGTGAAGCTGCTAAATCTTAGCAGAGGAAAGCTCAGAAACACAACAGGTCTCTTGACGGGACACATGGCCGTCAAGAAACACCTGCATAAAATGGGGCGGTTCGAAGGGGACCTCGCATGCAAACTCTGCGGCGAGGGGGAGAAGTCAGCCCAGCACATCTTGTGCGAGTGTAAAGCTCGGGATCGCAAAAGACAACTGATCTACGGTCAGTCTAGACTGGAGACATAGCAATATAAAACTTCACCCTATCAATCGCTGTGCAGACTAGTTCAAGGCACAGTGATTTTGAAATGGGTGGAGTAAGACTAAGGGTGTGCACAATCAACCAAAGGTTGTAGTGCTATCAGAGAGGCAAGGGAAGCGAGCCCTGAGGGAAAAAAATAATTAAAATATTGTAGTACAAGGCACTGTTCTGGGTCTGGTGTTTAATATCTATCTTAACAACATTCTCAGTGTTGCTTATGGGGGTAATGTCCAAAGTTGGGCTGACAATACTGTTATTTTGTTGAGGAGCAAAAACTGGGATGAAGTAGGGGAAATGGTTTGTAAGGGTTTTGGTACACAAAGAAATGGTTTGTATTAGAATACCTGGGAGCTATGGTTGACAGACATATACGCTGGAAGCCACATATTAATAAAACCGTTTCCATGTCAAGGAGTCTCCTTGGAAACTTAAAAAACCTCAAGACATTTTCTTGATCTCCATGGTAAGTGGCCCCTCTCAATTCTAGATGTTCTAGGATGTTCTTCAACATTTCTGTAACCGGTTTCGCTACTTGACAGCATCCTTAGACAGATAAAAATTGAATTAACACGAAATCATGACAACTACAAATAAATATCTGTTGCTGTGTTATGATGTTTTGATCAAAAAATTTATAAAAAAATCGAAATAAAATGAAAACAAAATGACGGATGATGCCTTCAAAATGTCTACAGATGTACGCCAATATTTAACATAAAGATAGAACTAACCTATAACAGTAATAACTTAATAACTATAATAATAATTACAACAATCAGCGAACTAAACAATAACAGTGTCTATAAAATGAAAATATCGATACATAAATTTAATTTTTTTTAAAATAGTTAGATTTATTTTGTTTCATTTATTTAATTAGGAAGAAGAATATCCAAGAAAGCGGAATCCATTAAATCAATTTGCTCATTTAAAATAAGGTAGCTATTGTCATGTATGTGCTTTTTTTTACTTCTAAAGCTTCAAAAAAGTCTAGTTCCTGCCTGTCATTACAAAAATGTTGTGATTTTATGTGGTTATTTACTGTAGGTCTATGTGGGTATCAATAATATGTTTTGCAATTGTAGATTTGTAAACGTGGTTATTTCTAAATTCAGAAATATGTTCTTTGTATCGGGTGTTAAAATTTATAGAAGTTTGACCTATGTAGATTGCTTTACAATGTGTAATAGCTAATTTATAAACTCGAGCTTTTGTCAAGAAACAAGATTTTTCTTTCACATTAAGTAACAAATCACACGTCATCGTGTTGTAAGAGTTGTATTTGTACAGGTATTTAAAATTTTTGAAATGTTTTCTGAAATGGTTCCAAATTTTAATATCAGAACTTTCACATAATATTGCCCTTTGGTACAGATATGTAGATAATATTTTAGCGTGTTTTTAAGGAAGCCATACAGAATTAAATGAAATTTTAAATTTTATTAATAATTTTCACAAAAATATTAAGTTCACTTTAGAAGAAGCTAATAATTGTATACATTTTTTAGACTTAATGAGTAGAAAGATAGAAAATAATTAATTTGACTTTGCAATATATAGGAAACCAACTTACACTGACACAACCATACCATACGATTCATATCACCCTTTTTCACAAGAGCGGTCAGCCTATCATTCTATGATACACCGTGCATTTTCAATACCCAAAACAAGTCTGAAAAAGAAATTTCAATAATCGAGCAAATAGCATTTAATAATGGCTACTCTCTTAAAATAATAGATAAAATGATAAGAGAGAAAAGAATACGAATTAGCGATTAATTCAATTTATCCAAATCTTAGAGACAAAAAAGACAACAGGTATGTTTCGATAACTTATTTCGGAACCATTTCAGAAAAAATTTCAAAACTTTTAAATACCTGTACAAATAAAAAGGTAGCTTTTAAATCTTACAACACAACACGTTATTTGTTATTTACCATGAAAGAAAAATCTTGTTTCTTGACAAAAGCTGGAGTTTATAAATTAGCTTGTACACATTGTAACGCAATCTATATAGGTCAAACTTCTACAAATTTTGACATCTCATAGAAAGAACATACTTCTACATTTAGAAATAACCACGTTGACAAATCTACATTTGCAAAACATATTATTGATACACAACATAGACCTACAAGTAAATAACCGCATAAAACCACAACATTTTTGTAACGACAAGTATAAACCAGACTTTTTTGAAGCTTTAGAAATAAAAAAGCACATACACGGCAATAGCTACCTTATTTTAAATGAGTAAACTCATTTAATGGATTCCCCTTTCTTGGATATTCTCCTTCCTTTTTAAATAAATCAAACAGAATAAATCTATTTTTTCTTTCAAAACAGTTGTAATAAGATAATGAATTGATGTATGTTGATATTTTCAATGTATAGAGACTGTTATTGTTTAGTTATTTTATTGTTGTAATTGGTATTATCGTTATTAAGTTATTACTGTTCTACGTTAGTTCTATCATTGTGTTAGATACTGACATAAATCACATAGACATTTTTAAGGCGTCATCCGTTATTTTTGTTTCATTTTATGTTAATTTTTTGATCATAACACAGCAACAGACCTTTATTTGTAGTTGTCACGATTTCGTATTGATTCAATTTTTATCTGTCCGAGGATGCTGTCAAGCAGCCAAACTGGTTACAGAAACGTTGAAGAAAATCTAGAATTTAGAAGGGCCACTTGCTCCAGTTAGCTTACACGCTGGCTACGTCCTTCACTTACAGAAACAAAACCAAACAGTGAAGACAGAGAAGTAGTCTCCAAGTCTGTATGTAGGAAAATATATACTTATTCCGCCAGTGAGTTGTATGATGAATTTAACTCAGAAATTTATTGAGACATCTTGGCGGCGAATGATTTGCGAGTATTAAATTACATGATTACAACAGAATCAGAGAAGTAGACATACAGGGATTCAGATGTTATAAAAGTATTGAGCAATGTTCGTGTGCTTTTTTATCCACTTAGTTCTATAATTTTATGCTTGTGAGGTTGGAAATATGGTGACATTTGTAAGGCATACAAAGAGGTGGATAGGTGAGAATAGACAGCTTACAAAAAGCATTAAACATAGAGATCATCTGAGGGTCTGCTTTGTGAACGCTGTGTATGCATGTGCATGATATGATTTTAGTCTTAGTTCGCTTATCTGTGATGACTTCTACCTACCTAGGTTATGCATTGCTTACTGTAGGTTGTGTTGTTTTGTGTAAAGTGGTAGTTCAAATGACCTTAAACGGTTTCTCGGTTGTTTCTTATTTTGGGTCGATGTTCTGACCCATCTTTGCTCATTCTAAAATAGCCATTTAATTTAATTGCTGTACTAAAGATAATTTGTTTTTGTGGGCTGCTGCCAGTGCTTTTGGTATTTTAGTATTAGGAATTATTTAGTTGCTCATGCACAAGTCACTGATTTCTGTGAGCTGTTACATTTATTTGTCCCCTGTGGGTCCGGGGACTAACTAAAAGAATAGGCCCAAGGTAACTCCTGCCTGTCGTAAGAGGCGACTAATTGGAATCAAACACTGGCGGGGGTCTTGTCCATGTGGGCCTGGAGGGAGGCTGATATCTCTGGGGAGTGATGTACACCCGGATTTTGAGGCCTCCACTCTGGGCTTAGAAATGGATGGTTGCCCGCGCTTGGTTGTTACTTGGGAGCGGGGTTCCGGATGGGTGCTGCCTTGTGTTGAGTGCTGGCGGGTGTCGTGTGTCTAGCCGACCCGGAGGTGGTTGACAACTCTGATGAGTGTTAAACACCCGGAGTTTGGGGCCCCCACTGTGTGGTTTGGAACGGACGGACGGCCTCGCTTGTGCGATGCTCGGGAGCGGGGCTCGATGGGATGTCGCCTTGAGTCTAGCACTGGTGGGTGTCGGGTCTAGACGAACCCGGAGGAGAGCTGAGAGCTTTAGGGGTGGAATAAAACTAAGGGTTGAGGCTTCTTTTGTGAGCTTCGAAACAGACAAACGATCTCACTTGGATGCTGGACTTCATGATACTGCACCGAGTCAAACACTGACGGATGTCTGGTCCAGACGAACTCGGAGAGAGGTTTTCTCTCTTTGAGACGGGCAAGCAACTTCGCTCAGATGGCAGTACATCTGTCAAACAAAGTTTCACCTCGCAGGTGTCGTCTCCTGTCGGAAGCTCGATTTGTTGGGTGAAATTTAAGCTAACGCTGGCAGGTGTTGGACCTGGACGAACCCGGAGGTGGTTGGGGTCTCTAGGGGTGGATTACACCTGGAGACTTGGCCTACTCTGTGAGCATCGATACAGGCTAACGACCCTGCCTGGATGCTGCTCGAGGGCGGGACTTCATGATACCGCCTTGAGTCAATGAAACACTGGCGGGGGTCTGGTGCAGGTGACGCTGGGGGGAGGCGGACATCTCTGGGGAGTGATATGCACCCGGAGTTTGGCGCCTCCACTGTGGCCTTACTTGGTTGTTACTCGGGAGCGGGGTTCCAGATGATACCGCCCTGACGTGTGTCCAGACGTCCCGGGGGGCTCTGATATCTGATGAGTGGTAAACACCCGGAGTTTGGAGCCCATACTGTGTGCTACGAAACGGGCGGACGGCCTCGCTGGGGTGATGCTCGGGAGCGGGACTCGATGGGATGTTGCCTTGAGTCTTAACACTGTTAGGTGTCAGGTTAGGAAGAGCCTGAGGGGAGCTGAGATCTCTAGGGGTGGATTACAACTGGAGATTAGATGCTGCTCGAGAGCAGGACTTTATGATACCGCCTAGAGGCAAACACTGACGAATGTCGGGTCCAGACGAACTCGGAAAGAGGTTATCTCTCTTTGAGCTTCGAAACGGGCAATCGACTTCACTCAGATGGCAGTACACCTGCCAAACTGTCACCCCCAAGAAAAGATCGACTCACTCAGGGAGCTGGAATTGATGGGTGAAATCTAAATAATTAGATGTGAGCCACAATAGACCTAAAGTCGCGGTGGAGGGACTGAAATGGCCCACTCACAATAAAATCTAATCTAATCTTCATGTAAAGTGGTTGTACGAATGACCTTAAATGGTTTCTCGGTTGTTTCTTATTTTGGGTCGATGTTCTGACCCATATTTGCTCATTCTGAAATAGCCATTTAATTTAATTGCTGTACTAAAGATAATTTGTTTTTGTGGACCTCTGCCAGTGCTTTTGGTATTTTAGTATTAGGAATTATTTAGTTACTCACACACATCACTGATTTCTGTGAGCTGTTACGTTTATTTGTTTTAATTTTTACTGTAGTAGTTAAAGTAACCTCATTGGGCCTTAACTGACTGTAATTTCAAATTGTTCAAAATTTTATAGCAGGTTATAGCAGAGGACAATCACGTGTGATTTAACCCCAAAATTAAAAATAACTTTTTTGGATCACTTTCTTATAGAAAATATTCTGGCCTTGCTTCAGTTAATCGCGTTTCTCTTTGAAAACGATTAGGTTTTTCAAAAATTCAGTAAAACAAAAAAGTTTTTTGATTTCATTTCTGTCACAACCTGACTTCACATATGTAATATTTTTTTAAATCTGGAAGCACTTGTAAGAGGCCCTTATAAGTATGCAATTCTTGTCCATTTTAACCAACTTTGTATGTCATATACTTTTGAGATCGTTATGGTGTTGACGTGCACAATCTTATCACACTGGAGATGAAAGGAGGTATCGAGCAAAATATGCACTTGGAAGTTTTTTTTTAAGCACAGAGGCTTTAAGCAAATGCAGGTGAGGATTTTAAAGTGTTACAATCGGATATCTGAAAAATCGAAGCATTTTTAAGAAAGCTGATTTGCAGCTAATTTTACTGAGAAAAATAATTTAAAAAAATTGTTAGGTAGTACAAAAGATAAGGATAAAGCCACTGAAATGTTGGGTGTCAATGAGATAAGCTGTAAAGATTGTAATCTTAAAATACATTGGGCAAATTAAAAGAATCATTAAAATCAGACTTAAGAAACATTTGGCTCAGCTGAGATACGGTAATGTAGACAAGTCGTGCATGGCACAACATATTTGGGATAATAGAAGGTAAGCTTCTTACTGGCAATTAGGCCATTGCTGACCCTTTTTGCTCATCTAAACTAACCTACCCTCCACCTTGAGCTCGATCTCAACGACGACAGTGATTTGATAAATCATCCACCGCAAATGAGTCTCGAACCGTCGACCCCCAAGTCCGTATTGGAAAGTCATCGACTTTCCCGCACGGCCACGGACACGTGTGGGATAATAATCACCACATAGATAAACAAAATCTGAAACTTATCAAAAATGTACCTCTGAGGAAATAAAAAACAAATGTTCCTTAAACCGAGCCCCACCATTGATTTATAGCCAATTGTTTGCACTCTCTCCTTGATATAGAAGAGATTATGAAACTCGGCGGGTAAAATTATAACTAGATTTACAAAACGACATATGGCAATTAAAATACGATATACAGAAAATTTGCCTGCGGTTCGCACCTCTCTGTATCAGTCTTTACCTAAGACATAGTATGAATGTGATGTTTATTGGTTAAGCAGTTTAGACGTTTTTATCCTCTAATGACTGTAACTTTGTTAATGCAACGATCGTTAGGTCTTTATAAGATCTGTGGTGGTGATTTGGGTTCTCCAAGTGTACGTATGTGCGTTCATCACATGTTCCAATCTTCACTTACTGTATTATATGAATATCCCATTGAAAAGTTAGAATTTAAAAATCATCATATTTGGGACAAACTGCTATAAACGATGGCATTCATTTCGTAGTAGAAGATTATGTTTTGAAAAAGCCCACTCTATATCAATGGAAAAACAGAAAATAAAAATAAATAACAAAAAGAAATAGTCTTTTAATAAGGTACTTTATAAAATATGTTAAATAAAAAATAACATATTCTTACATTTGATCTAAATAACATAAAAAAAAACAAACATAAACGGAAATGCTCATAATCTGATATAAATAAAAAGACAGTAACAATTTCTTAACAAATAATGTGAACTGTTGAACAAAAAAATCAATGTTTATATTAATGTAAAACACTATCTAGAAAAATAAGTATTATTTACAAGATATATTCACTTTAAAGTCGATCAATAAAATTCTAAGGTACACTTTTTACTGCAGGTTGTAGAATAACATTTCGATTTGTTTAACTTATGCCAAAGCGAAAAATTTTGGTCAATTTACTATAATGTATGTATATAATATTACCTAAGTTTAATAAATAAATAATTATTGTTTAGATTTCGATTCAAAGATTGCTTTCATATCCTTTATACAATATGATGGTGACCCTTTTTCCTTCCTGAAACAGAAAAATCAATATTAGTAAGACTACAAACTAACACCTATCTTAAAAGAGATTTGCGCAAGGCAGGTGGCTATTCATTATACAGTGAGTGGCAAAATTATGAAATACATTCACTAAAATTTGAGCGATTTGTGTTTTGACAAAATGCTCGGACACGTCATCGCTAGTTAAAAAAAAAACACATTTATTGCATAAAATTTACGTTTCTTCCACTCCTGCTTTTTAAATATGATGTTATCGACATTTTTTTAAAATCACAACCCCCTTTTTTGTTTCGATAGATCATTGGATTGTACGGTACCATCAAAATTTTGATACCTCACATTGTTAAGCTTTCGAATGAAAGTAATTTACAGAGTGGAAAACATAAACTCTATTCGCAACAACATATAAAAGATAAATAAGACTCTTATTCCAGAAATTAAGCATTGTTTCCTTTAAATATAACTTTCGAAATGCAATTCACCGACTTCTTGACAATAAGCAAATCTGTTGACACATACCTCTTGCACATTGAAAATGACGTCAGGGGTAATTCGACTCAGTTCATATCTAATTCGATTTTTAAAATCTTCTAGGTTATTTGGTTTGTTACCATAGAATACAGGCAACTGGGAACAATATAAATCCGCTCTAACACATTACAACAAAGATAAAAAGGGACGCTAAGAGAGAGTGCTGGAGGAGGTTCTGCGGGGACATCGCTAATTTGCTCAGCAGCGCCAGAATCCACAGAATTCTCTCAAACGACCGTGTTCAGGAACTGGGATCAATAAAACGACCAGATGGTTCCTTTACAGAATCACGGAAAGAAACATTAGAGCTCTTAGCACACACACACTTCCTAGATTGTCTGATCCTGAGCAATGAAGATGTCCTGTCAGCTGAGGGTCGATTTAATTGCCCTCAAAGGGAAGACTGGTGGGTTGCTCGGAGAATAGTTACAGCCTCGGCAGTGAAGTGTGCTGTGAAACATTTCCAGCCATTTAAGACGCCAGGGGAGGATGGGGTGATTTCGGTCCTACTACAAAATGGACTGGAGATTCTCCTACCAATCCTTACCAGGCTGGAACTATATTCCATCTAGCTGGACGGTGATTAGGGGGGTTGGTTTAAATTCTCAAACTGGGACGCAATGACCTCCTATCCACATCACCGAGACCTCTGTGTTATCTCATTCCTCCTGAAGGGATTGGAAAAAATACTGGACGGACACATTACGGGGAACATCTTAGTCAACAACCCCCTTAATACCCACCAGTATGCCTACCAAACTGGCAAATCTAGTAAGTTAGCACTCAATAACCTTGTTGAGAAAATCACACACTCCCTGGATAACGGGGAGGTGGCGGTGGCTGCATTTCTCGACATTGAAGGAGCATTTAATAATGCATTACCTATCTCCCTCTACAAAGCCACTATCACTAGAGGGGTGGAACCTACCATTTGTGGCTGGATCTTCACACAATCGGACCGTTATTACCTTGTTGCAGGGGGGGGGGGGGGAGATTCAGGGCTGCCCTCAGGGGGAGTTTTATCCCCCCTGCTGTAGTCCCTCTTTCTACACGATTTGCTGGCTATCCTGGGGCTGTGGGAGGTTGAGGTCCAGGCATATGCTGATGATGTCATAATGGTTAGAGGCAAATCTGAGGAGGAACCTGCAAGTACTCTTCAAGAGGCACTGAATGATTGGTGTCAGAGGGAACAGATGTCTGTGAACCCCCGCAAAACGATCATTGTTCCATTTACCACAAGAAGAAGATTGGATAGATTAAAACCATCTACTCTTATGGTTATGATTCCATTTACGGAACAAGCAAAATATCTGGGGGTTACCCTAGATAAGAAGCTCAACTGGAACGTACAGTTAGAGAATGTAATCCGCAGGGCCTGTCCGTGTGGACATGCCGTATAATCTGTGGAAATAACTGGGGAGCAAACCCCCAACAGATGTACTGGCTCTATGTAGTGGTTATCAGACCAATGATAACATATGGAGCCATAGTTTGGTGGCCCAAGGTACTTCGTGGTATCGTGAGGGCCAAACTGGCTCACCTACAGAGACAAGACTGTCTGATGATAACGGGAGGGATAAGCACCGCACCATCAGCCGTTCTGGAGGTCCTCCTTAATATCCCACCTCTTCACATTTGGCTCGAGAGTGTGGCGAGGTGGACAACGTACAGATTAAAACAAACGGCCGACAGCATGCCAAAGGAAGTCAGTCTGGGAGGGTCCAGACTCCTCGATGACATTGAGTGTCATGGGATTCTGAAAACGGTCTCAGATGCCTACAAAGATCAGTAGAGATGTCTTTGAAGACCGTCCCCCGAAAAGGGAGGACTGGGAACGAAATCGAACGACCCTATTGAGGGCCGATCTCTGCTGGTATACTGATGGCTCCAAAACCAATAGGGCGGTAGTATGGGGGCAACACCGATGCTAGATTATCAGCTAGCCTCGGAAAGTATGCAACCATACACCAGGCAGAAGTGTATACCATCGAGATGTGTGCAAGGGAAAGTATAGAAAACCAGTGCACACACAAATCGATAAAGATATATTCAGATAGCCAAGCTGCAATAAAGGCTCTTGGTTCCTACCGCTGCAATTCAAAAACGGTATGGAGTTGTAAAAAAATTTTGTCAAAACATAAATCGCTCAAATTTTAATAAATTCATTCCATATTTTTGCAGCTCACTGTATGCTGTTTTTCCTATTTAAAAAAAAATATCAAGGGATGCATACTAAAGAAAAACTAGCGGTGTGCGAACCTTCGAAATTCCGAACCGAACCCGAACTCGAACTGAATCATCGGTTTGAAAAATTGTTCGCCTTAGGCGGTGTTAAGTAGTTCGAAATACGTAATTCTCCAAAATAGTTCGAGGTTCGTTGCTCAAAAATACTTTGAAATTGAACTTTACAAGCATCCTATGATGCCAAAAGTAGCGAAGTTGTAACTATGTAGCGGCGAAGTTGACCGGTAGCGGCGCTTTAAACTCGGTGTTGGTTTGAGTCATTAGCATAATTTCAGGAGATTTCACTCATGCATATTTTTGACAGTTTGTGGGACACTGAGACATAACAGAGGCATTCAACAATCACAGAAATTTTTTTTTTATAAATCCTAGCACCCCAAAGCCTTTTCCGGTTAAAGCATTATAATAGCAGTGTTCGAAACTGATCGGTAAAGTAAATTTTCAGAATTTATGAAACTACTTGCAGATTGTCTTCCAGAAGCACTAAATTAAACATAATTTATTTCACAATGAGCCAAAACAGTTTAATATTTACAATCAGGAGATACTTAAAGTTTTTAGTGGTTATTACATATGTACCTATCATCCTCACTTTTAACCCCATCAATCTCTTAATCTAAAACTGCCTAGCTAATACCAAACAACAACAAAATATTTATAATTGAAGTTAGCTATATAGGTGGTGCATTGAAAACGAAACAGACAGATTTGAGCCCAGAGATTTTTTTTTAAGAAACGCTGAAACACGTTAATTTTAATATTGAGGGGGACATGTTTTAACATAAAACTCAACTTTGTCACATCAACCCCTTAAGGGTGGTGATAACAACCCTTATATTTTAAATAGGGAACATGATTTGAAAGCTGTTTCTTTTCTGAATTCAGCACACTAATTTTTTGGAAGTTTTATCAACTCGTTTAAAAATTATTCACAGTTGGAGTTGCAAGAACGTATTTCATTCATTGTGATAAGAAATGCACTAATTAGTCAATTTTTCATTAAAAAAAAAACTAAAAAACAAAACCAAACGTTCAAAAATATTTATTCAGTAAAGTAAGTGTTCAAATTGTTGGCCACCAGCTTCCATGCAAAAGTACAAATTTTGTTCAAAACGAGCTCCGACATTCTGGAGCATTTGTGGAGTTATTAGATGGCATTCTTTAATAATGTGTCGTCGTAGTTCTTCCAGAGACTCCGGTTCTCGTAAATTCTACTATTTAAATGGCCCCATAGAAAGAAGTCTAAAGGAGTTAAATCCGGTGATCTAGGGGGCCACTCAATAACACCTCTACGCCCAATCCATTGTCCTGGAAACTCTTTGTTTAAAAACTCCCTAACACGTTGTGAAAAATGCGGAGGAGCTCCAGTTGAAACACTAATTGATTTTCTTGATAGCGATCATCATTTTCAACAATTTCAATTAGTAGAGGGTAAACGATATCTTCTAGTAATTCCAAATATGTTTTGCCACTCAAATTTCCATCAAGAAAAATTGGTCCGATTAAACGGTCTCCAAAAATGCCAGTCCAGACATTCAATTTCTGTGGAGTTTGAGTGTGGACTTCGTGAACATTTCTTGGATTGTTATCTACCCAATAACGACAATTATGACGATTGATTGTAGAGTTTAAAAAACGCACATTCGTCTGAAAAACAGAAAGTTCCCATTATCAGCTATTCGTGCAATCATAACTTCACAAAACTCCAGCCGCCGATCAAAATCATCTTTATTCAGTTGTACAAGATGAATTTTATACGGGTGAAATTTATGATGCCTCAATTTTCGCTGAATAGTTCTTCTTTTGATGTTTGAAACAGTGGCCAATTTTCTCAAGCTCAAAGTTGAGTCTACAGCAATTTGTCCTAAAACTGCAATCTCAGTAGTCTCATTTCTAACCGGAAATTCACGTTCAGTATCCCGTTTTTTGTTGGCTACTGAACCACTTTGTCGAAACTTTGCAACTAACTCCAAAATGTATTTTCTGTTAACATGTCTATCGTTCATTAAACCAATTTGCGGTACGGTTGGCACAGTCATCGTTTTTGAAAAAAAAAAGAGTAATTATTTCAACTGATATTCAAGAGGCCATTAAAAAACTTAAACCTAAACTATCTCAGGGACCTGACAATATACCTAGCTTTCTTATTAGAGACTGTTCTCCAACCTTTATTGAACCTTTATTACTTATCTTTAACCTTTCTCTTAAGACATGTAAGTTTCCCAAGATCTTGAAATCATCGAAAGTCTGCCCTGTTCATAAAGACGGTGATATGAGCCTGATTGAAAATTACAGACAGGTTGCGATAATGTCTAACTTTGCTAAGGTTTTCGAATATGCTGTTTTTGCTCAAATTTCTTCACATGTTTTGCTTTACTTGTCGCAGAGTCAGCATGGGTTTGTTCGAAATCGTTCAACTACTACTAACCTTTGTTGTCTTACACAATATGTGTCAAATGTCCTGGATAAGAATGCACAGGTTGATACTATTTATTTAGACTTCAGGAAAGCATTTGACTGCGTTCATCATGGTCTGCTTCTTAAGAAACTCCATTTATTTGGGTTTTCTGATACTCTGGTTTCGTTCTTTGCATCATACTTGTCTGAGAGGTCTCATTTTGTTTGGTATTCTGGATGTTCTTCAGTGGAGTTCCCTGTTAGATCTGGTGTTCCTCAGGGTTCTGTTCTTGGGCCTCTCCTTTTCAACATTTTTATCAACGATATGGATGATGTCTTAACTATTCCTAGACTTTTCTACGCTGATGACCTTAAGATTTTTCTTTCTATATCATCCATTTCAGATTGTACCATGATTCAAAAGAATATTGATGCTATTCTTCACTGGTGCAACTCTAATAAGTTATTCTTGAATACCTCAAAATGTAAGGTCATGTCTTTCACTAATAAAGTTAACCCTATTCTGTTTGGTTATGTCACTGGTAACCACCATCTTGAGCGTGTTTTAAATATTAGAGACCTTGGTGTAATTTATGACCCCCACCTTCGTTTTAATCTCCATGTTGCTTATGTTTTGTCAGTATCAATGAAAATCTTGGGCTTTATTATCAGAAACACCAAACAGTTCTCAACTAGTGACACACTAATTATACTGTACAATTCTTTATTATGTTCTAGACTTGAATTTGCAAGTTTATGCTGGTTTCCACTTTATGAGTGTCAACTGCATTTGTTAGAATCTATTCAGCGAAGATTTCTGAAATATCTGGTCTACTTCGAAGAAAGACAGTATCCTCCACGTGGCATCTCCCAAGAAATTCTCCTTAGTAGATTCAACCTTATGTCTCTTGATAAAAGAAGAATTATCATGGGACTCTCATTCTTGTACAAACTGATTCATGGGTTTGTTGACTCTCCGGAGCTTCTTTCTTTGTTACCTTTCCGGGCACCCCAATTTCCTCACCATACCCGTTGTACGGACACCTTCTCCCTTCCTACGCCCAGAACTAATATTCTAGTAAAATCTCCAGTTTATTTTATGTGTTCTAACTACAATAAAATACCCCTTGACGTCTTTATGGATTTTGGTAGTACAAGAGCCTTCGAAAAGCAGCTTAAAGAGTTAACTCTCTCTTAAATTCTTCTAGATTTTGTATTATTTAGTGTTAGATGTAGATTTATCCATGTAATTGGGCCTTTGGCCTGTCTTGGATTTTTTGAATAAAAAAAAAATAAAAAAAAACTTCTAGAGAATACACCATTGTGAAATTAATTTTCGGTAGTACTATAAGTATCAAACCGACCGATAAATAATAAACCGCATTTCTCTCACTCCGATAAGAAATGTTCTGATAGTCAATTTTTTGTTTACAAACCAACAAAACATTGACTATCAGCACATTGCTTATCGGAATGAGTGAATGCGTTTTTGCATCTTCAACTGTGAATAATTTTTAAACGAGTTGATAAAACTTCCAAAAAAATTAGTGTGCTGAATTCAGAAAAGAAAGAGCCTTCAAATGATGTAACACTCGACCCATGTTCCCTATTTAAAATATAAGGGTTGTTATCACTACCCTTAAGGGGTTGATGTGACAAAGTTGAGTTTTATGTCAAAACATGTCCCCGTCAATATTAAAATTGACGTGTTTTAGCGTTTGTTAAAAAAAAATTATCTGGACGCAAATCGGTCTGTTTCGTTTTCAATGTGCCATCTTATATATAGATGTTGAAGTCTAAAAAGCTTTCAATATGCCTATTTGTATTTTTGATTCAACATTGACTCATCTTCACAATCAACATCAGCACCAGAGGACATTATCTCCCAATCAATCAGCAAATTTTGTCAAACCTTTCCTTTTTGTTCTACGTGCCAAATATTGTATGCCGCAATGAACCTGAATTTTGTATTTAAGGAAATTATATGGGATCATTGGAAATGTTGATTAGTTCGATGTTCGATTTTAAACTTTTGAGAAGTTTGAAGCAACATATTTGCTTGGGTTCGTTTATAGTTCCGTTCGAAAAAAACACAGGTTCACACACCTCTAAGAAAAACCCATCACTATTGAACAAGAAATTATTTCTAACCGAACCTTCAATCTACCAACAGCATTTCGGTATTAATGTTCAGTGCGGCATGATTGGCTTGAGAATTATAGGGTCTATATGCTATAAAATAATTCTGACAGGTGAACGATAGAAAGAAAATTTTTCAAAACTAAGATGTAGAGCCTTGGAGTGATAATGAAAGTGTTAAGAGTTAATAGGAGGAATAGATTTGGCGCTACATGTGATCTCATAACTTTTAGGAGTGAAAGGGTTAAGAAACTTGGCTGCATTTTTTGCATGAAATGTTTTTGGTGGTATTGATTTTTCATGCAATCATGCATTTTACAACATTCTCAGCTTCTACTAACCTGGGACTTCGATTCTCTAAACTGACTCTTCTTAATCTATCGATCTCTAATTCACGTTCCCTTGACTCAAAAGTGTGTCTTCTCCTTTCACATTTCAAAATATCATCGTCCTTTCTTTTAGGCCTGATAAAGTCTTCATTAAAATCATCACCATCTTTACTTTTATCCTTCTCTACCTTAGCATAAATGTTATATTTACATTCTTGTACTCTCTTGGTGTTCTGAATATCAGTCGGTTGTTTTATATGAGATTCGGAAGATCTGTTGGATAGAATTCTTTGGTTTGGCTGACTTTCAAATATGGCCGCTCGTGTTCGAAGACTTTCCGTTACAACTTTTGGCTCATTCTTTACCAATCTCTCACAAACCCCACTGCTTTTGTCTTTGTCTAAACTAAGAGTACTTTTGGATTTGACACATTCATCTTCCAAACTGTCAGTCGTTATCTCACCCGCACTATCATCGCTCCTACTACTTCGTCTTCTAATTCTGACTGGCTTTTCTAATTCAATATCAACGTCTGATTTTTCATCTTTAGGCTTGTATATTTTGAGTTTTGACAGTAATACCTCTTTATCTTCTTTGAATGATTCAGATCTATATTTGTCATGTAAGAATTTTCTACGTTCCTCCTTATATTTCTCAATTCTCTCACGTTTCTTTTGATCCTCCTCAATGGAAAGATTCTCGGAACTATGAGATAAATGTAGAGAATTAAGCTTGTCATTATCTGTAAGAGGTAATATTTTTGGTTCATTTAGTTTCTTCGGAAGCGAATTAGTTTTATGTCCTAAACCTTCGTCAAATGATTTCCTTCTTTGAACCGATCCACCAAACTCCTTTTTAAATTCTTCCTCATCCAAGGACCTAGTCTTCAGTTGGTGTTTTAAATTTCTAGCTCTTAAACAAGGTGGCAAACTATCTTTTTCATAAATCTTTCTAACCTTGCTCACTCCTTCTGAAGCACCCTCTCTGACTTTTGCTTCCACTTCCATTTGCTTCTCTTCAATTTCCGCACACTCTCCGCCAACTTCAGCACATGTTTCTTCAACTGCCACACACGTTTCTTCGATTTCCAGACACTTTTCTTCAAATTCCATTGGCTTCTCTTGCTTATCAATTACTAATACTGTATTATCTACACTTTTAACAGAAATAACATCATTTGAGTTTCTACTAACAGATATGTTATCACCTAAAAGTTTATGAGTATTCACACACACTTTTATGCTATTATCTTCAAATTTATTCTTTAAGTCACGCACACTCAACTTATCAAACGTCTCTTCCTCAACTGCATCTTCTTTTAAAGCTTTTTTACTTTTTGTTTCCTCTTTTAACATTTGTTCTTTAGCATCGTCACTCAAACATAACCCAATTTTCTCCACTTCAGTTTCAGTCTTATTAGATATTTCTATATTCTCGTAAACATTATTCTCTCTCATCTCTTCCCCTTCGATATTCTCATACACATGAAGCAAGTCTGCTTCCAGAGAATCATAGTTTATCTCTTCAGAACTGGCAGACTTGTTGACTTCACAGTCTTTTTTCACATCACTTTTTTCATCAGATTCCAGATCGAGCAAAGCGTTTACTTCATGTATCGATCTTCTGAAATATTTTACTTGCTGGTATATAGCACTGTCATCAAGAGATTCAGTCTCACAGGATTTTCTTTTATCGTTACACGTATTTCGTGTCGGACTAGTTTCAACTGGTTCTAAGGGACTAAAATCTATCAAATTAATACTGGTAGGCCTTGGAAGCGAAGCAGAGCTACTTTCAACCTTTTCACTATCAGTCATTACAAAATTAGTAGGCCGTGTTAGCGAATTACTTTCCTCTATTTTATCACTGTCAGTTGAGAACTGAGTTACACCAACAGATGTCGCCATGTTTTCAGTTTCATCTAACAAGCTCATTTCACTAAGGTTTTGCATTTCTGAAGCGCTCACTGGTGTTAGTAAGTCTTGAGTTGTGTTATCATAAAGCTGTGTGGGACTTACATTGGGGCTTGGTGAATTTCTTGTTGGTGACATCGGAAAACTCAAGGAAGTGTTGCTGGTGGTGATGTTTTCTGTTGAACTTTGCACCACTTCACTCAAGCTGAGATCAGAAGGGCTGAGCTGTTCGGCATTTTCAACATAGTGGTATGGAGGAGCAGAACTTAAACTTTGTGTGTATTGAATGTTGGAGCCTGATGACTGATTTGAAGAGCTCATGGTTGTTTTTTGATCTGTCAGACTTGTAAAAGAGAATTGTTCATTTGTATCACAAACAGCTGTAGAGCTCAGATTGGCTCTATCATCTTTTTCTTTGCTGGTTTCCATATCTTCTAAAGCACTTAAGCTTCTCGGTCTTTGTTCTTTGTCAGGGCAAAGGTAGTGATCTCGTTCAGTTCCTACCAGATGGAGCTCTGGCTGACTGGCTTGCTGGATGGGTAAAGAGGCTGCAGATGTTGGTATAACTGCTTTTTCTGGATTAACGAGGTTTATATTTTCATAAGGAGATTCTCTTTTGGACACTGGTGTCTTCACTGGTGAACACTCTGAACTCTTTGGCGACTTATAAGTGATGCTTATAGTTGTTAAAATATTTTCATATGTTGGCGTGCTTGGAGACTTTGTTACGGGACTTACTGGAACATTATCATATATAGAGTTACGGTTATCACTTTTGTTGAGATGCTGGTATGTGATTTCTGTTGGGGAACTAAAATCTGGGGATATTTCTGGAGTTGTGTTAGCACTACTTTCTCCTAATGGCTTATAACTAGGAGACTGAAGTACTGGTGATGGAATAAGACTATTATTGGTTCCTAGATATTTGTTTCCAATATCCATTTCTGTACGACTTTTTGGGATCATCAGTTTTGGACTGGGTTCTAAATTTAGCGACTGCCTCTTCTCAAGATTCTCAGAATTTCTTGGAGATTTGTTTTTAGGCTGATAAAGTTCACTGCTACGTTTTTCTGATATAGTCTGGACCTCTGGCAATGTGTGTATGACAGCTGTTGTGGACACTATATTATCTGGAGTACAGCAGTCAATGAACTGAATGTCAGATAACTGATCCTCCAGTCTTGTGCGTTTTCTTGACATGGCATCTGGTGATAAAATGACTCGAGCTTGCTTTTTCGGTGATGGATTTCCTGAATTGGCGTTACTACTGAATTCCTCTGGTCTTGCCCTTGTAAGTATTCGTCTGGCACCCTGGAAGAATACAAAACAGGATATATAATTAATAATAGCTCCTAAAAAGTCATGAAGTAGCAATAAAAATGAAAAAAAATAATATTATAATTAATTATTAAAACTCATCTGTATAGATTCTCATAGAAAACTTGGGTTTACGTAAAGTAAGACAGGGTTTGTCTACTGTGGTGTTATTTATATTTATTTATTAGTTAAGCTAAGGACTAGGTCAATTACCAACTGTAGCATTTACCTTAATCTTATTCTTTACATTATCAACTTTTAAAATAACGTTACTTACAGCTTCCCTTTGTATTCTAGGTGAACTGACAAGACTTTCATCTTCTGAAAATATCCTCATTTCCAGGTCTTCTAAATCAAAGTTAAGTTGAATTTCACTAAGATCCAACAGTGATCCTTCCGAATTGTTTTGTGATCCTTGTAATGTGTCGAAATAGGAATCATGGGAGACAGATCTGAAAAAAAAAGGTATTCCTCAATTAAAAATAAATAAATAAATAAATAAATAAATAAGTAATAATATGCATGTTTCACCAAGTGAAGATTGTAACCTGTGATGCGCACTGATAAGTATACTTGGAGAACTCAAATCACCACAACACATCTTTTTCACTAACAAGGTTAGCGACCAGAATTTTTCATCTTGTGATGACGCTAACCTTGTTAGTGAAACGATCGTCAGGTCTTTAAAAAGATGCGATGTGGTGAATATCCATGTTTAATATACTTTTAATTTCGTTTATGAATTTGATGTATCTTGGATTACACTAGTTTACCCAGCATTTTGATCATCAACTAAAACTAGCTTTATTTTCTCAAATTAAGAGCGCTGAATTCAAAAATACCCTAAAATTTTTCCTTCACATCTATATTTTTAGATACAGACAACTGTAATACATCTATATTCATCCAACAATCATTATACATATAAAAAAGCAAAAATAAGAACTAAAAATTTTTGAGGTCATAGTTTTCCTTTTGTACATACATTTTTGCATTGGTTTCCCTTAAAATTTACCAGCAAAAATCATTCATCATATTTTCATCCCAGAAGCCTTGATACCTGCACTCTAAATCCATGAGATCTTGATGAAAGCGTTCCCCATTCCTAAGTTATCTGGGAAAAAGTCCAAATGGAAATGTAAAAAGTGGATCTTTAGTGACATATTAACTCTGATTTTATGGTAATTTGTTATCAATTCAACGATTTCCTTATAGTTACCGCGTTTTGTATTCCCTAAAAATCCAGCAACTACATTCTTAAAGATCTCCAAGCTTCAGTTTTGGCATCTGATAGGTATTGTTCAAACAGGTTATCGCTGAACTTTTTTTTTTAATTTGTGGACCTACAAGTATACCTCCTTTTAGCTTCGCTTCTAACAACTTTGGGAAAAGTTGTGTGACAACTTTGTGTAAACACTTGAGACCTCCACCATCTATATTTAAGTTTTTTACAAAGTTGCTTCAAGTCTTGATATTTGCACTTTAAATCCCTGTGATCTTGATGAAAGTCTTTCGTTACTCACCATTCCTAAGGTATCTGGGAAAAAATCCAAATGGGAATGTAAAAAGTGGATCTTTAGTGACACATAAGCTCCGATTTTAGAGTAACTTATTATCTACTTGGTGGAACAATAACCTCGAAAAATTACGAAGAGAAGTGAGACGTATCTTCAATCATGTTAAGACAACAGGCAACTGGGAACCATATAAATCTGCTTTAACACATTGCAACAAAGAGATAAGGAACGCTAAGAGGGAATCCTGGAGGAGGTTCTGCGGGGACATCTTTAATTTGCCCAGCAGCGCCAGAATCCACAGAATTCTCTCATGCGACCATGTCCAGGAACTGGGATCGATAAAACGACCAGATGGCTCCTTTACCGAATCACGGAAAGAAACGTTAGAGCTCTTAGCACACACACACTTCCCAGATTGTCTGATCCTGAGGAACGAAGATGTCCTGTCAGCTGAGGGTCGATTTAAACGCCCTCAAAGGGAGGACTGGCGGGTTGCTCAGAGAATAGTTACAGCCTCGGCGGTGGAGTGTGCTGTGCAACATTTCCAGCCATTCAAGGCGCCAGGGGAGGATGGAGTGGTACCGGTCCTACTACAAAATGGACTGGAGATTCTCCTACCTTTCCTAATCAGGCTGTATAAAGCCAGTCTGGCTTGGAACTATATTCCACCCAGCTGGACCGTGATTAGGGGGGTTTACATTCCCAAATTTGGACGTAATGACCTCCTACCCACACCACTGAGACCTCTCAGTATCACATCATTCCTCTTGAAGGGATTGTAAAAAAATACTGGACGGGCACATTAGGGGGAGCATCTTAGTCAACAACCCCCTTAATACCCACCAGTATGCCTACCAAACTGGCAAATCTACTGAATTAGCACTCAATAACCTCGTCGAGAAGATCACACACTCCCCGGATAACGGGTAGGTGGCGGTGGCTGCATTTCTCGACATTGAAGGAGCATTCAACAATGCATTACCTATCTCCCTCTACGAAGCCACTATCGCTAGAGGGGTGGAACCTACCATTTGTGGCTGGATCGGAAGCATGTTCCACAATCGGACCGTTATTACCTCGCTGCAGGGGGAGGTGGTCAGCTGCAGGGGGAGGTGGTCAGTTTCAGGGCTGCGAGGGGATGCCCTCAGGGGGGAGTTCTATCCTCCCTGCTGTGGTCCCTCTTTGAGGACGATTTGCTGACTATCCTGTGACTGTGGGAGGTTGAGGTCTGCTCTAAGGCCTTCATAAATTGCCTGTCTGAGTCAAGGGCTAAAAAGCTTCTAGAGTTAAACAGACAACAACTGAGTACTCTAGTCGACCTGTATACAGGGCACTGCGGCTTGCGTCACCACATGCAACGTATTGGGGTCGGTCAGGAGACCGAGTGCCGGCTGTGTATGGAGAATGACGAGACAGCAGAGCACATACTGTGTTCCTATCCAGCAGCGGACAGGACTAGATACCTGCTCTTTGGCAAAAGAAAGCTTGCTCCGGAAGATCGGGATCAACTTTCGCCCACAAAGATTATCGACCTCTGCAGGAGGCTGGCTTTGTTGGGCGAACTATAGACCATTAGGCGTGAGCCACAATAGACCTTATGGTCGCGGTGGAGGGACCGGTACGGCCCACTCACATTCAAACCTAAGTTATCTGGGAAAAAATCCAAATGGGAATGTAAAAAGTGGATCTTTAGTGACACATAAGCTCCGATTTTAGAGTAACTTGTTATCAATTCAGCAACAATTTTCTTATAGTTATCACGTTTTGTATTCCTTAAAAATCCAGCAACTACACTCTTATAAGATCTCCAAGCTTCAGTGCCGGCATCTGATAAGTATTGCTCAAACAGGTTATCACTGAACAATTTTTTTATTTGCGGACCTACAAATATACCTTCTTTAAGCTTCACTTCTGATAACTTTGGGAAGACTTTGTGTAAATACTTGAAACCATCACCATCACGATTTAAGCTTTTTACAAAATTTTTCATTAAACCAAGCTTAATATGCAAGGGGGGGTAGAAAAACCCTTTTTGGATTTAGAAGCGGCTCTTTTTATTATTCATCTGGCTGGGAATAAAAGCTTCTCTTGTAGGCCATACTTTCCTCGAGTAATGTTTGTCTCTTGCTGCTCTACTGTCCCACAAACACAAAAAACAACAATATTTTGTATACCCTCCTTGCAACCCTAATAGAAGGGCTAAGATCATTGTAGTTGTGCCAGTCGTATGCATCATAATGAAAAAATTGGAGCAACAGTTTCATTGTCTCGTATGTTTCTTTGGTGCAGATAGCATGACCCACTAAAATGGAAGGCTTTTTGTTACCAATATAAACAAGTACAGCTTTCAAACTAGTCTTGGATTAATCAATAAATAAACGCCTTTCTTGAGGATTATAGTGTTGATTCATTTCTTGAAATAAACTAAATATATCAAAAGAGTAACATAACAATCCTTTCTTTGTCAACTATTGTGAGAAAGCTACACTTATGCTTTGGTAATATGTATGTTTCGTATCAGAGCTAAGAATGTTCCATTGTTGTAATCGAGATGCGAGTAGTTCACTAGCAGACTTTGACAGAGTCAGATCCCCCACAAGATCATTGAGCTCTGGATGTTCTGTACGGAGGGTGAAAGTTGATTTGACAGGTGTACTGCCGTCTGAGTGTAGTTGCTTGCTTGTTTTGAAGCTCAAAGAGAGATAACCTCTCTCCGAGTTCGTCTGGACCTGACATCTGTCAGTGTTTGACTCAAGGCAGTACCATGAAGTCCAGCACCAAAGCAGCATCCACCTTAGAGAGCCCAGCTCTCTTCTCGGTTTGCTTTATAAAGATGACACATAAAATAAACAGGAGATCTGATTAAGATGTTCTTTTTGGAACATGAAGAGCAAATGTATTTGCATTTCGATTATGATAGTGTGAGGATCTTGTACGGAACGATATCTGAGAAATAAGTTGAGGTTTGCCATGGATGAGCTTTAGCAAAAAAGACATTGCTTGTATTATTCGACTTTTTTCTAGAGAGTTTAACTGAAATCTATCTATTAACAAACCCCATTCTGGATAATGGTGCTCACTGAAGAAAAATAAGTACTTCAGGAATTTACATTGTACCGACTCTAAGAGTTTTATAAAGAGTAGAAAGGAGACCAGCACAGACTAGCATATTCTAATCTTGAACGGACAAAAAAGCTATACAAGATGATTAGTAGCATTATCAGAAAAGAATTTGCTGTTTTGGATTACAAAACCTGGGCATTTCACCAATGATGACAAAATATTACTTACATGCTGACTGAACCTAAGCTGAGAATCAAAGGTTACTCCCAAGTTTACAATAGTTCAGAAACAACAAATAGTGGTATTATTTACATGGTAGTTAAACTCAAGTTGTTCAGCTTTATGTGTGAAAGAATCACATGCCTTTCACGAATAAAGCCTTTTGTGATAAAAGGTCCTCGTACTCACAGGGGAGTAGATTGCACTCGCATATGTTATGCTATATATGGCAATAATTGACCATTGAGAGAGCTTTTAGATTGTATATCCATGGATTACACTCACCCAAAGAACTAGAGAAGATTTTCTATGTAAAATTCATAAATAGTCCTGTAGTTTTAAATAGGTAATGAGCAATTATAAACAACACAAAAAAATTAAATACATCCAGAAATGTATCTGAACATCCACACAAAATTAAATGAAATTAAAACATTTAATTACCTATTATGGCCTGGTGGTTTGTTTAATGAGTGAAGTGGTCCTAAAACATCTATTTCTGTACTTGGAGGTTCCGAGTGTCCTGAAGTTAAACTCTCAGCTGATTTCACACTTCTCAACTTTCGTTTCATGTCTGTTAAGTCCGACTCAGTAACAGATTTTTCCTAAATTAAAATAAATGTGAGTTAAAAAAAATATTCTACAAGAAAAAAGAAGAGAAAATTCGAAACTTACTGCAATTGTAATTCCCGGTGTGGACGCCTTCCTGTTGTTTTTAGCATTTGTCTGTGTACTGTTTCTTGACTTTGTAAAGAAGGACCTCCAACCCAAAGGTGAACGTTTTGTGTGACTTCTTTTTCTTGCTCCTATAAAATTGAATGTTGAAACACAGACATAAAATATTTAATCTAACTAGCTGTTCAACTTAATTGCAACATTTAACACTTAACTATATGCAAACTATGTAATACATAATACAGTATAACCTCGTAATTCACAGTTGTTGCGTTCCTGAAGAACCGTGCCAAACTCAAAACCGTGATGGTAAAGTAATGAATTGAATGCTAAAAAAGGACGTTGTTGTTGCTGTTTTTCTAAAGAAAATCAAATAAAACGGTCTATGAATAATAACACAGTAGAATATGCTACACAATACTGGAGCTATCAGTGAAAATTGCAGTTCGATATCATTGGTCTAGCGAAAGATATTAGCAATCAAAGTTGGAACTAAGCATTACCACATCTTGATAACAAGGTAGCAACAACGGAGTTTTTCCACCATTTCGAGACATTCATTAGATCACGCATTTCCTGGCAGATGAACAGAAATGGAAAATCTGTTTCCTTGACCAGCTAGGTTGCCTGATTTGAGTTGTTTAGATTTTTGTTTATGGGGACGACTCGAATATATAGTATACTGAATTGATCTACTACAAGGGACAATATGATACTCAGATTGAAAAATGCTATTACAAGTATTTCACCGGTAGGGCTTGAAACTGCTGTTTCATCTATTTCTTCGAGACTGCAGTTTTGTATTGAAAACGATGGATGACAGTTTGAACATGAGAGAAGCCACTCAACAAGATTAGATGGATTAAATTCTATTATAATTTTTGTATAGTAGGTTCTTCCTGTTTAGTTTTTCTTTTCTCATTACGCCAGTACAATAAATGTTATTTGTTTAAGTTATTTTATTGTTGCTACATATCAAGATGTGGTAAATAGTAGACCCAACTTTGATCACTAATATCTACCGCTATCCAAACTGGTAACTTCAGTCTTTTATAGCCTATTCTAATGTGTTATTCTTGATGTACCGTTTTATTTGATTCATTTTTCAGAAAAATAGCAACATAACCTAACAATTCAAACGACGCCCCCTCTTGATCTATGTAAGATACAGAGGAAACCTGGAATGAAGTAGACCAAGAAGTCCTTTTCAACCTGTCCAAATGCATCACGTCCCGTCGAGCTAAGCTGGAGTAATTAGAAATTGAAAAAATATGCGAGGCAAAAAATAACACCAGTTTCTCGGCCATTACTCTTTGTATGTCAAACGTACACTTAGTTGGCAAAAATGTGATAAATTCCGCAATTTTCTGACTTGCAGTGATTGTTACGCCCTCTAGCGGTGCTTTTAGAAGCTTGAAAATTAATTTCCAACGATTTATCATTCATGACAGCTTTCTCATAAAGCTGTACAATGAATCGTTCCTGAGATATGGCCAATGACCATTCTTAGTTGCCAACCCTGTACATGCCTATAATAAAAAACACAATCGTTTTTAAAAACAAAATTTTATTTATTCAACATAGTCTCTTCTAAGACTTTAGCATTTATCAGAATCTTCATAAAGCAATTCTAAAAAGAATCCTTTATCTTGGTCTTCAAACCACTCTTCAATGGCACATATGACTTCATTGTTGCTAATGATACTAAATCTGGAGAATAGGGTGGTCAACCAATTCAAAACCAATTTTATCTATTGTTTGCATTGCAATCAATACCTTGTGAGTAGTGGCACTGTCTTGTAAAAAGGGCACACCCATATCCAGTTCTCGAAAATCTGCGAACAGCAAGGGGCAGGTGTCCCATTTTGGTTGCAATTGCTGGTATCTCGGTTTTTAGTAATGATAGAACCTTGCGGTGTTCGCGAAACTTAGTTACTTTTTTGTGAAATTAAAGATGCTGCAAACAAAATTGTCATAGCTCTCTTAGTTTCTGAGCTATAGGGCGATATTGAAAATATTGCATTTTCAGGTACACCTTGTAAATCAGTTGTCTGACAGCTTGTCAAAAAGGCAAAAACGAATCCTTTTAGAACTTTTTACTTAGAATCTAGCGACGTAGTTAGTTTTTTTCTAAATATTACTCTTTTTGAAATATTGACCAATGTTTTTTTTTTAAATGGGACCATGTATATCTTCCAAGAAATTAATCTGCATTTTCACAAGCTTTTTAAAAATACATAACATTATGGGTCTATTTTAATAAACAACGAAAAATCTTATTTTCATAATTCGCATTTAAAATTTTGCAGTAGGCCATGCAAAAAAATACTGCTGTTTATTTATTTCTATATGTTAACAATACATGGAGAGAATTAATTAATAACAGCTACTTATCAATATATCTATTGCTAACTTTCCACAAAACAGTGCTACCTACCTAGATTTATGTAACAAAAGGAAATAAGGTTAATAAATAATTATTATCCAATACACCTATCAGCAAAAACCAATTTTGAAAACATAAGCACTAAAATAATGTACTAAATCAAAAGAACTGTTCAAAATGATTTCCATTTTGTTGTATGCATGTTTCACATACTTTTCCTATTCATTTTAAGGAATTAAGCAAAACAACGGGATTATTTTGTAAGTAGCAAAAACTTTCTCATTTTTATTAAACGAACATTTCATATAAATCAAATCGACCTCCTAAACAAGGGGTTGAAATTCGGTCTACAGTCACAAAAAAAAAATGATACTGTAGAAATCATTGCTAGTATTGATACAGGAATTAAAAAATACCTGAATTTAAAAAAAATATATATTAGAGAAGCATGTAAAAATAAAATTTCAAAAAACTTGAAATAAAGTAAGCCCACTAAAAACCAAAATTTTAATCAACAGAAACTAGTTAAGCGATTGCGAGAGAAAGATCGTTTTATGTTAAAGCAGATAAAGGTAATAAGTTTGTGATTTCGGACAAAACAAGTATAAAGATAGAGTTTATAACGCCATAGAGATAGGACAGCATAAAAAACTTAAAAAACCTGCTACCAAAAACTATTTCGGACGTTAAAAAAAGTCTAAAGAGTTGTCACAACCTTATATCAAAAGACTTAGGAAGAAGGTTACAGGTTGCAAATACTAAAGTCCCCGAAAAGTACGGTCTCCCAAAAATTCATAAAACGGGAAAATCAATGAGACTTATTTTTTCAGCTAAAGATTCCCTGACATAAAATTTAGCAAGTGATTGACAAATGGGTTTAAAAGCTTGCCCATCAAACAAAAAAGTTTTTGAGTAATCAATTCACTTGAAATTATTAATAAAATTAAAGACGTTAAATTGATTGAAGGCGAGGTTTTGATTTCATTTAAGTAACCTCACTGGTTCCTAGCATTCCCATGAAGCAAACGTTAGAAGTTGTTAAAAATGAAAAATATAAATGAAAAGGCCTGTAAAGAATATTCAACTTTAACAACTTTGTATTAAACAAAATATTTTTCAATTCAACAATCAGTTTTTTAAACAAACCCAAGGCACAGCAATGGGCCCCGCTATCACCATTTCTGGAAAGTAAAAGTGAGTATTTTTCTAGAGTGTGGTTTTGTTGTGTGGATGATATTTTCGCAGTGTTTAATACAAACATTTGCAGATTTTATTGCCAAATTAAACAATCAATTTGATTCTATAAAATTTACCCACGAATTAGAAATTACTAATAAATTGCCCCTTCCAGATATACTAGTTATCAAAAATAAAGACACTTTAGAATTCGATGTCCATAGAAAGGAAAACACCACTCTAAGCTACATTGCGAATGATTCACATCGTACGCACGCACAAAAAATGGCCAGTCTGAATTATTGAGTAAAAAGGTTAATTAATTGTCCTTTCAGTAAAAGTAGATATATCAAAGAATTAAAAGTATATTAAGAACGTGGCCGAATATAATGGATACACTGCTTGCCTAGTGGACAAATTAATTAACAAACAGAAAACAAAGAAAATGTTAGCGGAATCAACGACTTTTAGAAGAGAGAAAGCCGAAAACACATTTGTTTGCTTACCAGTTGAACCTCGAGGGGAGGAACCACACGAGGACATCTAGATAGCATTAAAAAAAAAGCCAATTTGCAACTAACATTTTCGACAAAAAATACTTTAAAAACTAGCTAGGTAACCCAAAAGATGAAAATAGTAGGGCCAAAATGTCGGGAATTTATGACATAAGTTGTAAAGATTGTGATTTTAAATACGTAGGAGAAACAAAAAAATATATTGGAATTAGATTCAAAGAACATTAAGCACAATTAAGATACGGTACTATAGACAGATCTTCCGGCGCTCCACATATTTGGGATAATAATCACCATGAATGAGAATCTAAATATAAACATAATAAAAAATGTATGAACCTCGCTCCGCCGCCTATGGGTAGTCTCCTGATAGATTACTTTATAAAATTAATACAGCAGAAGCACACCCAATAGAGAATAAAAGAATACAGATATTTCTGTCAAACGAAATATGTTAATTTTGGTGTCGTTGAACCTCCCTAAATCATTAGTAACCGACTACCTGCAGAAGAATATAAATAGAGTTGTGGATATAAGATACTTAGAATGAGTCATCCTCTGATGACGCTAACTTGGTTAGTGAAACGATCGTCAGGTTTTTTAAAATGTGTTGTGGTGATTTGGGTTCTCGAAGTGTGCTTATTTGTCAATTTGATTCTCCAGATATCCCCATAGAAAAAAATCCAATATAGACAGGTCTGGGGATCTAGGGGGCGATTTTATAGCCCCATTGGTTGCAATCCAATATTGTTCGGAAATAACCTTGCCTTTAGAGTACTAGGTGCAGGGGCCTCGTTCTGTTGAAAATTAATTTCCAATATAGACAGGTCTGGGGATCTAGGGGGCGATTTTATAGCCCCATTGGTTCCGATCCGATATTGTCCAGAAATAACCTCGCCATTAGAGAACTAGGTGCAGGGGCCTCGTTCTGTTGAAAATTAATTTCGTTTACATGCGCTAAAGGAACATCATTGAGTGATTCAGGTAAATCTGTCTCTAAAATTTCAACGTAGCGATTGGCTTGGAGGTTTCCCTGAAATATATATTTTATGTATTCCTAATATGAAGCAAGACACATTTAGACCAGTCGTGCCCTGCTGTCTTCTGGGAAATATTTGGTGCAGGTTTTCTTGGGACCAGAATCTGCTATTGTGCCTATTAAGTACACCAGAATTACTAAAATGACCATATACCCCTCATTGCAAAATCTCTAACCATATCACATATTTCCCGATACCAAATGCAGAAGACTACCCGATGTTGAGCATCCCCAGGGTGTAGGTGCTGGACAAACCTAAATTTGTATGGGTGATATTTGTGTTCTCTCAGAATTTTTTGTAAATTCTATTTTATTCAGTAACAAGTGGATGCATTGGGTTGCCTCCTTTCTGGATATTTAAATAAAAATATAGCAATAGTATTTAAACATAACTGAAAACCAACTATTTACCTGTCAAAATACATATTATAAGCCTGTCTCTTTGGTTCAATTAGATGAGGATCGCAGACACATGGAGGGTTGTCTCCATCGATCTCCAAAACATATTAGACTGGAGAAGTAGAAATCTTGTACAATTCAACCCCACCAAATCTCAGTCTTGCTTTCTTTCTCATAAAAGACACACCAGCCCTAGAACCATCACAATGAACAACCAAGTTATTCAAAGTAATGAGTCCTTTTCACTTGTTGGCATTTCTGTGGATCGAAATCTCAATTGGCACCAACATGTCACATCAATTGCAGAAGCGGCTGCTAAGAAATTAGGTTTCCTCTTCCGGGCTCGCAAATACTTTTCACCAGCTAATCTCTACACCTTATATACTTCACAAATAGGTCCAAACCTCAAATACTGCTCCCACATCTAGGGTGCTGCTGCCGCTTCTACACTCGTTATCCTGGACTCCATTTAGAAGAGAGCTATATGTCTCATTGGTGACCCTACCCTCACCCAAAGGCTGCCATCCTTTGCCCACTGACGTGCCGGTGGTGACCTCTCTCTCTCTCTTTTATAGATATCTGCACGGGCAGTGCTCAGAGGAGCTTTCTTCCATAGTTCCTCCACCTGCTGCCACTAACAGATCTACCAGGGGAACAGAGCGAATGCACCCTTTTACTGTCCAGGTCACCAGACATAGAACATCTTGTTATGCCCGCTCTTTTGTCCCCAGGACTTCCTAGTTGTGGAATTCCTTGCCGGCGCATGTTTTTCCTTCTCCTCCGAACCTTCAAACCTTCAAGTCCAGAATTAACAAGTTGCCTCTTTCCTCCTTGTCAACACCCACGGTACGATAGTATTTAGGCTGTAAGCCCTCGTGGTGTTGAAATTAAAAAATGTATATAAAAAAACATCCCAGATGCCGCCTCAACAATTTCATTACTAAATATAAAACAAGCTAAGATATCACAAAATGTTTGAAAGTTTGTTGAAAATGAAACACAACGTTTATATAATTAATACAAGCAGTGACTCGTAAAATAAATTTTGGAAACTGTCACTTATTTTTTCCACGCAAACGATAAACAGCAGCTTTTTTCGTTGTTAGTGAATTTTCATAGAAAAAATTCACTAATGGGGAGATCCCGACTTTTGAATTTTGAAAAATTTTTTGCAAATGAGCGCGAACTAGGACCCCTAGAACCCATATCCGGGGTCAGTTTCAATTTTTATATGTTATATATATATATATATATATATATATATATATATATATATATATATATATATATATATATATATATATATATATATCACACCGATAACTCAAAAAATAATGGGCCGATTTTGATAAAATTTGGCATGTACCTTTCTTTTGTAAATGGCTTGGATAAGTTCGTTAGTCAGGAAAATCGGACGAGGTTTTCCGGGAAAATTTTGAGTTTTCATTCGAAAAAAATTCTTATCTCAAAAAATAATGGCCCATTTTAATACAATTTGGCATGTACCTTCCTTTTGTAAATGGCTTTGACAAGTTTGTTAGTCAGGAAAATCGGACGAGGTTTTCCGGGAAAATTTTGAGTTTTCATTCTAAAAAAAAATTATCTCAGAGAATAATAGGCCGATTTTGATAAAATTTGGCATGTACCTTCCTTTTGTAAATGGCTTTGATAAATTTGTTAATCAGAAAAATCGGACGAGGTTTTCCGGGAAAATTTTCAGTTTTCATTTGAAAAAAAAAATTTTTCTTAAAAAATAAAAAAACTATGATAACCAAATTTGGTAGGTAGGTTTACGATATAAAAAGTAAACTATACACCAAAATTTAGATTTATATGTTACAAGAAAAAAAAGTTATAATAAAATATTTTGTGCCAGATCATTTCTATGAAAATTCACTACCATAGCGCACTTGCTGCGTCTTATCTTTTTTATTAAAATAGACCCATAATGTTATATATTTTTGAGAAGCTTGTGGAAATGCAAATAAATTTCTTGACAAATATATAGGGTGTCCCATTAAAAAAAAAAAGAAGAAAATAACGAAACACTGGACAATATTTTAAAAACAGTAATATTTAGGAATAATAATTTTAAAAAAATTAGCCACGAGATTCTACGTAAAAAATTCTAAAAGGATTCATTTTTACCTTTTTGAACAGTTGTCAGAAAACTGAAGTACCAACGGTACTGGGAAGTGTAATATTTTCAATATCGCCATGTAGCTTGGAAACTAAGAGGATTATGAGAATTTTGTTTGCGGCATCTTTCGTTTCACAAAAAAATTGCCCAGGTTCGCGAAAACCACAAGGTTCTATCATTACTAATAACGGAGATAGCCAGTAACTGCAACCAAAATGGCACACCTGTACAGCAAGTCCCCGCTTAACGTCCTAGTTAGGACCTACCAATCGCGACGTTAAGTTAAACGATGTAAAGCGAATCATTTGGAATGAATATAATGTACATACACATGTATATATTTGTAACTGCAAAAGTTATAAGAAAAAACATTATTCTTTTACATATGTATTATGTACATGCCTACATAGCCCATAAATTTCAATACGTGCTGTATATAAAAGCTAGTGCATGTATTTTTATATGGAAATGAACATAGGACATTGCATAAGAAGTGTAGATTACCTGGTGGCAATTCTATAACAGTGTGATATTTCTTGGGCAAATTTTTTGGTCCACCACCAACTTCTATATAATTACATTCCTCACTCTTGTTCAAGAGTATTTTGCTTCTCGCTTCTTCTAATGAAAGTAATTTTGTAGGAGTTGAAATGGCCAAGCTCTTTGGACGACTTTTCTTTGGAGATGACGCTGCAGCGATTTCAAGGAGATGTTCCGGATTTGGTGGTTTATCACCAAAGATTAGGTCAGCATAGCAAATGAGGAATTCTGTTACGACAGCCTGCAAAAAACAAACGGTAAGTCCTTCCATAAATTTAAACTATTTGCAGCTTGGATAGCCATATATAACTACTACATATGTTACACAAATATTGATCGACAGAACATATTTATCTTGCTTTCACTTTGGATGCTGAAAACTAAGAATCCAAATATAAATATTTACACTGAAATGCATTATTCTAATTTCTTTCTGATGAATTACCTGAACACCAACCCCTTGCAGGGCAGCTACTCCACCATATTCCAATTCTTCACATCGTAATAGGTTAGGGGCCCACACGATTGCTACGTTTCTTGTTGTCATGCCAGTACTTGCGCCGTGTTTAGCTACTCGTGCCAGATGTTGCATCAAATATTTCAGTGTTCTGCAAGAAAAAAATAAGTATATTCTAAACAAAAATAAGCTTAAGCTTTCGTAATAAATAACAAATATTTTAGAACAGTCTGAAGTGTAGTTAAACTTTAAAGTTATCGTCAGTAAATTCGTAGAAAAGTCTTGACTGAAAACTGTTAAAACATTTGTCACATGTTATTAAGTGTTTGTCCACAAATTTATTGATTTATTAACCAGATACAATATTACATGCTATACAAAGTATAGTACATGTAACATCTATAGAGGTAATCATAGTCACCAATACATAGGTCATATAAAATTAAAAAAAGTAATGTTTGTAAATTGCAATACAAATAGTTTGTAACCACGGAAAATAATTCCCAGATATAATTTTAAGTAAATGATAATAATAATCGCAACATTAACATAAATATAGGTCGCTCATGTTACCTGCAGACACATAGGAAACACAATTTGGCACATAAGTTTATAGAAAACAATATCAGAACAAAACTTGAATTATTTTGCAATAAAATCAAACCAAATTTTTCCTAATGTTAACTATCTCATTCACGCCGAAGAAAGAATGATATTTTTACAATAAGCGCTGTATACAAGAAAATAAGGAAGACAGACGACAGTAGTATTAAGTACGAGTAGCCCTTTTAAAATAAACTTAAAAGTAATAATTGGTTCCTTATTTTGGGTAAAGAATATTACACAGCACACACACACACACACACACAATATATATATATATATATATATATATATATATATATATATATATATATATATATATATATATATATATATATATATGTATATACCTTCGCCCTATCGTAAGTGCCCACCGTTCACCCACACAAAAACAAACTTGCAAAACATCTAGCCAAAACTCTCCAACCATTAGTAGAAAATGCTACATCCTATGTCAAAAACTCCACCCATTTCATTGACCTTCTTCAAAACAACACCATTTCTCAAAACGACATCTTAGTTAGCTTTGATATAGTTTCCTTATTGACCAATATACCTCTATCTGAAACCCTTGACATTCTCAAAAATAAACACAAAATTTCCCACGATACCTTAGCTCTTGTAGAACACTGCACATCTAACACTTATTTCTTTTTTCAAAACAAATTTTACAAACAAGTTCGAGGTGCTCCAATGGGTTCACCTCTCTCTCCTGCATTGGCTAACATTTTCATAGAAAACTTCGAGACACAAGCCCTCAATTCATCCCAACTTAAACCAACCTGTTGGTTAAGATACGTTGACGACATTTTCGCTGTCTGGTCACATGGCAAAGAATCTCTAGACGAATTCCTTTCTTACCTAAATAACGTCAACCTCCAAATCCAGTTCACCATGGAAATAGAAAATAATTTTTCTTTGCCTTTCTTAGCTGTACACATCACTAAAAACCCAGTCAGAGGATTTTCTTACATTGTCTACCGAAAACCAACCCACACCAATCCCTATCTTAACGCCCAATCTCACCATCACCCATCGCAACTAAATTCTGTGGTTCGAACACTAGTAACACGATCCCTTAGACTAACGGACAACAACAGCAAACAGACAGAATTAAACTTTTTAAGACAGACATTGCTAGAAAACGGATACGACAACAATCACATACTACACGAAACATTGGAAACGCACAACAAACCACTACACCACAATAAGAACAAACAGAGTCCACACAACAACACACAGCGTTTTTACCATACATCAAAGGTGTCACCGACAAAATCAGCAGAATTTTTAGAACCCATAGTACCAAAACCGTATTCACAACAGAGCAAAAACTGTCAAATCTGATAAAAACTCCCAAGGATACGATTCCAAACGAATTCCACGGAGTTTACGAAATTCCTTGTTCCAACTGTTTCCGAACTTATGTAGGACAAACAAATAGACGCATCCACAATAGAATATATGAACACACCCTCGCAGTTAGAAAATCCGACCCCTCATCGGCGCTGGCCATGCATCATATTCATACAGGGCACAAAATAGACTTCGATAATGCCAAAACAATAGCACCGGTCTACAACTTCAAAACGAGAATTATCCATGAAGCAATCGAGATTGAAAAACGTCCCGATTGTTTAAATAAGAGAGATGATGGTCTCCGCCTTCCGACTACTTGGAAACCTATTATATCTTCTTTACAAACACACAAAAAGAAAATAAATTCCACAGACAATATTATTGCCCCATTATCTGCCTCAGCAAATGCCGGTGACCCTCTTAATCCTCCTCATCTTCTAAGTACTGTGACCGAAGCCCCCCACTTAATTGACGGTGCCCCCACTACTTTCACTGATAACGAAGCAGATAGACGGAACGACATATATAAGGCAAGACTTGCAACGAACTGCCAGATCTCTCTGAGGCCTAGGGTTGAACACACTGAGACCTCACAGACGATCTCCGGCGAGATTTGGGGAGTAGGCAGATTGAGGCCCCGTAATCGAGCTACAACAACCCAACCCACCTTTGTCCACCGCTCTAAGGAGTAGGCAGATTGAGGCCTTAGAGTCTCCTTACATATTTCCTTTACCCACCACTCTAAGGAGTAGGCAGATTGAGGCCTTAAGAGTGTCCTTACATATTTCCTTTACCCACCTTTATCGACCACTCTAAGGAGTAGGCAGATTGAGGCCTTAGAGTGTCCTTACATATTTCCTTTACCTCTTGAAAATGGCTCCAAAACAGGAGCCAAAACGTCGAGTTTTCATAAATTCTGGACGAGGTTCAACCCAAGATCCAATTATGTCTCACATTAAAGACCGCAGAAATCTTTCTGAACATATATATATATATATATATATATATATATATATATATATATATATATATATATATATATATATATATATATATATATATATAAACACATACAAATTTTAACAGACCTGGTTTTGGGTTCTAGGGACCCAAATTCACACTCATCTGAAGAAATGTTTTCAAACGCTTTTCATTGTGACCTCTCTATTAGCGAATTTTTCTTAATGAAAATTTTCTAAAAGATCACCCTGAATCATAATTCACCACAACACATTTTTAAGACCTGACGATCGTTTCACTAACAAGGTTAGCATCATCAGAGGATGCATAATTACACCTATCACACGAACGATAGTCAGGTCTTAAAAATCGGTTGTGGTGAATTGGATGATCCAAAGTGTACTTATAAGATCACTATGACAGCACTATTCATCAATGATCTCAAAATTCTTTTGGAACCACACTCGAACCACTTGTGAAGAGCTTAATGTCAACATCAAAAAAGCAACATGTTCAAGTCTGTAAATATATTAAACTGTACTGGACCAAGTATGTAACCCAGTGGCACCCAAAATTTTGAAAGTGCTTATATTGTCATCTTTACAGTAAATAGTTATACAGTACATTTTCTGTACTTTTTGGCCATAGAGGTTGTCATTTATAAAAAATGCTATAATGTTTTACCTGTAGTGTGGTGGTGGAAGCTTTTGCACAGCTTCTCTCATTCTTAAAAGCCGCTCGCCATCTGCTTCAGAATTTCTCACATTGTGGCAGCCTTGTACTGCATTTACAAACGTTTGGTAAAGTTGATAAGTACATAAAGGGTTGGGTAGCTCTCTGGAATAAACAAACCCCAATATAATAAGAAATAAAAACAAATATAAACAATAACATCATAACAACATTATAACAAAATATAAAACATTTGTGTACAATTATAATGGGAAACAATTTTAATAAATTGATATTTTAGCACTTTAAACACTCACCTAAAATACATTTTCAACAAACATGCCACAGAATGTATATCTTGTAAAATATCTTCAGTATACAGATCCGGAATTCTATCTTCATCAAATGCATTCCTCAATTTTTGAATGTTAGAATTAACACCAGACAACCTGCAAAAAACATAGTTCTTGTAATTCAAACAGTTTTTTGATATTCTTTTTAGCAAAACACAGGCAGTTTCCTTTTTCTTTGTCTAGTGTTAAAGATCACTGATGACAGAACTTACATTTAATTAATTTCATCGCTTTTTCTTAAAACTGAGATTAATATAAGGTTATTTGTATCAGCCCAAATTATCTGCCCATATTGTGTAGTTTTTATCACGATTTTTGTTTGCTTAGTCTCAATGTTCACCAATTCAGTTAGTTAGTAGGCTGATCATTGATTTTCTGCGCAGCAGTTAAAGGATCACTTCTTACTGAATACCATCACCTTTTCAAAATTGATAACTCTTTAATTTATTGAGTACACAGCGTAAAATAACTATTGTAGCCATAACACTGGGTTCGAGATAATTAAAATCGTTCCTGTTAATATAAGACGTTCGCCAGCACCAGTGATTGGTAATAGTTGCAAAAATTAATCAAGTTTGATAAACAATAATAACAAAACAAAACATAGACATTTACACCATATCTATTTTTTAGCATTATACAGCTAAAAGAAGATATTTTGCTTTAACCCTTTGAAGCAAAATTGTTTCACACAGAAACCACTTACCTAATGTTTTTTTTTTCTATATGTAGACTGGTTTTACAGTGAAACCACACTTCCTACTTGGGTATTAGTGTGCCATCTATTGATCTCCATCGCAATTTTGCAATTGGCGAACACTGTATTGCTAGTATTCATTAGAATTTGTCAAAGAAACTACGTTTTATGAATGATTTCGTTTTTTATCTACATTTTCGTAAAAAGTATTATAACTACTCCGTTTTTTTTTTGGACGATTGTGTTACTGAGGCACTAATAAAAAGGTAAGAATACTTGTTTTACATAGTTTATTGTTTTTACTTTGTCAATCGGATATGGTTTTGTGGTGAAACCAGTGTGCTTGCGGTAAAGTAAATTTGTTTTTGTTGACCGGATATGGTTTCGTGGTGAAACCAGTGTGCGTGCAATGCACTAAAGTAAATTTGTTTAGATTAGGATGGAAAATCAAATTGATTTGTTGCAAGTGATGAAAAAACAAATCGATTTGTCAAAACTAACCTCGGATGAAGCTTACGCTCTGCTTGATGAAATTCCTTCTGATGGAGAGTCAGTAATACGCGAATATGAGGAAGAAATGATTGAAGACATCATTGAAAATAATGAAACTACCGAAACGATTGCTCAGGACACTATTTTGAGTGACGACGATTTGGCAATTGGAAGCGACATAGATAACGACCCAGTCGATTTAGAAGATGATATACCACTTATCCACTTTGTGAACTGGAGAAAACAAGAAATTGTTCCGAATCTAAATCATTTTCAGCAACTAACTGGTCCCAGCTCTGAAGTACCACCTGATGTCACAAAACATATAGATTTCTTCTTGCTTATTTATGGCGATGCTATTCGTCTGGTTACAGAACAAACAAACTTGTATGCCACCCAGGAAAAAAGAAACTTTATTCCGACAACTGAGGATGAAATAAAAATTTATATAGCGGTAAATTTGCTCATGGGTATAAAAAAGTCTCCCTTCTATCGCGATTACTGGTCTTCGTGTACAGAACTACGTGATGATTTCATAGCATCAAAAATAGGCGTAAACCATTTTGGCTCCCTGATAACTAGCCTCCATTGCAATGACAATGCCACAATGGCAAAAAAGAGGAGCCCGGTTTTGATCAATTGTTTAAAATCAGACCATACATTGAACTCCTAAAGAAACACTTCCAGAAATATTATTGCCCATCAAAAGAAGCGTCAGTTGATGAAAGCATGGTGAAGTTCAAAGGCCGAATAGCTTTCAAGCAATGAAACCTGTAAAAAGGGGGTTTAAAATCTGCGTGTGCACCGATAAAGAAGGTTATCTAAGTAATTTTGAATTATATACAGGAAAGCAACAAGATAAATCTGAGAAAGGTTTAGGTGAACGGGTAGTGCTTGACATGACTAAGGGTCTCTAAGGTAAAGGACACCACGCTTACTTTGATAACTATTTCACAACAACTGACCTTTTACTTTCTTTACAAGAAAATAAAATCTACGTGTGTGGAACTGTACGCGCAAACAGAAAAAATCTTCCCACTGGATTGAAAGGGGATAAGGAAATGAATCAAGGTGATTTTGATTGGGCAGTTTATAGAGACAAAGTATCTTGTATCAAGTGGAAGGACAAAAGAACTATTCAGATGCTCTCTACTATACATTATCCTACAGATCAAAGTAAAGTGAATAAAAGGGAGAAAGATGGAAGTATGACTGAAGTCAATTGCCCTAAAGCAGTTGTAGACTACCGAAGGTATATGGGTGGAGTTGACAATGCTGATATGATGAAATCTTACTACGCCATCGATCGGAAATCCCGAAAATGGTACTACCGTCTATTTTGGCATTTTCTCGATACATCAGTAGTAAACTCATATATAATATTCAAACGGACGACCAAAAGTGCTATGAGCCTCAAAATTTTCCGATGTGAAGTAATACTGAGTTTGATTGGGGCTTCCGTTTCAAGAGGCTCTTGTGGAAGGCCATCTTCTACTAAAAAAAGTTGTATCCAGATTCAAGCCTTATGTACCAATAGATCAACGGCGTGATCAAGCAAAACCTCTACCTGTGCACGGAACATCAAGACACTGTGCTCGGTGTAGTATGGCCGAAAAACCTCATCGAACCTGATGGAGCTGCATAAAGTGTAGTCGGGTTGTGTTTACTGACAGAGAGAAACTGTTTTCTAACTTATCATCAATAATATAAAATATATGTAATCTTTCGATTTTGTATGTGTTCACTTGCATTGTGGTTTCATATCGAAACCATTTGCAAAAGTTAAAATAAATGTTTTTTTGGAACAAAGAAGTGTACTACATCATTTTTCTACACATAGATGATATATACCAAATGTCATTAGAATTGGAAATAACATTGAAATTCGTGCTTCAAAGGGTTAAACACATTATTTTCATTAGGAAACTACTCTTGCTAAATATAGTACAATCGGGGTTTTCCAAAACATCAGAAAATGATCCTAACCAGTTTGGTCTAATCAGTTTTCAGTTTAAACTTAAATTTACTTGATGCACAGTAACATAAAGTAAAATGAAAGAACTTGTTTTCTTAATAACATACTTAATCTACAATTAACATTTTGCATAATATTAAGTTATACAGGCTACCTAGTAAACCTACAGTAAAACTTCAAGGAGTCATTCCCCAGGTTACTTTAAACATATAGGAAATTTATTAGAGATAGGAAGAGGAGTTGTATATTGCCTGAGGCTGTACATATGCATGATATACATGCTGATGGTAAACAATTTCCCAACCGCAATGTTCCTAGTAGAAAAACCTTTCAAAGTATTTATCAACATCTTCATGAAACATATACATTTAAAGAAACCCGCGGTGCCAATGACAGTACGAACAGTAAAACTTGAAAAAAAATATGCTAAGCATGGTAGAGAAAGATGCAAGTACTTCTACTAGAAAAATCGGAAATGCTTTAAATGTATGTATGTGTTTTGTTTCTTTAACGCCAATCTATTTCCGCGCTATGACGAATCACCGACGCCAGGGAGCAGTTTCACCTCACTATCTTGGGAATTGAGGAAGTGGATTGACTTATGGCCACTGAGTGACATCGTTTTGCAATCAGATGGCATGCAATTCTCAGAGAATCAACAAGCCCACAATTAACCTCGACACAAATGAGTTACTGGTAAAATGTGGATTGACTTATAGCTACCGAGTGATATTGGTTTGGAATCAGATGGCATGCAATTCTCAGAGAATCAAAGAGGCCACAATAAGCCTCGTCACAAATGGGTTACTGGTAAAATGTGGATTGACTTATGGCCACTGAGTTATATTGTTTTGGAATCAGATGGCATGCAATTCTCAAAGAATCAAAGAGGTCACAATAAACCTTGACACAAATGAGTTACTGGTAAAACATGGATTGACTTATGGCCACTGAGTGATATCGTTTTGGAATCAGATGGCATGCAATTCTCAGAGAATCAAAGAGGCCACAATAAACCTAGACACAAATGAGTTACTGGTAAAATGTGGATTGACTTATGGCCACTGGGTTATATTGTTTTGGAATCAGATGGCATGCAATTCTCAAAGAATCAAAGAGGTCACAATAAACCTTGACACAAATGAGTTACTGGTAAAACGTGGATTGACTTATAGTCACTGATTGACGTTTTGGACTCAAATGGCATACAATTCTCAGAGAATCAAAGAGGCCACAATAAACCTCGACACAAATGAGTTACTGGTAAAATGTGGATTGACTTATGGCTACCGAGTGATATCGGTTTGGAATCAGATGGCATGCAATTCTCAGAGAATCAAAGAGGCCACAACAAACGTCTTCACAAATAAGTTGCTGGTAAAATGTGGATTGACTTATGGCCACTGAGTGATATTGTTTTGGAATCAGATGGCATGCAATTCTCAGAGAATCAAAGAGGCCACAATAAGCCTCGTCACAAATGGGTTACTGGTAAAATGTGGATTGACTTATGGCCACCGAGTGATATCGGTTTGGAATCAGATGGTATGCAATTCTCAGAGAATCCAAGAGGCCACAATAAGCCTCGTCACAAATGGGTTACTGGTAAAATGTGGATTGACTTATGGCCACCGAGTGATATCGGTTTGGAATCAGATGGTATGCAATTCTCAGAGAATCCAAGAGGCCACAATAAGCCTCGTCACAAATGGGTTACTGGTAAAATGTGGATTGACTTATGGGCACTGAGTGATATTGTTTTGGAATCAGATGGCATGCAATTCTCAGACAATCAAAGAGGCCACAACAAACCCAGACACAAATGAGTTACTGGTAAAATGTGGATTTACTTATGCCCACTGAGTGACATCGTTTTGGAATCAGATGGCATGCAATTATCAGAGAATCAACGAGGCCACAATAAACCTCGACACAAATGAGTTACTGGTAAAATGTGGATTGACTTATGGCTACCGAGTGATATTGGTTTGGAATCAGATGGCATGCAATTCTCAGAGAATCAAAGAGGCCACAACAAACCTCTTCACAAATGGGTTACTGGTAAAACGTGGATTGACTTATGGCCACTGAGTGATATCGTTTTGGAATCAGATGGCATGCAATTCTCAGAGAATCAAAGAGGCCACTATAAACCTAGACACAAATGAGTTACTGGTAAAATGTGGATTTACTTATGCCCGAGTGATATTGGTTTGGAATCAGATGGTATGCAATTCTCAGAGAATCAAAGAGGCCACAATAAGCCTCGTCACAAATGGGTTACTGGTAAAATGTGGACTGACTTATGGCCACTGAGTGATATTGTTTTGGAATCAGATGGCATGCTATTCTCATAGAATCAAAGAGGCCACAATAAACCTCGTCACAAATGAGTTACTGGTAAAACGTGGATTGACTTATGGCCACTGAGTGACATCGTTTTGGAATCAAATGGCATGCAATTGTCAGAGAATCAACGAGGCCACAATAAACCTTGTCACAAATGGGTTACTAGTAAAATGTGGATTGAATGTGGCTACCGAGTGATATCGGTTTGGAATCAGATGGCATGCAATTCTCAGAGAATTAAAGAGGCCACAATAAACCTTGTCACAAATGGGTTACTGGTAAAATGTGGATTGACTTATGGTTACCGAGTGATATCGGTTTGGAATCAGATGGCATGCAATTCTCAATAAACCTTGACACAAATGAGTTACTGGTAAAATGTGGATTGACTTATGGCCACTGAGTGATATCGGTTTGGAATCAGATGGCATGCAATTCTCAGAGAATCAAAGAGGCCACAATAAACCTTGACACAAATGAGTTACTGGTAAAATGTGGATTGACTTATGGCCACCGAGTGATATCGGTTTGGAATCAGATGGCATGCAATTCTCAGCGAATTAAAGAGGCCACAATAAACCCCATTACAAATGAGTTACTATAATCTTGTAAAAATTGAGTTCGGTTCAACTGAAATTTTACTATCTAATTTGTATACAAGTACAAGCAAAATGTTTAATTTCTTTCACTTGATCTACACTTTGTGAAACCTGATATTGGTAAAACCCAGATTGCATTGTATATTGCTACCTATAAAACACCTGTACCTTAAAAATTAACTAAGAGCCAAAACAAAAGTATTTTCTTGTGTTAGTAGCCTAGTGTTTATTACCATTAGTTGGTAATATTCAACACTAAAGGCGTACAATAAGACTTGATTTAATTACCCATAAAATATATTATTTAAATGTCTTCACGATAATATACCAAAGAATTAGAACTTGAGAAAATTATCACAATCAAATTTTAGATTTTTATAGTTTAAAAATCAAACACTCCTTACCTATAGATTCCGTCAACAATACCATGTGTCTCTATAAACTCTGCACAGCATTTGAGCACCATAGGTATACGGTGGCCACTGTTGAGTAAATGTTCACCCAGATCACATCCAAAAACCCGCTCCTTTAATATCCCAGACTGTTTCAGTCGACGTCTTGATGGCCTGTTCAGTATAAAACTTCTAAAGAAAGTTATCAGTTTACCATGCTTACGGAGAACTGGTTTGATTGGAGTTAATGCTAGAGAACTATAGAAAAAGAGGCTTTCAAAATAACATCATTTTGTTAGGTTGCACAACTTACCCAACAACGGGAGGTGGTAAAGGCATATTTCGTGGTATTTTGTCTCCGATAATATGAACACAGTGTTGGGGAAAGAACCCCACCTGGAAGCCTCTTTTGCCTCTCCACCACATTGACTCTCCAGGGCTGGCCATATCTATTACTGATATCATATCGCCCACTTCCAAATTTAGTTCATCGCGAGCCTTAAATTAAACAAATAAAAATTCAATACTCTGTCAAATCAAATCTTATTCAAGTCAAAGTAACATAGTCAATCTAATCTAGTCAAAGTAATATATCGAACAGGAAAACCAACAATAACAGCTATGGGTGACATAATCAAAAATCTATTTGATGGGTTTGAAAATACTTTATAAGCCACTTTGTATGATGCCAAGAGAGCTTTCTCATTTACTGACAGCACTTTATGGAAATTTGACTTCTGTTTTTTTTTAGTTATGTCAGTTTTTCCTAAACAAAATCGAAACGTTGCCTGGCGCAAACTTTCCAACAGCATCTCCGGCACAAACTTTCCGACACGATCTCCGGCGCAAACTTTCCGACAGTATGTCCGACGCACTAGACTAGGCAATGTTGCCTATAGTGTAATTTGAATTCCCACAGATTATGGGGAGCGCGAAATTCCTCGAGTTAAAACAGTGGGGTGCTAAGAACAAAACTTTAAGAACCACTGCATTAGAGTATTTAATTAATGTTATTTACCATATCAGTATACGATTTCATCGACTCATTTCACCCGAAAAAACTCAATGTTTGGGCTGGAATTTTTGGCGACCACATTGTTGCTCTTGCTTTCTTAGATGGTAATCTGACTGGAGATACCTGGGTACTTGGAGTTGTTGTAAAACATTATTGATCCAATGTTGACTGACACTATCGAGAATGATGTTCATTATCTCGAATACCAGTTGGTATTTCAGCAGGATGGAGCGCCTACACATTACGCTTTCCCTGTTAGAGAATATCTAGGCCATAGATTTCCAAATTGGTGGGTTGGGAGAAGACGTTCCATAGAAGCACTCGCGCGATCGCCATATTTATTACACCTAGATTTCTTTTTGTGCTGTCATAAAGAGTAAAATTTATTCTACTCAGCTCGATTCCTTACAAGATCACGTCAGCGTATTGTAAACGAATGTCACCAAATCGCTCCAAAAATGTTATAGAATGTGCGCTAACGTTTTAAGCAAAACTAGTACTATTGTATGGAGGCTGGTGGTCGAAAATTTTGAACATTTGATAAACTGACACGTAAGTTTTTAATAAATAAATTACTCACCTTTAGAAGACAGTTCCTTAGAACCCACTGCTTCAAATTTAAAAATAAGACACCGCAGAAAAGATATTTAAATCAGGTCTCAAATGATTTGCTATCTGCCCCACCACCCCCACCCAGTTAAGGGATTTTCATCAAAATCATGATAAGTAACACACCTGTTTCGTTTTAAAATGGCCAGCCTGTCTATATCTTACACATGTTCAATAATATATTTGCTTTGCAACTAAATTTAATGTGTATGTCATACAAATAAGAGATGTTATGTATTCATGAAATATGTTTTTTTAATTTTTTTTTGGCTCCCTTGAACAACTGTTGTGGTTGTTGAGGAAATATTTTATCAGAAACCATCTCTTCGGCTGTCAGTGTGTTCAACTCTAAGCCTAAGAGACATGTACAGGATTACAAAGTCACTTGTTAAAGTAACTGCCATCTTTAATATGTAATGTATTTGTAAATCATGTCGAAATACGCCAAAAGCTTAAAAGTTATTTGTATCGACATACTGTATAATTTTCGTCTATAAAAGATACCATACTACCTCAGTGTGGTGTTTATGTATAAAATTAGGAAGAAGTGCAAACGTACTAGTTCATAAAAATTTGAAATTACCTGTGAGACATATCTTCTTACACTATAGGCAGCAGCTACAGCTGGTGTGTTAATGGAACGACTCTCTTCACTTGGCACAAGAAGTCTGTGACCTTTATTGTCCATCTGAAGCCAGTTCAATATAGGTCCACAATTCACAGAATTATCTGCTATTTGACTAAACCGTTCCAGATATCCTGTTAATATTGTCTGAAAACAAACAATGTATACATAAAAGTGTCTTTTGGTGTTTTCATAACATGACAGTATATTAAAAAAAATTAAATAGTTTTAGCTTAATAAACATTTCTCAAAATATCAAGACAGTTATCGACTCTTAAAAGCGTTAAAGGTAATATGATCATAAGTCACGTTTCTTATGCTGGTAATCACCTTCCCAGAATACTCGGTACGCACTCTTATTTTCAAATTTATACTGAATTTAAATGGCTGGCAAAATACTGCTAAAAAAATCCACACTCCCTACATCTACTATAACTGCTGCAGAAGATTTTTGCTAGTGTTTTCAATACTGCAAAGGCAGCAGCCAAGAAACCTGGGTTTCTGTTCTAGATTGAAAGTTTCGTTTGCATCAAAGCAGATTCTTACGCTGTATAAAACGCAAATATGTCCACAGTTGGAATATTGTTTTCATGCCTGTGGTACCACCACAAAAACAACCTTGCCTCTGCTCGATTCTATTCAGAAATGAGCTGTTCGCCTTATATGAGACCATCTATCACAGCCAATCCTACTTTTCTAGACCATAATAGGAGAAACGTTTGTTTCTTTCTTCTCCTACTCATACTATCATCGACATTTACATAAAGACCAGTTCGCGTTTAGAGCAGGCATGTCACCAGACTGCTCTCCACCGTCTTTGTAAGCAGAGTGGAGAGTGCACTAGAATATAAAGAGATGCTTCTATGGGCATTTTTGGACTAGGAGGGAGCCTTCAATAATACATCCTTCGAATCAATCAACAGGGCCACACGGAACCTCAGCATAGAGGAGACCTTGTAAAGATGGCTAGACTTTATGCTTAAAAGTATGGTGGTATACATGTCATTAATAAGGGAAACCCTGGTTGTTGGTGTTTCAGAGGCTGCTGAGAAGACTTAGTAACGATGGATTTAACCCACTAGGACATGCAGAAGTTCTGGTTATTCCAGTCCAAGAAATATTTACACGGGCCACTAAAGAACGCATGCAACACGCTCTAATCCTGGTAAAAAGGTGGTCCACCGAGGAAGGTCTTAGAGTTAGTTCTGAAAAGACTGCAATAGTACCTGATATGTATGTTGGTCTGACTGCGGTTACGACAGTCCAGGTGCGTAAGCACTGATCAACATGGCGGAGAACGCCACATCCTCCACATGCCAGCCAGCTAGTGTGGCACTTCAAGCGTGGGTGGTTCCAGTATAGCATACATTGTCATGGGAATTGTAACCTTTGTTAATGTTAATACATACACATGAGTACCAGTTACCAGAAAAATAAACACAGGGTAAATGGTCCTGTTTCTACTGCGTACTCAAATTCCTGTGCTGGGAGAGCTAAAATAGTTGGGAGTCATCCTAAGCTTTCAACTTACCTGGAACTGACACATCGGAAAAAAAATTTGTTAGAAAATCGGTGTTAACGCTTTGTGACGACGGTTAGACAAATGTGCGACGAGAACCGGGGTCTAAAAGTCTCTGTGGTAGAGTGGCTATATACCAGGGTGGTCAACCCAGCAATAATGTACGCCGTATTAGTATGGTGGCCAAAAGTCAGACAACCAAGCTAAAATAAGGCAAAATACATACTTGTTTGTTTGGAAATAACAGGTCACTGAGAATCACCCAAACAGCGGCCACGGAGACGCTCCTGGACTTTCCACTACCTCACATTGTGATTTTGGGACAGCCGGGACTGGATCTCCATAGAATGAAACGATCCGGTCAATTGATACAAGTCAGAGCAGGACATACAACTTGGTGCGTGATGCAGGAAAACGCATATTTGGTATGAATTCAGACTATCACTCGCAGATTAAGTCTGGGACCCCCATCGAGGTAGTAGTCTTAGATCGAAAGGAGGCGGCAGAAAATCAACTACAATTTCCGCTTGATCTGGTACACGGACGGATGAAAAACCGCGACCAGATCGGTAAAGGACATAACCTGTCCTCTGGGCAGATGTGCCACGGTTTTTCAGGCAGAACTTTATGCACTAATAGGGTCTATACAAATAAGCGGATCTTTATTATGCCAGCAGTTATGCAAAAATATAGTTTTGATTTGTTTTGTATTTAAAAAGTGCTGTAGCAGTTATATTCGAAATAAAATGTGAGATGTCAAATTGCTGATAATTCGTAGACCAATTTATACTTTTGCTCGTTTATTTCTGTTTGTGATAATGCTTACAATGCGTGAAAAAGTGGAATCAATAAGATTAGCTGCTGATAATGTCAGCTCAGCCATGTAAGATGCTAGAGAATTTAGTAATCGACATCCAGACCATCTAGTAATAGATGATGTAAAAGGTCGATAAACAGAACGGAGAGTGTGTAACAATCATGCAAATCGTCAGAAAGCTCGCGTTGGTGATTAATTTCTGACGGAAAATTTTAAGTGTAGCCAAAGGAGGATGCAATAAATCCAAAAAAAAAGTTCTGGCGTTGTTTGCGTCGAAATAAAGCTCTTCCTTTCAACCGTGCCTTCTTGCACACTTTAGAAGAAAGTGACGAAGAAAAGCGGCTGGAACATTCATTTGGTGTCAGGAAGAGTTTGACAATAAATTATTTTTTAACATTTGATTCTCAGATCAAGCTACGTTTACAACCAATGGCAGAGTTAGTTTTCAAAATATTCGACATTCGCCCGTTGAAAATCGTCATTGGGTTATGAACTGTCGACGCCAATATTCGCAGAATAACGTGGCAACAGTGCTATAGAAGTGCATCATCTGTTGAACTGTGGCGAAGTTTTACAAATATTTGTCATAGTCGAGATAAAATACTCCAAAGTGGCAAAAGTGTTAGTTCATGTTGCAGCATCCTTCTTTGGGTTTGAAAGGGATAAATATAGGCCAGTATCCTTTGGTTGTCAATTTTGTTGCTGGAACAGACCATCTTGATTCATAGCTTATCAGCAGAAGAGATAAGAAGACTGAATGGATAGTTCTACGGTCGCACAAGTCGGAATCGCGACGTTGCCAGGTATTTCGTTTCCTCAAACGTAATAGTAGTAGCAGTGGTGGGGAGGCCAACGCCAAGCAAGTAGGCCACCATGGGCCCTTTTTGCCAACCCCAGCAACCATGCTCTACTCCTCCTTGGTCCCGTCGCCAAACCGCCTCGACCTCGAGATGAAGGCCGTGACGGTCTTCAATTGGACGGTACTTACCTGATTCCTCTGCAGAGTCCTCGAGCCGAACAATTCGGCTCGAAGACTCCCAAAAGCCTCGCATTTGCACAGGTAGTGGTAGGACGTTTCCTTATCCTCGCCGCATTCCTGGCAAATGGGATCCCTCTCTACGCCTATCAATGTGAGGTGTCTTCCAAGGGCGCAGTGGCCTGTGAGCACCCCAAGGATGCGACGAAGCGTGGGTCGACTCCTTCCGAGTAGCCAGACAGCTTTATCTCTGTCCGGCCCCTCCACAAAGTCCTCGGTCCACCTGTCTAAGGCGACAGATACTGTCTTCCTACTTATACCTATCGCCAGCTCCGGGCCACAGAACGGGCTGGAATTCAACCTCATTTTCCCTCCACTCATCCCTACTGGGGATCCTGAGGGTCTATGGCCTAGTCAACCTAATATCATCCTTGGCATCCCGTACCTTTATGGCGGAAATTGGAATTTCCTTTTCCACCTCCGTGGCGACTCTTGCATGCCCTATTACTGCCCCCCCCCCCCCCACCAGTTTCCTGCGTCTCGCATTCTGAGATGCGACGCCATCGCCGCCCTCCTGACACAGATGGGAAGCGCTGACAGTATCAAGAGGACCTCTAGCGCGGCTGAGGGTGTCGTCCTCATAGCGCCTGTGATACCCAGGATTGCCAGCCTTTGGAGTTTGGCCAGCTTCCTGCTGGTAGTTTGGTTCACACCACACCACCAGACCAACGCCCCATAGAGGATTCTCGGCCTGACGATCGCAGTGTAGATCCAGTGAAGGATTCGAGGATTAACTCCCCAGGTTCTCCCTATCACTCGACGCAGCTGCCAGAGGGTCGCTACTTCCCCAAACGTAGTTACATTCTTGTTAAATATGCCTTGTATTTGTAAGAGGAACATAGGGTCACATGACGTGGAGATGGATGTGATATCACTTTGCACAGGCCACACGTCACAGTCTAAAACAAGGGGCGTGAGGATTTATCGTCGCAGGTGCTCTGAATCGGAGAATAAGATAGACAACTTAATGAAACTATTTCTGGAGTTCAAAGCTGATATAGATTCTCGCTTTGCCCAGCTGGAAAGGATTGTGGCTAAGTCATCATCGGATATTTTTTTTGCCTGTCAGCCTGTATGTCTGTTTGTAGCCAGGATAACTTTAGAACGAATTGAGATATCATCTTTAAATATGGTGTACAGTTGGCACCCGACAAACGAACGGTTCGGATTGTTTTTGGGCAAAATGGCTCCAGGGTGATTTGATGAAAATTGACATTTTTTCGATAAAACTCGAGTAATATAACGTGTTAGGGTTTGTTTATTAGAAAACTTTCGATGTTATCAAACATTTGGTATTCTGTGCTGAAATTAAATTAGGGGTTGAATGTGTGGGGGTGGAATATCGATGACAGGAATTTAGAACTTTTTTGGGTAAAACGGCGCAAACAGTCTCAAAACCTATAGAAAACTTGATTTTGGAACGATTTTTTGTTGCCTGTCGGTCTGTCGACCTGTACGTCTGTCTGTCATGTAGGCGCAATCACTTTCGAAGCAATTGAGATAGTAGGTAATTTCGAAGCAATGAGGTAGTGGGTAACTGAGGGGTGATTTGGTGAAAATTGAAATTTTCTCGTTAAAACTCCAGTAATAAAACGTTTCAGAAGTTTATGAGTACAGAAATACGAATATTTTCTTTGGTCAAGTCATGTACCCTAAATTCATTTCATGAGAATGTCTTTCTGGGGAGAGTAGATTATCACAGCTATGTGAAAGTTATGATTCAAATTGCAGCACTATTTAATTCATTTTGGGACCACAAGTGGCTTTGCATTTGAAATGGAGAGACTTTTCGGCCTTTAGTAGACCACACTGTATCTATAATTTAAGATCAATTTGGTTTAAATCAGATAAAAACTAAAGAAAATATTGGGAAAGGCAGAACGGGAATAATTTTAGACGTTAAAATCTGAAGTTTATTTATTAGAGAATATATTGTCAAAGATTTTTAGAATAACATTTTGGTAAATCATATCGAAATAAGTCACAAGTTTTAAAACCTATTTGTATTGACATACTGTGTACTTTTGATCATAAATAGTTATTTATGTCATACTAGTTCATTATTCTGTTTTTATTGCTTAGTTACCAACTACATAATTGTGCACTTTATGCCCACGGGCCATAAAGTGTACTTTATAGCCCGCGCGGGCATAACGTACACTTTATGGCCCGCGCGCACATAAAGACAAATAATTTTTGTTTAACTTATTTAATAACCTTTATTAATTAAATTACAAATAATGGAATAGAAGCAATATGTAAATATTTTATTAACATTATTTAGTCGAATTAACATAACATTGGCAGTTCTGAAAAGATCCGGGGATAGTTAAGTTGCCTTCAGCAACGGTGATTGATGTTTCATTGTTTGGGTATCACTAGTATGACATAAAAGTTTGTATGCACCGCTGGTATAAATAGTGGTGTATGCCCTCGAGCGACTTACAAAGTCTCGGGCCGGAGGCTCTCGGATTTGTAAAATCGTCGCTCTCGGGGCATAAACATCTATTTATACCCTTGGTACATAAATAACTATTATGTACCATGGGTATAAATAGATGTTTGTGCCCCAAAAGCGACGATTTTAGAATCCCGAGGGCATCCGGCCCGAGGATTTGTAAGTCGCTCGAGGGCATACACCTCTATTTATACCAGCGGTGCATACAAACTTTTATGTCATACTAGTCATACCCAAACATTGAAACATCAATCACCGTTTGCTGAAGGCAACCTAACTATCACCGGATCTTTTCAGAACTGCCAATGTTATGTTAATTCGACTAAATAATGTTTATTAAATATTTACATATTGCTTCTTTCCATTCTTTGTAATTTAATTATTAAGGTTATTAAATAAGTTAAACAAACATTATTTGTCTTTATGTGCGCGCGGGCCATAAAGTACACTTTATGGCCTGTGGGCATAAAGTACACAATTATCTAGTTGGTAACTAAGCAATAAAAACACAATAATGAACTAGTATGACAAAATATATTATACTACTCTTAAGTAGGACAGACTGTATATAAATTTTTTTGATATCCAAAAGTCAAATGCGTGCAAAATTATCGATTTTAAAAACGGCATGTCCAAGAGAAAGCTAGGTTTTGGTTAAAAAGAGTTATGGTCAGTTGTTAAGTGTTTATTTTGAAAAGGGTTATCGGGTCAAGAAATTTTTGCTGATATAGTAGAAACCTTCGACGATCAAATGTTAACGTATAGCAGATTCGTTGCACATTTCCTATGAACGTGTGTTCCACATAGTTCATCACAACTCGGAAAAATTGAATCCGAAATGCTTGGACCCTGATCAGAATTTAAGCGGGCTCGTTTGACAATGTTGACTGTTTTGAAGAAGATTACTCAACCTTTTCGGGACGCCTTGTCACTATGGACGAAACATGGACCCATCACTATGATCCAGAGACTAAAGAACAATCGAAAATGTGGAACCTGTGTTTCTCCACTATCGAAAAAATTCCGTGTTCAAAAGTCGGCTGGCTTCAGTTCTATGGGACCAAGATGGGATATTTCTCCCAGATTTTCTGGAAAAGGTAGAATTGTCACTAGAGCATGAGTTGCCAACTAAATTACAACAGAAAATTTTAGGAAAACACAGCGGAAGAGTGGACAAAAATGTGCTCTTTTTACAAGACAACGCCACCTCTCACTACTCGTTGATTGCACTGCAAACATTTGATGAAACGGTTTTGAATTGGTTGAGCACCCGCTCTATTCCCCGGATTTAGCACAATTAGATTGTTATTTATACTCAAACCTCTAAACATATTTGGTTAACGATTGAGGAGTTGTTTGAGGACCAAGATCAGGGATTTTTACAGGGTTTAGATTTACTTTATGAACGCCCTGCTAGATGTGTAAGTGTTAGAGGAGACTATGTTCGTTAAATAACATTTTGTTGTAAAAAATTATTGCGCTTTCTATTGCAGACTAAGTACTTATTAATACCCCCTCGTAAATCACATTGCATATAGCATCATTTATTTTACTTGCGGTATCGCTTACATTGTTTCTCAGGCTGCAATTAAATTTCTCAAGCAACCGCAATATAGTTTAATCTAAAAATAAATCCCCCTAAAGGCAATAAACACCCTTTCAAATCAAGAGCTCTATATAGGTAAATCAGTTTATGGCAGACAGACAATAAAACCTGCCCAATCTACTAATGAAGTGACCTTTCACAAAACTACATAGACATGTCCTTTCCAAATTTAGAAAGCAATCTAGTTATGGCCAACGACACCTTCCACACCCAGCAAGAGCATCTTCGCAATATTAAATCTCCCTTAAGGGGTACAAAATAGAACAGCCTAATGGTGCTAAATCAATATCTACTGGTGACTCGACGACTCTCTGGCAAAGAACTTAACTAGGTCGTTGGAAGTTGCAAGCTTAGTCCATAAAACACATAAAAACAAGAAAATAAATAAAGAGATTTGTTTGGAAGACTGGACCACATCTGTATTTATGAGTTCATCTTAAATAGGCCACTGTGTCAGGTTGTTGGCGAAAATAAGCTGAAAATACTTTCCAATTTGTTATACAGATTACATGGTTAAAAGGAGCATGAAATTGGTTATATAAGTTGATTAAGTCTTGAAGTTTATGATTGCAAATTATTTAAAGTTGAGGGCTCTGACCTACAAAGAAATAAAATTAAAAGTTCAGCATATACAAATTGAAATTTACAGTGAAATCTCAGTTTAAGGGGGGTTTTAACATTTTCAATATCAACGAAAATAACAAATATAAGATCCACGTTTGATTATCAGGCCGGCTAATTTGCTACTTATAAATGGAAAAGTAACACGAATAAACATAAAGCTAGGGTTGTTACATTTTTAGTAACAGACAACTGGCGTTTGGCCGTTCGCAAACGCATCGGAGGATAGGGAGGCGAGAATCGTTAGAATGGCCAGTACAATCGTCCGATTTTACGCTATTAGACATCTTACGGGGATATGTGAGAAGTATGATATACAAAACTACACCACGCGATTTAACTGGCTTAAGAAGACTTTTTTACGAATAGGATGCTGCGAATGCGTCAGGTGAATTTATTTTTCCCCTGTTAATTAAAATAAAAACCTTAGCATTTTTGAATAGAGAGTGAAGAGACCTTTCAAATGAAGTTTTACGTTGCAGGATGTCATTTTTCAAATTGACGTGTTTCTGGAATTTTCTATAAATGTGTACAATAATTGAGATACGGGATTTATTCCATTTGACTGTTCCTCACTGTACATTTGTTCTCTAAGGCCTAAGAAGTCCCGTGCGCAATAGTCTTCTGGAAAAGAGCTATGTTTTGGGATTTGACTTCCGGATAAGGTAGAATGATTGCTGGAAAGCATTATTTGACGTTACTGACCACTCTACAAGAAAAATAAGAGGGTAGGACGACAAAAGCCATCCAAAGGTGGCTTGTTTTTATAGGACAATGCGCTTGATCACAAATCATATATCGCCATGGAAATAACTTGCGATTTAAGACTGGCATTACTTGAACACCCCCCTTATTCACCAGATCTGGCACCAGTGCTTGAATTTTCTCCCACAGAAGAGGTGCTAAAAGCTGCGCGAACCTGGCTCTCAGAGTAAGGTGACATTTTTTTGGACGTTCTAGACGCATTGCAAGTTTGATATAATAAATATATTGAATTAACTGGAGACTGTGTACATTTTTTCCATTATTTTATACAACATTTTCAAATTTAAATCTTGTTCGCTTTTGTAGTAAGATTAAGAGGATAGTATTTCTCGACATTAAAGAAGTATTTAACAATGCACTACCATACTTCACATTTAGCTCGAGAGGGAGGCTAAATGGACAACGTACAGACTAAAACAAACGGCTGACAGCATGCCGAAGGCAATCAGTATGGAAAGAACGGGACTCCTCGATGGCACTGAAAGTCACGTGATTCTAGGAATGGTCTCAGACCTATGCCTACTAAGATCAGTAGAGATCTGTCTTCCAAGACCTTCCTTCCGGAAACGTAAGACTAGGATTAAAATAAAACGTCCTTATTGAGGACTGGTACACGGGCGGCACCAAAACCAGGTCAGGGGCAGAAGCTGGCGCATATGGTAGCTACACCGATGCTAGAATATCATCTAGCCTCGGAAAGTATACAACCACATACCAGGCAGAAGTATATGCCATCGAGATGTATGCGAGGGAGATTAAACAAAACCGTTGCACACACAAATCGATAAGAATATTTTCAGATGGCCAAGCTGCTATAAAAGCAGTGGGTTCCTACTGTTGCAATTTATAAACGGTATAGAGCTGCAACACCACCCCCAACTAACTGGGAAATTATAATAATAATATAATAAAACTGGGAAGCTACAATGAGGTGTCGCTTGTTTGGATCCAGGGGCACTCGGACGTTGATGGAAATGTATCGGCCGACGTTCCTGGTAGAAAGTGTGGGTATATCGGATCAGAACCCGCGCTAAGGATATCCTCATGCACAGCAAAACGCACCTTAAGGACCTGGGAAGATGGAAAGACAATCCAACAATGGCCAAATGTGCTACAATTAGCACACTCTAAGGCCTTCATAAATGGCATTTCAGAGTTAAGGGCTAAAACGCGTCTAGAGTTCAACAGACAACAACTGATAACTCTGGTCGGCCTGTATACATGACACTGCCGCTTGTGTCACCACACAAATAATTGGGTTCGGACAAAAGACAAAGTGCCGGCTGTGTATGGAGAGTGAGGAAACAGTAGAGCACGTGCTATGACACCTGCTCTTTGGCAAGGCCCAACTTGCACCAGAAGATTTTCGGACTGTCGCCCCCAAAAATTCTCCACCTCTGTGAGAGGCTGGATTTGTGGAGTGAAATATAGGACAATTGAGCGTAGGCCACATTATATCCTAAGGTCGCAGTAGGGGGGACTGTAACGGCCCACTCACAATATAACCTAGCCTAACCTAAGATTAAGAACTTTGCAATACGTCCTCCAATAACATTGAGTTTCATATAATATGAGCCCTTCGGAGGGGGCGTTAAGCCGCCGGTCCCGTGTCCATGCGATGTTGGGCATGTTAAAGATTCCTACCCTCCCTTTTTTCTCCCTCAGGGCTCGTCCGATAGCACTGCAGCCCGTGGCCTATTGTGCATTACCCTCCACCTTAAGCTCGATCTCAACGACATAAGTGATTTGAAAAATCATCCGCTGCCGGTGAGTCTCGAACCGTCGTCGCTCGAGTCCGAATTGGGAAGTTTTACTCGACTTTCCGACACGGCCACGGCGGCGCTCCCTACCCTCCTTACAGAAAGGCAGGGGTTCGGCAAAATTTCCAGGAGTAAGGTAAAACTGCTCCCTGTCGTAGGTGAAATAGACCGAAGTTAAAGAAAAGAAAACAACACATAAATATTAAGGTTTATAAGAATTTTAAATGTAAAAATATGCACGAAAGTAGATACTATAAATCCAATAAAGAGAAATAGTAAACTTACCACAAGGTCATCGTCATCAGGAGATTGACTAGACAGATCAGGCAGTTGTGATATTTTTCTATCATAAATACATTCATGCAGTTGTGAATCCAGCATTTTGAAGTTCTCAAAATTTCTCTGTACCAGCCAACATTCATCCCGTGACGTCACTTGCACCATATACCATTCAACATTGTCATCTTCATTTTCTGTAAAATGATGTTTGCGTTAATTAATTCTCATTATACTATTAACACAAAGAAAACCAGCGGAGTTATTTCCTTTTAGGAGCCGTGGTCTATTCGTATTTCCACCTTACGTTTCGTTTACACCTATGGCCATTGAATTGTATACCAATAATAAAAATCTGGACGCAGCAAGTGCGTTATGGAAGTGAAATTTCATAAAAAGGTTTTTAATAGGAAATATGTCTTTTTTTAATGAAAGCAGACATCAAATTTGGTAACCGGTATAATCTATATAGTAAAAACAATGTACCATATTTCATCAAAATAACTTGATTGTTCGAAAAAGTACAAACATTTTCCGAAAATAAACTTAAGATTTTCCCCAAAAAACTGGTCCGATTGTTCTGGCCAAGGAACCTGCTCAAGCTTTTTACCCCCCTAACATGATATAATTATTCACAAAAAGCTTTCCGACAGAACTCCCAAAAAATGTACATGAAAATTTGCGAACAATGATTTCTACGGAAACACAAAAACATTTTTGCGAAAATTGACTATATATATATATATATATATATATATATATATATATATATATATATATATATATATATATATATATATATATATATACATGGTGTTTCTAAATTGATGCGAAAAATTTTACAGGGTGATTCTTTGGCGAAAAATAAGGGGTGTCTTTCTTATAAAGTTTTTCTTGAAACCGCTTCTCCTCCAAGTTACACCCCTTTGAAATTTTGTCAAAAAAGTTTTCATTAAATTTCTCCGTTATGGAATAATGTTAAAAAAAACGAGATTTTGCAGATGCATAAGGCTAACAAAATGACAGTTTTAAAAGGATTTTATAACCCTATAATGCTATCCCAAGAGGGTGAAAAAACCTACCCTTACATTATTTTTTATCAGTACTTTTTATTGTGTGTACCGTTTTCTATTTAAAAAAATGATTTAGAAAGAAGATTTCATTTAGCAACTTTTTTATGTCTTGACATTTTCTCATAAAATTGTTAGTTTCATCACAAAAAAATAAAATATTACTCAGATCGATGTCACATGTATTTACAGAGTGGTTGTTATTTGCTGAAAAAACAAGTACGTGGTAGGCTGTCAAATAACGTCATAATTACACTAATATGTTAATATGTATTGTTCTGGCTTTTACTAATTTCCAAAAATTCATAGCAAGAAACAACAACTATTGTACTATTATTTTATAATTAATGATTAACAAACTAAGAAACGAAAAGAAATATTAACAAAATGTCAGTACGTATCATTATAATAAATGTTGAAAATGCCCCCCTTCGGAGAGAACGCATGACTCTAGTCTGTTTCTCATTGAACTTCGTATTCTATGAAAAATACCGGGTGTGTTTCTTATAATATCATATGATGCGATAATACGATTTCTGAGGTCATCGATGTTTGCAACAGGACTTGAATAAACCAAGGTTTTCAGAAAACCCCACAGGCAAAAATCCAACGGATTCAATTCAGGAGATCGGGCAGGTCAATTCTGTGGGCCTCCTCGACCTATCCAACGATTTGGGTAAACTTCGTTTAAGTAGTTACGAGCGTTGATACTAAAATGAGCCGGAGCCCCGTCGTGCATCTACCACATTTGTTGTCTAATTTGTAAAGGAATATTTTCAAGAAGTAGGGGCAACTCTTCTTCGAGTAGATGACAATACACTTCTCCATTTAGTCTAGTCGGAGGAAAATATGGTCCAATTAAGTCATCACCAATGACAGCAAGCCATACATTTAATGAAAACTGGTGTTGAAAATGATATACCGTAATTTCGTGTGGGTTTTCTTCAGACCATATGTGGTTATTATGAAAATTTCTAATAGATTCTCGCGAAAAGTTGGCCTCATCAGTAAATAAAATACGAGATAAGAACTGTGGAACTTGCGTGATCATTTGAAGCTTCCATTGACAAAAGATTAAACGAGGTAAAAAATCACGAGGTAAGAGCGCTTGAACTCGTTGGATATGGTAGGGATACAGTAGTTGTTCTTTTAAAATTCTAAATACCGTGGAATAGCTGACATTTAAGACTTGAGCGATTCTTATTGTACTTGTACCAGAAGATTATTCAATTAAATTGAGAACAGCCTCTTCAAGTGCTACAGTTCTTACTTCTCTAGAACGCCCGCAATCGGCGGCACCTTTTGAAAATTCTCCTTCTTCTTGCAGACGTTGATGAATGCGTGCGAATATGCTGTGATGGGGTACAGTTCTATTTGGATATAACTCAGTGTAGAAGCGCTGTGCTGTTAATCCATTGCCATTAGCACGGCCATATTCAAAATGCATATCTGCCATTTCGGAATTGGTATAATTTACCATTTTATTCACTTATTTGTTCAAAGTGTTTAAAAAATTCTCGATAGATTGACAGCAACCAGAACAATTAATATTAGTGTAATTATGACGTTATTTGACAGCCTACCACGTACTTGATTTTTCAGCAAATAACAAGCACTCTGTAAATTCATGTGACATCGATCTGAGTAATATTTTATTTTTTTGTGATGAAACTAACAATTTTATGAGAAAATGTAAAGATATAAAAAAGTTGCTAAATAAATCTTTCTTTCTAAATCATTTTAAATAGAAAACGGTACACACAATAAAAAGTACTGATAAAAAATAATGTAAGGGTAGGTTTTTTCACCCTCTTGTGATAACATTATAGGGTTATATAATCTTTTCAAAACTGTCATTTTGTTAGCCTTATGCATCTGCAAAATTTCGTTTTTTAAAATTATTCCATAACTGAGAAATTTAATGAAAACTTTTTTTTGGACAAAATTTCAAAGGCGTGTAACTTGGAGGAGAAGGGGTTTCAAGAAAAACTTTATAAAAAAGACCCCCCTTATTTTTCGCCAAAGAATCACCCTATATATATATATATATATATATATATATATATATATATATATATATATATATATATATATATATATATATATATATATATATATATATATATATATAGCAACTGACCCCGGATATGGGTTTTAGGGGTCCTAGTTTGCGCTTATTTGAAAAAATTTATTCAGAATTTTTTAAAGAAAATTCACTAATAGATCACGATTAAGTACATCGCGTACAGGTAGTTTCTCGACATCTAGCATCAAATCATTCATAATTACGTACGAGATCCACGAAAATAAATCACTAACCGCTTACTAGCATTTAATTTAAGATTGTGCTGAAATAAAAGCACAGTTCTTTGCTGAAGATCTGCATTAATAAGATATCGAGCAATTAGGTATTCATATAGTCTGAAGTTTAAACATTATTGTATATCATCAGCATAACATAGCATGGAGGAGTGTTGAATAGCACGTAAGAGGTCAGAGGTATACACGATAAACTAAAGAGGACCGATGATTGATGCTTGAGGCACACCTTAAGGAATATGCTGACGCGGTGACACACTGTGAACTACCACTTAAGTAGGACCTTATCAAACTTATATTTTCTTACAATAGAGGCATATTCCCTAGTAACTGGAAAACTGCTCGAGTACAACCCGTCCCCAAGAAAGGATCCAAAGTGCTTCCTAGCAACTACAGGCCTATTCCTCTCCTTTCTGTCGTCTCTAAAGTGATGGAAAAGTATATAAATACCGAATTACTAAAATTTCGTGAAAAACACAGTCTAATCCACGACAGGCAGTATGGATTCCGTCAACGCAGGTCAACTGCCGAACTCCTCTCCTTTGTCACCCATTCTTGGAACAAGTCTATGGAACTACATGGTGAATCCCAGATTGTCGCTCTAGAAATATCTAAAGCATTAGACCAGGTCTGGCATGCAGCGTTGCTTAATAAACTTCCGGCCTATGGCCTACTAGGAAAACTCTGTACCTGGACAGCAAATTTCCTCTCCAACCGGAGAATTTCTGTTATCGTGGATAGCCATTCCTCTAAACTGTATCCAATTAATGCAGGAGTCCCTCAAGGTTCAGCTTTAGTCCTCACTTTGTTTTTACTCCACATCAATGACCTTCTCTCTAGAACATCCAACCCAGTTCACAGTTACGTGGACGACAGCACCCTCCACTCAAATATACAATATTCTAAGCCTGCCTCTTTAGTCCAATTAGATGAGGATCGCAGACTCATGGAGGGTTCTGTCTCTGTGGATCTCCAAAAAATATTAGACTGGGGAAGTAGAAATCTTGTACAATTCAACTCTCAACTTTCTATCTCATAAGAGACACACCAGCCCTAGACCCATCACAATGAACAACCAAGTTATTCAAAGTAATGAGCCCCTTTCACTTTTTGGTATTTCTGTGGATCGAAATCTCAATTGGCACCAACATGTCACATCAATTGCAGAAGCGGCTGCTAAGAAATTAGGTTTCCTCTTCCGGGCTCGCAAATACTTTTCTCCAGCTAATCTCTATACCTTATATACTTCACAAATAAGGCCAACCCTCGAATACTGCTCCTACATCTGGGGTGCAGCTGCCGCTTTTACACTCGCTGTCCTCGACTCCATTCAAAAGAGAGCTATACGTCTCATAGGTGACCCTACCCTCACCCAAAGGCTGCCATTCCTTGCCCACCGACGTGCCGTTGGTGACCTCTCTCTTTTATAGATATCTGCACGGGCACTGCTCAGAGGAGCTTTCTTCCATGGTTCCTCCACCTGCTGCCTCCAACAGATCTACCAGGGGAACAGAGCGAATGCACCCTTTTACTGTCCAGATCACCAGAGATAGAACATCTTGTATGCCCGCTCTTTTGTCCCGAGGACTTCCAAGTTGTGGAGTTCGTTGCCGGCACATGTTTTTCCTTCTCCTCCGAACCTCCAAACCTTAAGTGCAGAATTAACAAGCTGCCTCTTTCCTCCTTGTCGACACCCACGGTACGATAGTATTTAGGCTGTAAGCCCTCGTTGTGTGTTGATATATATATATATATATATATATATATATATATATATATATATATATATATATATATATATATATATATATATATATATATATATATATATATATCAACACACAACGAGGGCTTACAGCCTAAATACTATCGTACCGTGGGTGTCGACAAGGAGGAAAAAATAAAAACCTGGATGCAGCAAGTGCGTTATGTTTTTTTAACGAAAGCAGACATCAAATTTGGTTACCAGTATAACCTATATAGTAAAAACAATGTGCCATGTTTCATCAAAATAACTTTATTGTTTAAAAAGGTAAAAAAATTTCCGAAAGTAAACTTAAAGTGTTCCCGAAAAAACCGATTCTTGGCCACCTTATAGGTTAACAGCAAATTGAGCTTTTGAAATATTAAGCATTTAATCAAAATTCATTACCATAACGCACTTGCTGCGTCCAGAATTTCTTTTCTTACAAACATGCATTATATTTCGATGGAAAATGCAAATACATAAGGCGTGTTCGATTAAAAAAAAAAAATTGTATCACCAACGACTTATGGGCCAGCTTCTGACTGTAGAATTTTTAAGATGTAGCTCAAGACACCTTATAATTAATGTATACAATTTTGTTTTAATATCTTGTATAATAACGGATATATTGAGCTATATTAATTTTTTTAACGAAAATTCGACAAAAATTATATACCATTAAACGATAAACTCTATAGCTAAGACTACTGCCAAGTATCAGAGAAAGGGGCTAGATGAAATGAATTTTCTGGAAACATGTTAGTAAAATGAAGGACAATGACGGTTGAAGCTAAGACTTCAGAGCTCGTAAAACATTCTTCTTGAGACGTTTTCTTTCCATAGCCCGTATTAGATTCAAGTTCTTTGCCTAAATGTTGGCAATTTTGACATTTTCACTAATACGAAGCTGGTCCGGTCAAAGGGAATAAGATGCTTAAAGCCGTGGTGTTTCCAAATTTCCCAACCGGTGTTGGTGAACTCGTGCCTTTATGTGTCCCCCAAAAAAATCGTAAGGTATCAAACCGTGGCGACGCGGGACCCATTCAATGTCACCCTCTAAAGACACACTACGGCCCGGAAAGATCTCTCGGTGAATCCCCAGTGAACTACCTGAGGTGTGCGATGTGGCACCGTCTTGCTGTAATCACACATGTTCTAGGTCATGCTCATTAAGTAACTCATTCACTTTTGAAGGCCGAAAATTTCGAAGCATGTCACATTAACCATTTGAGTAGCTGTTACCGTTCTTTCATATTTTTCAAAAAATAAAAAACGGAATAACTGTCACAATACTTTACTTGAAAAGATTACACACTGTTTATTGGATATGCGGTTTAAAAATCACGCGCAAAAAAATTGAACATTTGATGAACTAAGAACCTGTGTAGTCCAAGTTACCCGAGGCACCTGTGAATGTCGAACAAGTTGGATGTGTGGCATACAAAATATAATACGAATCCAAATTTAAGAGAAACAATCTGTATACTTACTGTGTTGTGAGTGCAGAGACTGTGACATGTTGTTAGTTTGCAAGGCCACGTTGAGCGGAGGCAGTTGGACACGCTCATAGTGGAAATGGGCGCATTCCTCCAGCTTGGGGAAGCGGCAGGGTTCCGCCCCAGGAGCGGGCACCCCGCCTGCTGCCTCCGAGATCTGCATGTCGTATACTTCAGTGCATAATGCCTGGAAACAAAAAAGATAAATTTTAAAATTCATAGGCGAAACATATTGGCTTGTATAGGTCTTTGGCAATTCACACTCACAGTTTAATTTTTCATAAATATCGCGTATTTACATCTTTAATGGATAATTTTTAACGCTGTGTTATTATTATTATTATTTATTATTATTACTTTAAATCATACATGTTCATTCAATAACTCTAAGGCATGTGCCGAATATAAGCATAATTCAGTTCTGTTTTGTGGTTAAGTAGTAAATGATTGTCATTGAAATGGATATGACAACTCCTATATTATGCTTCTAAAATTGGAGACCTAAGAATAATAACGTGTTTTGTTTATTTCTCTTGGTTTGACAGTTCTGTTTTGAGGTTAGATAGTAAATGATTGTATATGTTTCTGAAATTGGAAATCAAAAAATAAGAATATTAACAATATACGTTGATAAATTTTTCAGGTAGGTAAGTTATTTGAATAATGAATTGAGTTCTTGACTTTTGTGAATTCAGGAATAGGAACATTTTGTTTCTTTTCTCTTGCTGTGTTAAAAAACTATTAAAATGAATCGCAGACGAAATCAGGGTTTAGTTAACCAGAATGGATTCTTATATAAAATGAGGCTCACAGAAAATAACTTTTCCGTCCAGTATCAGGGAAATGATACTAGCTCAACACACCGGCAACCCCACCGAAAAACGAGACGCAAACAGACTCATCAAACAAGTACGATCCGCCCTACAAGAACTCCGCAACAATCGTTGGGAGGAGCACCTGCAAACCCTGTCCACCCAAGACAATTCCGCCTGGCAAATGGCAAAAGCCCTTCGCTCCCAAAAACTTCCGATATCCCCGCTTCACGGCCGTAACGGTGTCGTATACACGGATGCGGAGAAGGCTACTGCATTCGCAGACCATCTGGAGTTGCAATTCAGCCCGAATTGTAACAACGTTGATCTGTCGCACGTAGCAAGAACACACCGCTACGTCTGGAGTGCGCTTCGCGCCACCCCAGACACTACCATCGAGCCCACAACTTTCGAAGAAGTTTCCCAAATAATCGAATCATTAAAAAATAGGAAAGCTCCGGGATACGATGAAATCTCCAACGTAGCCCTGAAAAACCTCCCCCGCAAAGCCGTGGTATTCCTAGTTACGCTTATGAATGCCATGCTGCGATTTCAACATTTTCCTTCCATGTGGAAACTTGCCGACATTAACAGCATCCCGAAACCCAGCAAAGATCCGCTGTTCCCTCAGAACTACAGGTTCATTAGCCTACTACCAGTCATCGGCAAAATCGCCGAAAAACTGATTCAGAAAAGGCTAGCTTCATTTACCTCACGACCATCCTCAGCAGCTCCACTCAGCCGAGGATAATAACCGAACGACTGCCGTAGTCGAGCTGCAAGCATGGTATAGGAAATCCCTTCTAGCCATAAACCCCGATAAATGTTCAGCTGTCCTATTTTCCAAGAGGAAACACACACCTCACGAACACGTTTCATTAGACAACCGTCTAATTCCCTGGCAGGATTCCGCCAAATACCTCGGGGTTTTCCTCGACAAACACTTAACATGGCGCCCCAATGTCGATCACGCCCGAAAAAAAGCCTTGATGTTCATCTCGAAGCTGTTCCCACTTCTAAATAGAAATTCCAAACTGTTGCTCATGTACAAAGTCATTATCCGGCCAGCCTTGACCTATGCATCACCTGCATGGGCCACCGCGGTCGCAACACACATCAAGACCCTTCAAATCATCCAGAACAAAATTCTGAGAATGATTACCGGAGCGCCATGGTTTGTCCGAAACAGTCAGATTCATTATTATCTGGAAATGCCTTCGATACTTGAGTTTATAACTCAACTATCCACAACTCAGTTCGCAAAAGCCGCTTCTCACCCAAATGCTCTTCTCCGTGGTGCCACCGACTACGACGAGCAACTTCCACACAAGCATAAGCGTCCAAAGCTTATACTTACCCGATAACGCCCCCGCGGCAAAAACAGAATGGAAACATTCATACCCAAAAAGTCATTGTGTGTAAATCTTTCCGACGGAGGTATGGACTAAGGTCCGGTACTCCCAGGGAGGGGGTTTTAGTGAGTACAGTCTCACAGTACCTCGATATCCCACGGCACCAACGGGGCCGTGAATGGGGTCTGCATGAGCATTTCCCCCTCCTGTATATATATATATATATATATATATATATATATATATATATATATATATATATATATATATAAACAGAAAATAACACAAGTTAGATAAAGTAACCATTTAGACAGACATTTTTTATTGTTAGCATTGGTAAATTTTTAATAAGAAAATTCACTAAAAGAATTTGTTTAAAAAAAACTTTTTTGTTGTTGAAAAAACCGGTTCGATTAGGTTGACTAAAACGAAATCCAAAAAAGCAGAATTACCACAAAAACCACAAACATAATAACAGAGAGTTATGCGCTAGATACGTATTTCGACAACCAATTGTCTTCATCAGTGGCTGTCGCTAAACTGTTTAGCGACAGCTACTGATGAAGACAACTTCGTTGTCGAAATACGTATCTAGCGCATAACTCTTAAAAAATGAAAATAATACACTTGGTTTGTTTCGCTTTTAATTTGTCGTATTATCAAAATATAATGTTCGTTGTGTGTGCGTTTTGTTTCTTTAACGGCGGTATATTTCCGCTACTATGGCCAATCACCGACGTCAGGGAGCAGTTTCACCCCATTACTCTGGAAATTTTGCCAAACCCTTGCCTTTCTGTAAGGAGGGTAGGGATCTTTAACGTGACCAACTCGCATGGACACGGGACAGACGGCTTTACGTCCCCTGCTGAGATACAACGCCACAACCTCGGTTGGTGTTAATTGTACGTTATGTACTGAAAAAGTGAAAGGGGAACCCTGGAATAGAACCCAGTACCCTTTGGGTTCAGAGGCACTGAACCACCGAGGTTCCATAATGTTCGTATTAATCGATTTTTCTCGCAAACGGATCGAGATACCGAAATGAGACAAGAATACAAAAATAATTGAAAAATGATTGCCCTTTCAGGTTATGAATCAAATTTCATGTTAGGCATACAGGGTGAAGAGTTGTTAACTGCAAATGTCGGTGAAATTGATCGTGAGTGGCGTCCTCTATCAGCAACTCGATATTTGCAACACGTATCTTATTCGTCGCCTGAAAAACATAGCTTCACAAATTTTCAAGTTCGCAACCTATATATTTTCAGAGAAACAAAAAAAAACAATTAAAATTTTAACTTTTAACACCCTGTATCTCCGAAACTATAATTTTTCGGATAAGGCGTGTTTGCGCCAATGGTCACAATTTCACGTGTAGGACCTCAAGCTTTAGGATTTCCCATTGTTAATAAACCAGCCTGTATAAGTCCAAACTTTTTCTTGATATGACATTAAGTATCTAAGTTTGGTCAAACTTGGCTTATTTTGGATCTTACTCTATTACCAGCATTTAAGCCACTACTCTTGATCGTATTCAATATTTCTTGCAACACTTTAACTTGTCAATTAAGTAAACCTTTTGCAATTACTAGCACAAAAATTTAGGTTTATGTACTTCACAGTACTCTGACATTATATATATATATATATATATATATATATATATATATATATATATATATATATATATATATATATATATATATATATATATATATATTGGAATATTGCACTACACTGTAATCACTTTTAAATATAACTTTATTTGTTTACTGTACGTTTGTGATTTCTTATTGAAATATACATATATACATACAACAGTTAGAAGATAAAATCAACACCATCATAAAAGAGACAAACCCAAACATCAAATAGATAAAATACGTCGATGATATATTAATAATAACGACGATCAAAAAACCAACATAGACAATATCCTCGAAAAAATAAACCAAATCAACAAAAACATAAAATTTACAATAGAAAAAGAATCAAACAACATCATAAACTTCCTAGACTTAACACTAATCAGAAAAGAAAACCAGACTGAATACAAAATATACAGAAAACCTACACAAACAGACATCACTATACCTAAACACTCACTACACCCACACACACACAAAATGGCCGCATACAGATACTTAATAAACAGAATGCTGAATGTACCACTCCATAACGACGAACGAGAAAAAGAGTACAACATCATAATACAAATAGCAGAAAGAAATGGATACAACAAGAAAACAATAGAAAAGCTAGTAAAACAAATCAAAAACAAACAAATCAACAAAACCGAAAACAAAACACCAGAAACAAACACAAAATACACAACATTCACTTATAACCACATCAAAAAAATAACACAAACACTCAAACAATATGCCTTAAAAATGAGCTACAAAACCAATAACACAATAATAAACAAAATAAATAAAAAACAAGAACACAACACACATGAATTAAACGGAATATATCAAATAGAATGTAACACATGCATTAAAAAATATATAGGAATGACAAAAAAATCAATAGAAACAAGATTCAAGGAACATATAACAAGATTAGATAAAATCCACGTACCTAGCTACAAATCAAACGTAGCTACACACATTCACGACACAAAACACCAAAAACTAGACATCACCCAATTACAACTAATGAAACGTGTTAAAGATCACAAAAAATGGAAATCTGGGAACAATACTACATTCAACAAACAAACAAACAATAAAAAACAATTAATGCCAGAACAAATCCAAGTACAAACATCTAAACAAAACTCAATAAAGGCCATACAAATAGTCAAATTATCAAACCACAGTGATCAAGACAGGAGACCGATACACGCGACACAGTCCGAAGGCACAACCAATCAGAGAACAGTAAACCGACCAGGCGACACGTACAATCTCAGACGTAGACCACATAGGAGCGATAACAGTCAGTAGCGTGGTGATGATGAAC